>VZRL01005110.1:428083-841713 GCA_013397895.1 Origma solitaria
AAAGAAAAAAAAAAAGTAGATGATTATGTAACACTGCCACCTGGTGCTACCTGCCAAAATAAAAGCTTTAACATGGAATGAAAAAATCCTTGCCAACGAAACAATAGGAATCAACCTATTTTATGACATTAAGTATATAATGATATGATATGGTGTTTCAGCCCTTATACTCCACTACAGCTGCCTTTTGCATTATGTTTTGACTATGATTCACACTGAGTTTGTGTTTAACTGTAATTTATTCTGAGAGAGAATTGTTATTAGGTTGTACTGGAAACATACAATAAAATCTCAAAGATTTTGTAAATTACAGACAGAGCTATTGAACCAAAGTTATGTTTTGTCTTATTCGTAGTATCTGAAATATCTTCGTTACAGGCCCTAATAGCTAACCACCAATTCAAAGGTATATAGATGCTTTTGTGTTACTGGAACAAAGGTACTGGCAGTGTTTCAGAGGAAAATCGCATTGTGAACAAGTTCAGCAAAAGTTTAGTATCAGCTGAAAACTGGGACCTTAGCTAATTATTGTACTCTAGTACCTTCTGTATAAGTCATCCCAAGCTGAGGAATAACCCAACAATGTGGCATAATAAAGAGATTTCTTTATAAAATACCTTTTTCTAAATTTCCTCTTGCAAAGGTGATTTCCTGCTCAAGTCAGTTACCCTGGATTTATTTTTTATTTATATATTTACAATATATATAGATAGATACACATACGCACAAAATATATGGAAGAAATGATCAGCCACTAAAAAGTTATTAAAACTCCTATTAACTCAACAGTCCTCTTGACTTTACATGGAAGCGTCATCTGAACCACAGGAGGTTTTCTTATTTTCAACCTTCTCTGTAATAACATGAAGCACAGAAATACTTCATTGCATGCACCAGATGGGCTGGTAAGTTTGTTCTAGTGTCTTGCCACCAGCTTGCAGACACAACAGACTACAGATAACTGTCACTAAAATGAAAATATGTATTGGCTTTTGAATGATTGTACCAAATCTGTTGCTGCAGTATGTTTCTGTTTGTCCATAATTGCACTGAACCTTTAGTTCTTGTAATTGCAGAAGCTCGAAAAGATACCATAATAGGGTTCTCTTGGGTCATGAGTCTGCGCTCTACGGTCTCTGTTTGTACACTGCTTGTCTTGCATGGCACCAGTGTAAAGTGAGCAGTGCTCATTAGGAATGGCAAACAAGACAAATTGACTTTAAAATGTAAGTTCCTCATAGAGGTATCCCAGCAACTTCCACGTCCTGAAGTCTGGGGTTGTGCCTAACTTTTCTTACAATGTTCCCCTGTGCTCACTCTGTTGCTTTGCTCTTTTTGAAGACAGGCACAATGTTCCCACCTATGGTGGGAAGTGTCACTTTAGTTCTCATACAGACGGAGAGTCAGATCGAGATCTGCTGTGGAATAAGCGTCTACAATCAGCAGATGGACCTGAGGAGGTTCAGCAGCTGATATAAACGCTAAGAGTCAAATCACCCAAGTTTCATCACGCCACGTCTGCTGTTTTCTACTCCCAAACTCAAAGCTGATGCAGCAAGTTAGAAAGCCACCATTCTTCAAATAGGCCCATATGCCCAAACTCCCATTTTTGAGCTTGAGGAGGATAATGATTACAGCATCTTTCCAGAAGTTAAAGAACAGTATTGTCCATTTTTCTTCACTGGCACTCAAAGCCGGGACTTAAGTGTCAGGAGAACCTGACGCTGATTGTTTATTCTTAACTCCCTTTGAATTTATACCAGATGATTTGACCCAACATCCAAGTGTTTTCCTTTCACTTAGGAATTTTATTCCTATTTTTTATTTTTTTCAGTGTGTCTAAAGTTTTTATTACTCCTAAAGATGAGTTTTGGTGTAGGATTTTTTTTTCCTTTTGAATAAATCCTGAAAAATCACAAATATAAAAAAACATTTCATAAAAGAGTAAAAGGAATTACAAGTCACACTTGGTTTATGTGAATATTTAAATGGACTAGTCCTAAAGCTGAAAATTTAGGGCAAGAGAGAAAAATAACAGACAAGGTTAAAAAATGGGTTATTATTCAGGGATCACAGACCTCTAAGGGCTAATCATTGACTGCTTTTATTATGCAAAACGGCATCTGGTGTTCAGCTTCCACATTTGGAAAGTGCTGTCTAATGAACCTCCTATTCTACATTTGCTTTCTACTTTTAATATCCTGTTAAGCACACTGGTGGCTTATCTGCAATAAGAATCAGAGTTTTAAAAGGAATTAAATGAATCCATCCAAAGGTACAGAAATGTAAATCCAGTTATTAGTTAGGCCATTTGACAGCATTAGACTACCCATTAGTTTGCCTTTTTTAGGAAGAGCAAGAGATGCACAGATGTGAAAGGGGAAAAGTGTCACAGTTTTGACTTACTTTCGATCTTTGCAGCATGGCCTGGTGTGCTTTGTACTCAGAAAGGCAAGGAAATCCAATCCAGTGGGGAAAGCCTAATTAAAGACAAAGACTGTAATGCCATTTTACTTCAGTGAGAGTGGGTTTTTTTTAGGGGACCTGTCATATCCATTAGGGCTGTTGCAGGGGAGATAGGTAGTGACATTGGTTGTGGCTTATGTGATTCAGTAACTCCAATCAAGAGCTAATATATTTATCCCAGCTCTGTCCTCCTTTTTCCTTTTTCCTGCAGTACAAATCATTGGAGAGCAGTGGTGAGAGCCAGACAGGTCTTTTACGTAGGACAGTAGGGACATGAACTCTGTATGAGACAGATGAGACAGGGTCAAGAATTGGAAGGGATATGGTCTGGGAGCACACAGTTTGCTTAGCCAAGCACAAACAGAGGCTGGGCAGAGAAGAGACCAAGAGCAGCTGTGACCAGAAGTGCTTGGGGGATGGTGGGGGATAAGAGGCTGCACATGAGTCAGCAATGTGCTCTTGCAGCCCAGAAAACAAATCATACCCTGGGCTGCGGCAGAAGAGGCATCACCTGCAGTTGGGGGTGGAGATTCTCCCTCTCTGCTCTGCTCTGTAAGACCCCAGCTGCAGTGCTGCATCTAGCGCTGCAGCCCCAGCATAAGAAGGATGTGGAGCTGCCAAGGCAAGTCCAGAGGAAGCTACAAAGATGATCAGGGCAGGGCTGAAGCACATCTCCTACGAGAACAGGCTGAGAGAGCTACGGTTGTTCCCAGCGAAGAGAGGGCTCTGGGGTGGCCTTGTAGCAGACTGCCAGTACCTAATGTAGGGCTACGGAAAGCTGGAGGGGGACTTTAAACAAGGCCATATAGTGACAGAAGGGGGAATGGCTTTAAACTGAAAGAGAGTAGGTTTAGACAAATATTAGGAAGAAATTCTTGACTGCAGGGGTGGTGAGGCACTGGAACAGGGTGCCCAGAGAATTTGTGGATACCACATCCCTGGAAGTGTTCAAGACCAAGCTGGATGGGGCTTTGAGCAACCTGGTCTAGTGAAAGGTGTCCCTACCCATGTGAGGGGAGTTGAAACTTGATGATCTACAAAGTCCCTTCAAACCAAAGCCATTCTATGATTCTGTGGTTTTATGTTACATGTTCGAGTCAAAAGCATTTAGACTGTAAGGGAATATGAGTGTGACTACAGGCTGTACTTACTGGTCTGTAAACGAAACAGCTCAGGAACCATCTCATGGAACAATAAAAGATGTGCCAGGAAAATGCTGCCAGGCTTCCATATTGCCCTGTGAAGTCAACAGGCAAACTTATCTGGGGCTCACTCCAAGGACCATTCTATTGAGCAAGTACATGATTACTTACTGGCACGGTATGGGTTTCAGGCAAACAAAAAAAGTCAAAAGATACAGTGCTCAACTTGAGTTTTGCAAGTTACAGGATGCACAGAAGCACAACATTATTTCCTCTCCCATTGACCAATTCACATAAGCACCTACATATAGAGTTTGAACTCCCAGTGGGATTCATCTGACCAAGCAGAGACACCTAAATATGTTCATCTAATAATGAACTGGTTATTTTAATGGATATCTTGCTACCAAGTGACTCAAATAGATCAGCTGAATCCCCTTTTAAAAGTGTTTATATCTCTCTGTTGATTACAAAGCCTCAAGCAACTAGGTCAAATATAAGTATCTACACTACTACATTTTGCACCCAAGTCTAAAGTCAATGAGATGAATCTCAATCCTAAGTGCGCTACCCAGCTGGGAAGAGAAAAAGAATTTGGAAGAATCTTAGTAAAATATGTAAATTAAAATGTTTTTCACTTACAACACTAATTCTAAGTGTTTCCGGAAGTGAGAATGTAAAGATCTGTCAGAGAAATAGTTTAGCTGCTATTAGAAAGCACTGACAAGTTGGCAGTACTGCTGCTAGTCCTGAAGCCCTGTTGCTTCATGTACAGCACTGCTCCTGGAGAGGCGATGAGGCTGGAGGAGCCCTGTGCCATTCTGACAGTCAGGGTAACATTCTGACAGGTTTAGAGCTAAGGCATTGTAACAGAGGTTCTCACATTAGGTAAAATGATCAGCGTGCAACGTGAGCTAGCAGAATTCATTTTCCATTTACTTCTTTCTAGTTCTAGTTTCTTCAAAATAGAAGACATAATAGGTTCAGTGATGCCTGGGAACTTAGCTTCATGTTAGATGCATTGTTAATGGGTCAAAATTATCTACACACTTGTGTTTTACTTAGTGGCGAGCAGTTATTTTATTCTTAATTGAAGCTTTTATTTCATTTCATCCCTATTTCATTTTCATAGTAAATCAATAAGATGGGAGATCTTTTATAAATAATTTTGTTCTTTTGGGAAGCCAGGCTAAAGTTATACACCTTTCTTTGAAATATATCGTAAAAGACAATTCAATTACTGATGAGGCATGAATGTATCTAATGACATACTCTGTAGGGTGATTTGTTCTAATTGTCACAGTGGGACCTGTTATTACACAGTGGTAGAATGGGTCACTGCGTTATAAAATTAAAGCTGATGCAAGGCATTCATTTCTAGCTTATTTGTAAATTCAAGTATTTGGGATAAAAATATCCTGACTATAGAGACAGTATATGGCAACATGCACAGCAGTGGCAAGTGTCTCTTAATAATAAACAACTGTGTGAGGTCAGATGTTAAGGAAATGCAAGGGAGTGGTACAGTGGGATTTTGTCATATGTGCATTAGCCCAAATGAAGTCAAGGGAAAAGTATCTGAGAGTAGGAATAATTTCTATTACCAGAGGTTACTCTTCAAGGGCAATTAAATGTGCTGGCTCATATTCATGTTGCTGTG
This sequence comes from Origma solitaria, assembly GCA_013397895.1. Classification (NCBI taxonomy): domain Eukaryota; kingdom Metazoa; phylum Chordata; class Aves; order Passeriformes; family Acanthizidae; genus Origma; species Origma solitaria. Next base: position 433,352 of record VZRL01005110.1, read on the forward strand.
CCATAGGATGTGAAAAATAAGCCAAAGCCTCCTTTGAATGGAAAACATTGCAATAATTTTGTTGAATTTTCAAATTTTAAAAATTAATAGTTAATTACTGAATCAGTGAAAAAAGAGTGGTTTTTCTGGTTGGTCGGGATTTTGGGTTTTTTTGTTTGTTTGTTTGTTTGTTGGGGATTTTTGGGGGGTTTTTTGTTTGGTTGGTGTTTTTGGTGCTTGTGGCTTTCATTTCTGCTTTGTGATTGGATATAACATCTTGCACCCAAAAGTATTTCAAAAGCACATTGTCTGTTAATGTATCCATCTGCTGGTCCTTACTCAACTGGAAGATTTTATTCATGTAAACATCTCTGTTCAGTTCCAACAAAAATGAAAATAAGAACCTCTTGTTCAGTATCTCACATAGTATTTTTAGTTCCTGTAAATATAAACAGGAAGATAATTTTAGGAAACACTCAAAATTAGTGAAGACACTGATTTAATTTAAATCTGTCAGCTTACCTCAGAGAGCCAGATTCTTTGTCTATTTATCCAAATTCCATCATTTTTTCAATGAACCATGGCACAAGATTTTGGAAAAAGCTACCTTTGGAGATCATTTTAATTAGTATCTGCTACAAAATCTTGTGTTATCTATTTGCCCCACTCAAAAATAACTTTGTTTTGCACCTGAAATACTATACTTTATATGGAACTGGCAAGTAAACTGAATTCTTGAATGGACTCTCTACTTTCCAGAAAGTGAATCTTGATTTGAATGACATCATAGCTCAGATCCTGTAAGACTGAGGTCACTCTCTGTCTTTTCTAAAAGCTTACTGCTATTAAATCCTGGGCTGGGATTGTTCAAACATCAGGAGTAATGCAACTTCTGATACTGAGCTGCAGGAATAAGTGGGGGGAAAAAAAAAAGGTTGTCTTCAGAACTACTTTTTCCTGCTTTTTTTACAACTCTGGGGAAGAAATAACTGCTTCCTTTGGGCAAAAAATCTGAGGTCTTTATTCACCTGAAAATCTTGCCAAATCTCAGGGTCGTTCTGCATGCTTATATAGCAATATCCATAAATGTGTACATTTATAAGCAAACGTGTTTATCCAGGTAACCACAATACCAACTGTGGTTCAGACCTAGGTCAGTATCTTTCTGTTCCTGATTCTTGCTTGCTTCTTTTTCTATATCCTGTGGCAAGCAGGAATGTACTACTCTGGTGGGGCTTTACATCCAACCAAGCTGACTGCTGATGAACATTCTCCAATGCTGTGGTTCAGCAGCAACAACACCGTGCAATTCAACATCCATGAGCACTCCTATGTCCTAGAGTAAAGAAGAGATTATATTATGTCAGATTCTTAGAAAATAATTTTTCATTAATGTCAATCACTCAGCAAAATTTTCTTCTCTTATGGCAGCCACTAAATAGCAATGCTATCTATGTTTGTGGCAGCAACCAAAATTCTCATGAAAATAGTTTCATATTAGCAAACTGCACTATTGGGCTCGTTCTATGCAGCTGACACTTTATTATATTTCCTACTTCTAGTTCTCATTTATCATTACTTCATTATGATAAATCAGCTAGTCATAGAACCAGAGGTGGGGAAGATCTATGTGATCATTAGTGAAGCAAAATTTTTCTTCCTTTCTTTCACCTAGCTTTAAATAGGCTTTAAAATGAGATTCTATCCATGTATTTTGAGAGCTACAAAACATTACTGACTTCTCAATTTCACTCTTTTAATCTTGGCATGGGTTAGTTCTTAGTACTACAAATACTTTACAAATTGTCTATCCCCTTCCATGTGAGATTTAATGTGTGAGAAATGAGGTCTAGTCTCTTTCTCATATTTTAATCAGAGTGAACCTGTGGAACAGCTGTGGTTTCTCAAATCTGAAAACACATGTCAAAAAAATTTCCTTCTCTGTTATCCTCCATTTTAATCTTGTTGGTTGATTTTGTTACTAAAATCATACAAATTTAGATTTTTAAAATTCGTATCGAGTTCACTTATTGTCCTGTTAATTTCTGCTCTCTTGTTTTCCATAGGTGTTTCTCTTCATCACCTAATCTTTGAAAGTATTATCACCTTTTCTAACATTCACTGTCTCATGTTGCTTTTTCAATTCTTCTCAATAGACTGCAGAAAATAAAAGGAGAGATGTTACCAGTGATGACAACTATCTAGGACCTGCAGAGAGAAATACTTTCCCATTTTAGATGAACTGTATATTTCTGCCTGTTTTATAGGTACCTGAAAGAAAGTCTGTTTTCTTCACAAGCCAGGTCACCTAACAGGTCAATCTATTATTGCTCTGAATTGAGTGTGCTTTGTGGAATTTTTCATTGCACTGGTGTTTTGTGGCCTCTCTCTGTTGCCTTTCCTGAATTTCACTCATGTTTCCTGGAAAAAGAAAAAAAAGATATTATTAGGTATAAAAATGCAGCTTTATCAGGAATACCTCAAGTAAACCATTAGCTTTTGTTTCAAACTGTTGTACAAGCCCAAACAGATTCAGACCATAACACAATGGTGACAATGAAATATGTGGACAGGTTTTTCTTTTAAAATATCAGCATCTGATTTCTCACTTATCAAGCTCTGGGAAGTCCATGGAACCTTCTACAAATTTGTTTAGTTATATGTATTAAAATGTCATCATAAATATTCAAATATTTAAATGTGCTTTTCCCTGCTAATAAGGGAGATACTGTATCAGGTACCATTTTCTCAACATGATCCTTCAGCTGCAGTAACTGATATCCGTACAGAGTGAGAAAGCTACAACTTACATATATATACAAGAATATATATGATTACATATTTTGCAGTTAGTGGTACAAACCAGGTATATGCAAAGTAGGGTTTAGGTGAACTGCTCTCTAGAAAACCCTACAGGCCTCTGTGGATAATAAGGGAAATTCAAAGGTAAAATTTTACATAACAATTATCTCAAGTCAAATTAGATGCTTCTCATTATAAAAAACCATGTGCCTCCATGATTTTCAAGTTAGTGTTGGATTCTGTGCTGTTGGTTTATCCTAAATATTTTTTGCAGCAATCTGCTCTTCAAAATTGTGCAGCAAAATTTTCTGCAGCCTGCTCTGAAGGAGGTGTTATCTTTTGCTGCAGTTCAATGTGCTCCATTACAAAAGCTCCAAAGAATAAGTGTGGAAGGCTTCCCCCCTGCACCCCTCTAAAGCACAGTTTGTATGGCAAAAGCCTTACCATTTTAATAAAACAAAGAGCAAAGCAATGTGTTTAGTACAGAAGTCTCAATACCGGCAAATGTAAGATAAACATATTGTTCAAATCTTCCCCCTGAAATAACCTCTGGAAGGCTTGATGAGGAATCAGTTCTCTGTCCTAGCAGTGCTTACCTCATTTTCAGTAGCATTCTCTCATCCTATTCAAAAACCAGATTAACTCTATTCAGAAAATAATAAGCCATTAATTTTGCTGTCAACAGCAATGCAGGTAATTGTTAGTTCTATGCCTCCTTCACAGAACCATATGATTAAAATTTGTCTGCAAAAGATTAATACAAAATAAATGTAGATGAGATATACGTAATTTTGGACTGACAAAGTTTTCTGAGGAATTGATCCAAACCATTACTTCATACTGAATTTCATGATTGAGAGGTGATTGAGTGACACAAATGAATAACTTAGTAAACCTTCTCACTCATAACACTGAGTTAGCTATCACTTGCCTTTCTGAGATTACAAGTTCCTTCAGCTGTAATCCTCCCTCTCTATCTAGGACTGGAGTGAATTTTTAAAATTCCTCTCTTAGTGTGTTTTAAGATACAAAAACCTTAAAAGAAGATTGATAGCACTTCAGTGCAAAAATATCCTGTCTTTTCTTCTTGCCTTACACCTTTGGAGCTTTTCCTTATATTATAGGCCCAAAATATTATGCCGTCTCCATCAACTCTGTCCTGTGTTGCTTCCCAGGCAGCCTCAGAGTCATGTGGCCCTATCCTGTCAGAGGTTTTGAGCACTGGGCCATTTTTCACAAAAGAAACCTGCCAAGACTAGTGCCAAATAACTGGAGCGGTAGGGGTGGTGGTGTGCGTGTGTGTACAACTCTGCAGCACCAACTTACCTGTTGTTTAGTAAAACTTAATCTGAGGTAAGATTTAGTTTGTTCAGAAGAGAGAAAATAGTTACTATCTGCTCTAATAATCTGAAATATATATTGAATATGTCAATAGAATAAACATATATTCTAATCCATCGTAGAACATAAATTATCAGTTCTTTGCTTCAGGCACTTTCTGGCATTTATGGTAATTGCAATAACAGATATGCTAACTTTATTCCCAGATGTTGATTCATTAAAAATCAATGGAAAGAAAGGAAGGAAAGAAAAGGAACGGAAAGGAAGGAAACAAAAGAAAAGGAAGGAAGGAAGGGAGGGAGGAAGGAAGGAAGGAAGAAAGAAAGAAAGAAAGAAAGAAAGAAAGAAAGAAAGAAAGAAAAAAAGAAAAATATAATCAGTGGACTTAACATTGTTAGAATGAGCAGAACTTAGCCAAAATCAGCAAACCTCAAACTCAAAAAGAGTGATGTGCTGAGTACAGCGTGAGCTAAAATCTCAGCTTTTAGCTGTTAAAGTCGAATTTATAATCCTTATTGAGGCATTTAAACTAGAATTAGGCTTTCCATCTCCACAGCCTGAAACACTGCATAGCCAAGACAGCAGCAGTAAAAGAAGTTACAAGTTTGCATTAGTCCTCATCCCATACAGAAGGATAGCCCTGGGTTCTTGTCTCAGTTTCTGCTGCTTTTGCACAAACTCTGGCATTTTTTTCTTTACTATAAAATGCATAAACAGACTCTGGAGCAAATATACTTCATGCTTTCCTTCTTCTGTCATAGTCAACTAATTTCTTTGATGCGGTTGGTGAAACAAGTTTCTTCTTGCATGTTCACTGCCTGACTTCCTGGAATCATAAATTTCCCACTCCTTGAAAGACTTCGGCCAACTTCAAGAGCAGTGGTGGAAGCTGATTGTGTAACAATCACAGCTCTACAACATCTGTGTCTGGATCAGCATCTTCAGGTAAACTTCTGATTGCAGAGATCCTTATAGTCAATGATCTTTTTAAGAATCCCATACTCTTTACCGCTTTAACAATGAGCATCCTGTTTGATACCAGATAAATTGTTTCAGGTCAGCTATTCAAAGACATTAAGATTCTTACTTGAATCGCAAGTTATATGAGGCTTAGGCAAAAACTCCCTAGACAAAATATGAATTTTGTCTTCTCTATACAAATTACAGGGCACTAAGATATCAAAATGATATAGGCTGTTAAAGAATTGAGCCTGAAGAGCTTTCTAATGAATATGTTCTGTTTTGTTAGTGACTTAGAGGGCAACGTTTATATTAAGTTTTATCTCAGCTGTCAAAAATGAATTGGGAAGTGTAAGTCAGTGACTTCCCCATCCTTTTAATGTTTCTATAAATTGTGAAAGCTCTCCTGAAAGTTCACGAGTATTTAGCATGTCTTAGGAAAAATCTCTTATTTACAAAGTTGCCTTCTCACTGGTTTTCTGACAATGATGAAAAGGTACCAGCCTGGAATAAAATACCAAAAATATGTAACTAAGGATTCTTTTTTGTTGCTGTGCAGTTCTCTTGTGTGCTCTTTGCACGTCACATTGGAAGAAATGTCAATTCTGAATGTTTATTATTTACTATTAACAGCTCTGTCTTTTATTTATGTTTATTTCATGGCTCTCATTTTCACTTTTAGACTCTGGAGATTCACCATGTTCCCCTCTTCTTTACCAGTCATATAGTATTTTATACCATATCTACACATTCTACCTTACATATTTTATTTTCTTCTGTGATTTAATGCTTCTGATTAGCAAGCACCCTAAAAACCAAGTTCTTTCCTCTCTTCCTGCTTACCAGTTCCTCCTTTTAAATCTATAAAATGTCTTTTTTCTGAAAACAGCTCAGCGAAGTCAGAACAGTAAGATTATTTTCTATTTAAAACTTTATGACTCTTCACTGCCATTGATTAAAAAAAAAAAGTCTGAATTAATAATCACTCCATAATAACTGTTTTTTTCTCCTGAAAGGGGTTATGAAATAGTCTCTCAAACTGCACATGAATCACAAGTCTAATTGATACCGGACACTTCCTGCTATCCAACACTTTTTCTGCTGAGATCCCTTCCAACACAACCCATCCTATAATTCTATAATTCTATAACTTGGAAAGGAAATAGGTGTGATGTACACTCTATGAAAGGGCTGGTTAAGAGATCCTGGAACCCTAGGAAGGGATCACATAACAAGAGGGAACATCTGCAGATGCCAGCAAAGGTACTTGTTTAGAAAAGGTAAATCTTTACTTGATTCAAGCCACTTTGTTCCTGCTCTAGAAAATTCAGTTTTTATATGTAATGTTACTAGCTGTGAATGCTGTTTACCTGGATTTTCATAGAGTATTTGACACTATCTATCTCACATAGCACTCTCCTGGAGAAACTGGCTGTTCATGTGCTCGGACAGGTGCATTATTCAGGGGGCAAAAAAAATGGCTGGAAGGCAGGGCCCAAAGATGGTGGTGAATGGAGTTACATCCAGTTGGTGGCCAGTCACAAGTCATAATCCCCAGGGCTCTGTATTGCGCCAGTCCTGTTTAGCATCACCATTAATTACCTGGAGGGGATCTAGGGCTGCCTCAGTCAGTTCACAGACAACATCAAGCTGGGTGAGAATGTTGATCTGCTGGAGAGTAGAAAGGCTCTGCAGAAGAATCTGGACAGGCAGAAGAGGTGGACGAAGGCCAACTGTATGAGGTTCAACAAGGCCAAGTGCTGAGTCCTGCCCTTGGATCACAGTGAACCCCTGCAGTGCTCCAGGCTGGGGGCAGAGTGGCTGGAAAGCTGCCCTGGGGAAAAGGGCCCGAGGGTTCTGGTTGACAGCAGCTGAACATGAGCCAGAGTGAGCCCAGGTGGCCAAGAAGGCCAATGACAACCTGGCCTGTGTCAGCAATAGTGTGGCCAGCAGGACATGGACAGTGATTGTCCCCCTGTACTCAGCACTGCTGAGGCCACACCTCGCGTGCTCTGTTCAGCTCTGGTCCAGTCACTAGGAGAAGGACACTGAGGGGCTGGAGTGAGTCCAGAGAAGGGCAATGGAGCTGGTGAAGGGTCTGGAGCACAAATCCTCTGCAGAGCAGCTGAAAGAGCTGGGGGTGTTTATTCTGGAGGAAAGGAGACACAGGAGAGATGTTATCGCTTTCTAGAGCTGCCTGCAAGGAGATTTTAGCCAGGTGGAGGTTGGACCCATCTCCCAAATAACAAGGAACAGGACAAGAGAAAATTACCTCAATTTGTACCAGGGAAGGCTTAGATGGGATATTAGGAAAAATATCTTCACTAAAACTGTTGTCAAACGTTGGTACAGGCTGTCAAGGGAAGAGGTTAAGTCACCAGCCCTGACAGTATTAAAAAGACGTGTAGATGTGGCACCTAGGGACATGGTTTAGTGGTGAACTTGATGATGTTAGCAGTTAGAGTTGATGTTCTTAAAGGTGTATGATTCTAGATGAATACACTTTCTAAAAAGGTCATGATTCCACAGAGGAAGTAGTGAAAGAAATTAGATGGAAGTAATCAATGATCTTAGGAAATAAAACAGAAAGAAGGAATGCCACAGAATAAGAAATAAACTTGTCATTGTTTTCCCAGGATCACAAGGGAAATTAAGATGAATTTGAACCTGCACTCCCATGGCTGAAGCTAGGGATCTGATATTAGTACATTTATTTCATTATTTTTATTTTCTGCCTTATTTGCTAACTAGCAATTGCATCATTCTCCTTTTGTAATAAAAACTTTTGAATGTCTTGATTGTAAAAAGAAGTCACTCTGTTTAGTCCCATCTACTGCAGAAATAATTAATCTGGGAGCTTATTTTTTTCCTTTATGTTTGACTTTCTGAATGGAAACAGTCACAGTATTTGGGGCCTTCTCAATTTACTTATAAATTGAGACATAAAAAAGGTCCACATAAAAGGGTCAGCTATTAAATTTCATTGTTTGATATGAAGATCTCAGTCAGCTGGAACTATTACTAATTTGGACTCAGATCAGGTGTTTCTTACTCCCAGTGATTGTTTTTGGCAAATTTACTTATGAGTTTGTTGCAAAATGACCCTTGACAGAATTATTTGATTTCAAGTTCTGGAAATATGGTTCACCTCCTATTCTCAAATACTGATGTTTTTATAGTAAATTATGTTGCTTTTTCCTAGAAGAAATATTTCTTTTACCTTTACTACTGTGCAGAGACTAGGGAAAAAAATTCACAGCTGATCAAACACTTGAAGAGGTTGTCCATATTGCTTCACCTCTCCATCTTCAGAGAGAATCAAAACTCACCTGAACAGTGCCATAGGGAGCCTGACCTTAAATTAGTCCTTCTTTGAGAAGGGGTTGGTCATCCCAGTAGGTCAAAGGAGGTGGTTATGACCCTCTGCTCTCATGATACCCAACCTAGAGTGCTGTGTCCAGCTCTAGTGTCCCTCTAGGACAGAATGGATATTGACCTCTTGGAGATCAATAAGGAGGAGGCCACCGAGATTTTCTCCTATGAGGAAAGGCTAAGAAAACTGGGATTTTCCAGCCTGGAGAAGAGAAGGTTCAGGATGACCTAACTGCAGCCTTCTAGTACCCAAAGAGGGTCTATGAGAAAGATGGGGCCAGAGATTATTGTGGGGTCTGTTGCAACAGGAAAAGGGATAAAAGTTTCAACTGAAGGGTGCTCAATTTAGATTAGATATTAGGAACAAGTTTTTTTACAATGAGGGTGGTAAAAGACTGGAGCACATTGCCCAGAGGGGTGGTAGATGCCCCATCCCTGGAGACATTCAAGGTCTGATTGGATGGGGCTCTGGAAAACCTGATGTAGTTAAAGTGTCCCTGCTCATTTCAGGGGCGTTGGACTGGATGACCTTTAAAGGCCCCTTCCAAGCTAAACAATTCAATGATTCTATGGTCCCACGGGACCCGTTCTAAAATGTCTTGTGAGCCTATGATCCATGTTCTCAGTGTGAAGAAATCAATTTGACTTTCTCAACTAAATTTCTTGATCCAGTGTGATGCAGACAGGCTAATCTTCTGGAAGCTGTAAAATATGGGTTTCTCTGGACAATGACTTTCCTGGTTTAGACCTTTACATCTATAAATCCCAGAAATACTGTCTATGGTATAAGGTCACTGTTCATAGCTTTAGAAATAGTGAACTGAAGGATATTGCTTCACAGAATTGAATATAGACTAAACCTATATAACAAAATGGAGTGTACTTAAAAAGCATAGATTTTTCTAGCAGAGTTGTATAGTTTTCTAAATCATTCTACAAAAGTGTACCATAAGAATCTGCTAATCCATTAAGTTCTACAGGCACAGGGCACAGGGGGAAGAAAAAAGGAAGGAAGGAAGGAATGGTGCGGAAGGAAGGAAGGAGGGAAGGAGGGAAGGAATGGTGCGGAAGGAAGGAATGGTGGGGAAGGAAGGAATGGTACGGAAGGAAGAAAGGAAGGAAGGAAGGAATGGCGCGGAAGGAAGGAAGGAAGGAAGGAAGGAAGGAAAGAGTCAAATTTTAATATACTCAAGAGAATGAAGGAGCTTAATGACAAGTGAAGGATTTAAGACAGTGTTTCTTTCTTGGTCCATTTTCTATGTCAGTTCCCTCATCCCTCCCTACAAGTCCAGAGTCCTGTTTTTAAAAGTCCTTAAACATTGTTTGCCAAAGAACTTAGAGTATCAAAACAAGAAAAGGCCTGGGAGGCTCATTTGATCACTAGGAACTAGACTATGAAAAGGATACAGCAAGCCTGGATTGCTGCCCCAACTCATGAGCTGGATCTGGCTCTCATCCTCAGTCTTAGCCTGCAAGGTTAGAGGGGCTCACCAAGTCCTGCACACTGCCCAGAATGAGAAATGCATGTGGACCCAGAGAGGGACTCAGTTGATTAGTGGTCATTCATGATTATGCTGCTTAATTATGTGTTTGAGATTGTAAACAGAATTTTTTATTAAAAAAACTTGGCTTTGCTGTCATGTATGACTAAACCACTTTATTTAATCTACCTCTTCACAACCCTTCTCAGCAATGTATGTTCTACCTAGGTACTGAGATATGGAGACGGTATAATAAAACAAACCAAAGAAGCAGCCAGTGAAAACAGCAATAAAAAATAATCTAAGTATGCATTGCTTGCTTTTTATTTCCCAGAGACCTGAAATAATATTGTATAGATAAGTACTTTTCTCTCTTTCCATCTTTATACCCACACTTAGGAGCTGTGCCACTAGGTATTAATTAGCAAAATCCATATATTCACACCTGTAAAACAGATGTTGTTGAGCATACAAATGCAGCCAGAGTAATTCACACATTGGTACCACATTATAGACTAGTAAATCATTACACTTTAATGTTTAAAAAAATAGATAATAACAGAAAATCTCTCAGCAGCTGTCATTGTGGCAGGAAAAATGCACCATTGCTAGACAGCATTAGCAATCTACTAAGTCTTAGTGTTTTGGATGACAGCCAAAAAGCTTAGATCACCATTTTAGCTGTTCTTATCCTACGGGTTTGTTACTGTAATAATGTGGTTTACAAACCATCAATATAGGATTCTTTAAAAAAAAAACTAAAAAGCCTGAAACAGCAGTCTCTGGAATCTACACACTATGACATGGAGTCAGTTAATAATGTGACATTCAAATACACAGACCTAATCTAAAGAGACTGTTATTAAATTATGCTTCATCCCTTGGTAGTGGGAACAGGTACATCTGAAGTCCCTATTGTGGTGAATTAAGTTTCATTTAATAAAACCTTCATAATTTCCCAATTTTATATGAAAAGAAAACTAAATAGATTGCTTCTGGGCACGTCACTGAAAGTAATCGCTGTTCCCTGGAAGTGACAATGCCCTGAACATGATTAACATTTTTAGATTTGTTAAACAGCTCCCATAGCAAAGACTGAGGTTATTCTCTTGCCATTCCAGAATCACTGATGACTTTAGTAGTGCAGGACTGTTTCTGAAAATACTGTCTTTAAGCAACTGGAATGAGTAATAAACATGTTGATTATCAGCTACAAAGGAATGACTACATTTTATGCCTGAAGATAGGTGGAAACCTCATCAGCGTAAGTAGATTATGACAGAGAATTAGGTCAATTTGCAGTGAGAGTGTTATAAAGCGCCTTTGTGGTTTGCTATCAGAACCCACCACAAATAATCTTGCTGTTTCAGTAAGCTTCTGTCTTTTTTTCCTGTTGATCTTCTTCAGAGTTCCATCAATTTTATTCCTTTCCTTGATCAAAATAATCATGACTTAATAACTTTCTCCATATTAAAAGATACTATCTATTTATACATAGAAATATGCATGAAGAGAAAGAGGGGGAGATGGTTTTTCAGATTTTTCCTTTCAATACTGGAATTTAGCCATTGGGGGTGGAATATTAGGATGATCAAGTTATTCAAAGCAGTATAATACAAATCTGTGGAACAATGCAGGGAATGCTGATAAATTACAGTTCTAAGAGCAAGATTCTAGAAATGTGCAATACATTTACCAAGCTTGATACTTAGTAAAGACACCGCAGCTAATTTTTTTTCTTTTTTTAATTTTTCTGTGACAGGAAACAAGTACCTTGCCGTGGGGTCAAGGTTTATAACATTTTAAGCAAAAAACCCCCTGTAATGATGTATGGACATTATGCATCAAGGTCCCAATATTTTTGCCTCCCATCTTCTGAAGTAACTTAACTCTGATTAGTTACGCAGTACAGAATGACATGCACATACAGCAAGATAAAGAAGTAAAATTTACACACTCTGGATGATTTTTGGAGTTATCAATCCTGCTAATTAAAACAACTTCTGCAGACCCTCTTTAAAAAGCATTTGAAAAGCATCTGGGCAACATTCTGAGACACTATGAAGAGTGTTATTTGCAGAATTTGTGTGCCAGAAGCTGGTGGTTAGGTCTCAGGGAAAAAAACCACTATCAACAGCCACATGAAATTTTCTCTGAGAATGCTACAACTATCACAAATGTTGTGACAGAAGTGATAAATCCCCTTAAACAAAACTTGTGCTATTAGGCTGAAACAAAAGGGAAAAAAAAACTGTTGAGCTACATCCATTTGATGACTCAGTGATTTCTGAATTGCCCTCCATTGTGCTTTTTCAGTGATGAAATCCAAGTTGATATCTATGAATTTACCAGAACTGCATAAAATATAACAATAGCACATAGTATGTAAAAAACTTGGGATTTTTTTTCTGAAAATATGCAATATCTTCCTCAGAAGCTTCCCTTAGTGCCTGAAACAGGGCATTTCTATGTAAGGTATTAACTGGCCTGCAACTGCGAGGAGTGGCTGGGACCTTGACAGGTTGGAGAGATGGGCAGAGAAGAAACTTCTGAAATTCAACAAGGGCAAATGAAGGGTCCTGCACCTGGGAAGGAATAACCTCATGGACATGTACAGGCTGGGGCTGACCTGCTGGGAAGCGGCTTCATGGAGAAGGGACCTGTGGGGGTCCTGCTGGACAACAAGCTGTTTGTGAGCCAGCAGTGTGTCCTTGTGGCCAGGAAGGCCAAAGGTATCCTGGGGTGCATTGGGAAGAGCATTGCCAGCAGGTCTGAGGAGGTGATCTTGCCTTTCAATGCAGCCCTGGTGAGGCCACATCTGGAGTGCTGTGTCCAGTTCTGGGCTCCTAAGGACGAGAGAGACATGGAGCACCTGGAGCAGGTCCAGCAGAAGACAACAAACAGAATTAAGGGACTGGGCCACCTCCCTTATGAGGAAAGGCTGAGGGAGCTGGGCCTTTCAGCTTCCAGAAGAGACAACTGAGAGGGGACCTCATCAATGTCTATAAGTATTTGAAGGGGGGGGGTTGTCATGAGGATGGAGCCAGGCACTGCTTGGTGGTGAGGGGCAGAAACTGATGCAAAGGAAGTTCCCCCAAACATGAGGAAGAACTTTACTCTGCAGGTGACCAAGCACTGGAATAGATTGGACAGAGAGATTGTGGAGAACTGTTTGGACATGATCCTGTGCAATGTGGTCTAGGACAGCCCTGCCTGTGCAGGGAGGTTTGACCAGATGACCCACTGTGGTCCCTTCCAACCCGACACCCATTCTATGATTCTGTGAAATGAACAGGCAATAGCCAAACACAGTCAAAACTGAGCCTCTCTCCAATAACATGCATCCAACTAAAATAAATAATTTGTCTTCTTGTTTTTCACATTTCCACCTTCTATGAAAAAATAGAATTCAATGACAATTCAATGACCCAGAATTAGTTTCAGAAATGAATTGAAACTGCCTCTCCTTTTTTTTGTTTTCAAGAGCACATGGCTAAATTAAGAAAACCCCTTCAATTTGAATTGCTCAAGCAAGAATTGATAGTAACACAACACATATGTGTCTGTACAACAAGAAGTTTGGGGAAAAACATATGTCAGACACATGTCAGATATGTAATGTAATAGAATTTAATAGATCCCTCTTACAGCTGCCTACATGGCATTTAATTTCCACTAGGTAAGTGGAAGCATCTCTGTCAAAGGAGAATCATCATTGTTAGTTTGGTGATGATATCATCTCAGATTAGAATGTTCATTTGCATCACTGCCCAATTTTGTCATACTGTAACAAGATGGAGAGTGGACAAAAATTCCTGGAGCTGGCCATATTCTGAGCAAGTGTACAATGCTTGTTCTCACGGTTACAGTTTGTTCTCACTCTTTCCAGTTTTTGTATGTCAGATTCATAGGAATTTATGCTATCTTTGATTACAGACATTGTAAATATCCTATAAATATTATTTTGGCAGGATCTAAACAAGAGCTAAGTAGCGTTAAGAATCCCAAAACAAAGCCTAGACTACTCTATCAACTTTTTCCAGGATGAATGCAGTTTGCTTCTGTCCTTCCTATCTCTATTTGTTTCTCCTTTAGAGTATATATGGATACATGCATTGGAAAGTATTCATCAAAACTTTTACCTCTTCCCATTTCACCTGCATCAGAGAAAGAGTGAAGCATAATTTAAAATTCTATTCATAATTCAAAGTGCTGTTCCCAACACAAATTTAGATTAAAAAAATAGTAAAAAAGCAAAGGATAGTGGAAAAGAACTATTTGTGTTTTCTCATTCCAACATGAATATTTTTCCTTTTTGTAGCAGAAAGGTCACAGGGTAGATATGAATAAGTTTACACAGGCTGTAAATCTCAACATTTAGGTGGAAGAATAGTAATGATCAAAAATGTAAGAATGTAAACCAACAAAAAAGCAGAACGGTTCAAGCTGCCAGACACAAATTTTGTGTCTGCAACAATGAGAGTAATGTTTAAGGAGACCCTGCGCTGAGAAAATGATGACTGCTATCTGCCATGCAGTCCTGTCTCCAGGTTACCTTTATGACAACCTGCATAAGCAGCCTGCCAGAGGCAGAGGGACAGAAAAGTGAATGCTCTGCTGGCTGTCTGCCATTCTCTGTGCGGTGACTGATAATAATACTTAATCAAATTCCTATCTGTGGTCTTTATCTTGCACCAGTGTATGCAGTCATTCACTTGTTATTTGGATCACGTCTCCCTGTTGCTAGTAACAATCTGAAAATGATAACATTTGCTGCTATTTTTATTTCTTTTCAGGGAAAGATAGGTTTCTGCCTCCGTATCCTCCCCTCTCACTTTCCCAACACACATATATTGGATTATTGGCCTTCAGTTGAACTCTATAACAGTGAACAAGCTCTAGTCTTTTCCTTGCAGATTAACATTTTAACAGAAATGTTTCCTGTTTATGAAAATGGTGAATTCATACACACAGCTGAACTTGGCTGCATAAGAGGTTGAATGTTTAAGAGGAAGAAACAATACTGGTTTACTGTTAATAAATTCTGAACACGTATCTTGACAAGGAAATATCCCCACAGCACCAGAACCAAGGCCTTAGTCTAAAGCATGTAAGGTAAAAGTCTTTGGATAGCAAACAAAAGTGGAAATTTAGGAGGCACATTTAGCTGGGCACTCCAGGATCCACTTACGGCTGTCACATTAACAGTCTTTCTTCTCCTCCTTGGTAGATTAACAGTCCATGTTCTTCTTTATTTTCTGTAGTTTTTCATGTGACTGCAGGAAAGGCCTGTCTCAGTTCAGGACCTTTAGTAAGAAAAACAGAATGAACTATTTAATGAAATATGGTATAAATGTAACCATATTAAGGCTAAGCATAAGTCTCTGTGTTTGGAGGGAACTAGTTATGCCCAGAAAACTGAAGTTGGCTGCTCAATATGTTTTGTGCAATATTTCTGTCTGACAGTACTGACTTCTGTTTATTGCTGCTCCTCTTTAACATACAGGGACAGATAGCTGAAGATCAAGCAATGTAAATATCTCAGAGTCAAGGTTTAATGGATAATTAAGGCTGCAGAAGCACTCACTCTGCCTAGGATGGCACAGCAGAGTTTGCTGAACTTTCCTTTCGTTCCAATGCCCCTCATTAAGGTGGAAAAAAAAACTAAGGTGGAAAAAGAAGTCACATGATTTTGCAAAGACCTCTGCTCCTGAACGGGTTGAGAGCTTCACTGGATTAATTTCTGGTGGAAATAAGATTCTATCCTCTCTTTCCAGTAATCAGGCTTTACTCTGGTTTTCAGAGCTCAATCACACAACAGTCCTTTGATATTCTATGAAGATTTGCGCTCGGCATTTTTCAAACATTCAAGAGTGCTGGATTTATATCCTATTAACTTCTTCACGTGAAATAGGAAGAGGCTGGCAGTTTGTGTAAGTTCTTACATTGCTTCACAGTAGCTGCGTCTTTGGTGGAAACTGGTCCTGATCCTGAAGCTTTTCATTAAATGAGGAAAAGGGAAAACAGTGCACCCACATGGTGTCCAGCAATAACAAGAGTGAAGAGACATTTTTGGCAGGAGCGGACAAGCTAGCTGGGAAAGTCAACAAAACAGTCTAAATATCAGAATTGCTTTAAACCAGACATTAAGCTTGTTTAGGGTACCACCTAGGGCAAGTTGGGCCCAGAAACAGTCTTGGTTTTTTGTTGGTTTTTTTTGGAATATAATTCACCATTTAAAGTTCAAGAGTCAATGGAAGGTCAATTCTGACCCCAGATTAGGTTATAAAATAATTACTTTTTATTAGAGATTTAGAAAAGGGAAGCAGAAATCACAAATATCCAAAGCATACAGAAATGAAGCAGCTTGTCTTTTTTTATTTGCCAAACCAGAGAAAACAGTGAATGAGAAACAAAGATTATAAGACCTAAATGATAACAATTATGTTTTAAACTGCTCATTTGAGTAGTCTTAGAAGGGTAAAAAGATGTTACAAGTTAATATGCTCTATCTCTGTATGTTCCATAAAGAAAAAAAATTATTCTAACAAAGAATCCAGCATAAGACAAAATGCATTTTACTTTGTCCTTTTGCATTAATTTTATACCCACAAGAAAACTATTTTCCATTAGCAACATGTAAAGATTAAAAGATGTAATATCTTTAATGTAAAAGTAAGGTAGCAATGCATCATTAGCTTAAACAAAAAAAAGACAAATTTAAATTGGTTGAACTATAAACAGTATTCTAAAGGGAAAGTCTTCAATCTCTTTGACTGGATCTTATCAGCAAGGTTCCAGGTAAACAACTGTTATTTTTGAAATACTTTAGCTTATCACAATGATGTGATCTCTGGGGTTGTCTCTTATACTCTAAAATATATCAAGTGTCATTGGCTGCACTGAACTTTCATGGATCAGCGGCGAAGAACACTTATGGAAGCTGAAAATAAGAAAAAAAAAGAAATCGAAGTTGATGAAAATTAGCATAGGAGATGGCTGCCAAGAGCTTTGTAAGGATAAGAATCTTAAGAAGGTCATTCAAAGTCCCTTGGTGTGACATGAAACAGACGAATAGGAGGTGAGATCTCACAACTGGGAGATTGGAGTCAGAGCTTAGCAAAGGAAATGCTGCTAAATATTATTGATAAGAATTGACATTCACATCAACAGAAGTGAGCTGAGTTCAAGTTCAGAAAACACAATATTTGAAGGGAGAGAAACATCTCTGTGTCCGTAGCTCTAAATTTGCCTTCAAAACTGGCTATTTTAAGCACATGGACAGAAAAAAAACTGTATCAATAATTTGATTACATCCAAATGATTTCTACATCTAAAATTCATGCCCATATTTTGTGCCCATATCCCATAACATTTTTGTGAGACTGTACTCATTTTAACATTACTGATCTCATCACTAGTTTTCTTCACACAGTCACAATAAGATATAAGATGAGAAAGCACATTAAAAGTTCTTTGCTATTCATCACTCTAATTTCCAGCAATAATTATTTTCGCATTCATCTAAGCAATTTTGTAACGATTTCATCGTCATTGGTATGGAAAACTGTTCATTACCAACTATATATGAAATGATACTTCTAATTCTGACATTCCGAAGTGGTAGTAACCCAAACATTAAATTACGGCAGCTTCTTACACACATGGTTTCTACAGAAAGCAAAGTTTTGAAAGCACC
The DNA here is from genome assembly GCA_013397895.1 of Origma solitaria. NCBI lineage: Eukaryota > Metazoa > Chordata > Aves > Passeriformes > Acanthizidae > Origma > Origma solitaria. The sequence goes on from VZRL01005110.1 coordinate 450,986, forward strand.
TTAACTTAAAATATTAGCATATTTAAATGGAAAAATATATATTTTACCTATCTCTTTGAAATTACAACTTATAAATTTTTGTGCTTGTAAGATCTGTATTCACATTTTCCCCTAGTTCTTACTTTGTATCATTCATAGCCATAGTATGTCCTCTTTTTCTCCATTTTCATTCTCTTTGTACCGATACATAAATTTCACTCCAACCACTCAGATCAATGAATTTAGCATTTCCTAGAATGCATCAATCTCTTTCTGTGAATTCTAGAATAGTTAATGGAAATTCTAACTTTGGTGTCTTTATAAGATTACTAAAGGCTACTGAAGTTAAGTGAGGTGAGACCAAAGGCTAGAGCAATAGCAACAAGAGATCTATGAAATTAATTATTTTACTCTGTGATCTTAGAAGTCAGAGATGTTAGACTGAAAGTAAAAGTAGCTTGAGTGGGTGAAAAATATGGCATCAATAAAAAGTGCAATATTTTGTCAATTCAATTGAAAACCAAAATGAAACCTAAAGAGAAGAATGTAGAGTACGAATACTATAAATGGTACATGCTAAATAACCTTAGAACACTAATCTCAAAAAAACAAGCTATGAATTAAAATTTAACTGAATAGATATCATACCCATAATCAGAAACATCCACAGACTTTTAATTCTTCTAAAATACACACTATTGTAGATAGATTTGATTGCTTGTATGCAGCTTAATCTGCCTACATTATTGCTTTGCCTGGGGTCAAATTTTAGTAAAATTGTCCCTAAAGAGTATTTTCCTCAGGATGTGTTCTGTTTCACCATATCATTCCCCGAACTTGTCTTCACATTAGCCTTGTGTGAGATTTTGTCTCCAATTTATAAACATGTACTCTGAAGATAAAGTAGTACTCTGGTTCTACAAATATCTACTGGGGAGCAGAAATCTTTTAATAAAAATATATATGTATTCTTTCTTCTGCAAATGATAATTGGTGGATTAGGTTAAACAATTTAGTTCTAAAGAAATAGGTGTCATTTTTCCAGTGTATTCCAATGGAAACATAACTTTCTTCACTACATGGAAACATTAATTCATGACTATTGTGTACCATTAATGGAGGCTTGTTTATTCAAGATTTTTAGTAGACCTGATATCTTGAAAAATTTATAGATGTTATTAGGAACTCTCCAGGCCATTTAGTGCAAAAGAGCTTTATATAGCTAATCAGCTTAATATTGAAAAGTCATCTCCATCATCTTTTGCAATGTTCTCATTTCAAGTAGAGAAATTGATAGCTGTGTAGCCTGCTCAGTGATGCAGTGTGATACAAATAGGAAAAATAATAGAATGGGTTGAGACAGTGAGAAAAACAACACATCTAATTGAAACAGCAAGAATAAAGTGAGCAGAATGGAATTTATCTGTGTTTAGCTATTTTACCCAGCTCTTAGTAAGCATGTTTATCCATCCAAGTAGTACTTTGCTCACAAATAATCAAGTCTACAATTTCATGACTTGCTGGAAAATACAAGGCCAATCTGATCTGTGATCGCTACTGTAAACAAGGAATAGCTTCATTTAACCCAGTTGCATTCTATCTATGTAAAGCCAAGTAAGATCCAGAGATCTCACTGAGTTTCTGTCTCTAACACAGGTCTCTGCTGTGAAAAAACAGGTATGCAAGTGTATCCGTCACTCAAATAGTTGTGATTATCATAACAACCTCCTGACCTATTCAGAAATTTTATTTTACATTCCTGTCTTCATGCTCATCAGACTCCAGTCTGATAATTTTCAGAACCTAGACTAAACACTGGCTTTCAGCTCCTAGTCCTCTAAAAAGTCTATTTTCTTATAAAAGCCTGTAATTCTTCTGCCCATTGGTGTCCTACCTTAGAAGCTTGTTATGTGAACTACTTTGTAGATGTGCTCTAACAGCTAATAAAATCTGAGGATCCTTTTTGTTAACTACAATGGGAGATGCAATGATCTCGTCTGCATCTAAGCCAAAACAAACTAACACCAAATGGTCTTTGTATTAAGCCAAAAGGAAAAATGGCACAATTCAAGCTATCACTTAATCTAAATTTAATACAAATGCTAGTGTGCAAATCCAGTGCAGACTGAAATCAAAATTCAATTTTGTATAAATTATATAAATTTTAATTTTTTAAAAATTTATAAATTAAAAAGATAATATAATTTTTTTTTTTTTTTTTTTTTTTTTTAAATTACCTTCAAGAGAGCACATTATTAAGGCTATTTAAAGCTTTCTTAGGAAGCCCTTAGATAACAGCTAGCTATAAACTGAAGAAGTGTTCTCTGGAAGTAGTGAAATACACTTATGTCAATTTTATATGCTTACAAAGTGTTCACACTAACACAGGTAGGTAAAAGTTTTTACTTTAAAGACTTATGTAATTTTACAGTTGAAACTTAGGAATATCTTACATTATGAACCATTGGAATAACAGTTTTGGCCTGAAAGGGCAATTTGGCACTTATGTGTACAGATCCAGCTTTTACACTCTATGTCCATTTTTTCATCTGTAATATTGGTATATTAATCCTGAACTACTATTAGTCTACAGCCTGATGAGAAAATTGTCAGTTTTCACTCAGCCCTTTGAAAATTGAAGTCTTATGGAAGTATAAAGCCTAAAATGTGTTGCTATCAAATACCACAACATCTAGGGATACTTTTTCAATGCTCTCTGAAGTGAAATACTCTGAGTAGCAATCAGTGATATTTTGAAAGAGGAGTATCTATTTAAACACTGAATCCATGACAATGAAAGCAAATTTGGTTATAATAAATCTTGTCTATTACCAATACACAGTCAGTCAAGAGCTAATTTAAGAGTTGTTAAAAACTCTGGACATGACTTAGAGAAGAAAGGATTTTATTTTTTTGCAATAAAATAAATTTTGGCTATAGACTTTTCAGTTTAGTATCTTTTCTTTTTTTCCCCCAGTGATGTTCAGATAGTTAATCATCTAAGCTTACACTTGCACAAAGAACAAAATTATGTATATCTAAACAGAGGATTTAACTCAAATTCTTAGAATAAAGAAACATATGCCTAGTATCTTTTTCTCTAAGGAATTATTAGTAGGATTATTTCATTTTACATATTTTGATCACACAAAGAGGAAATGGAAGAAATTTGAGATCAGTAGGCCACATCCATTGCTGGTGTTACTCCACAGAATTCAGGGAAAATACACTTGGGGAGATTTTGACTGAGAAAATCTGAATCTTTTTGCATATAATGAAACTCTTTAAGGACAACAACAGAAGTCAGGACTGCTACAGCACAATTGAAGTTATTCCAATATTTTCCTTTTATTTTTAAGACAATTGCACTTCCATAAAGTAATCTTCTTAACATACTTCACTCCCTTTTTTTCTATTTGACATAAATATACAGAACCTTTAAATCCAAAGTATGTTATTTCACAAACATCAGAATACAGATTTAATCTTAAAAATACTAAGATCACATTTATCACTCTTCAATTCAGATTACACAAAAATTTAAGATGCACAAAGCAGAAACAAAGACATGGCCCAACAATTTCAGTTAAGCAGCTTTTCCTTCCTCTTAGACTATATGTACCAGGTAATTACTTAGCACCAGTTTGCACAGCTGTCCTGAAGTGAAAGGAAACACAGCCCCAATTCACCTGAAAATATGATGCTGTATGAATGAACTGGCATTCACCTGTGCATTTTCTTAACTGGTATTCTCTACCTGATGGAAGAAATATTTACGATCCAGTCCACATAAAATTCTAAAGTTTTATTAATTTATTTATTTTCATTATTATATATAGATGTAATATATAATATATAATGTATAATGTATAATACATAATATATAATGTATAATATATAACATACATTATATATTATATATTATATATTATATATTATATATTAATATATTATATATTATATATTATATATTATATATTATATATTGTATACTATATATGAGATATTATATATCATATATGAGATATAATGTAAAATGTACCATGTATAATGTATATTATATATATTATATTTATTTTAATTATTTTTAAGCTGATGCTGCTTCCTTTTTTTTTTCTCCTTTCAAAATAGACACTAAATAACAGATTCTGTAAAAAGGTTGGGGTTTCTTTCCTTGTAAATTAAATTTTAATAATTTAAACATTTTTTGGTGTCTAAAATATTTTCTCTAGGCTGTAAATTACATTTCCATTAAAACTGCCTATTTGTGATATGGTGCATGGAATACCTAACAGAGGGAATGTTACTGTTTAATTTACACTGTCTATGTGCCAAGGATATAAAAATATCTATCAAAGGTATTTCTGTATCAGTTTGACAGTGCCACATTTTTAGTGAAATGCTACCAGTCAGCTAACAAATTCTATTCCATTCTCCTTAAGGAACACAAAAGCATTCTGTAACACAAATTATTTGCATATAGATGACTATACTAAAGTTGCAGAAAGTAAACAAAAAATTAATCATTTCCAATGTTATGAAAATTACTGTAAAGGTCTTTAATAGACAATTTTTTCCCTCCATACTGAAGTAGTAGTGCTCCCAGAATGATAATAATCTATTTTTTTCCTCACACTGCTGAGCTGGGAGTGACCTCACCTGACCCAATTGAAATTGATTTTGTTGTTGAACTCTTTGCTAGTGCAAATTAATCTTAGATCCACACAAGATCAGGGAAGCAAGACATAGAGTACAAAGACCTCAAGTACTGAGGGAAAAAAATTAGCTCTGGAAAAAGTACTTTAAGTTTGGAAAGATAAATCGTTACAATGACTTGCTTTGATAGAACATCTGTAGAATAGGAGAAGAGAATGACAAGAGCTCTGTGAAAAAGCTGTAACTTAATAGCCTAATTTCCTGCCTGGCCCCAAAGAAATATCTGTCTGTTTCTGACAGCTGATGAAAATGCACCAGGATTTGATTTGCTCACCAGTGTGGGACAAGTTCAGTCCCATCTCTCCCTCGGTTCCCTTGAGCTACACGGATACAGCAGTCAGGTTCTGTTACTGGTTTCCATCTTTTTTGTTATAAAAATATGACTTGCTTTTCTTTATTTTTTTTTCTGTAAAGATATACCTGCCCCCTTTTTGATCTGTTTCAGTATTTGTCTTGTTTTTACCATAACAGCTGACCTCCTTTCCTAGCTATTTCAAACAATATGCATTTCAATAAATTCCCATGTCTCAAGAAATGTCTGAAGGCAAAAAGAAACCTTACCTTTGCAGACACATGATGTCATTCTCACTTAGAGCATCTGTTCTATGCTACTTGGGTTCTCCTGTAGTGAATTCCAAATACAGCCAGCACAACGACCTTACTTTTACAATTTGTGTGGGATTCCTCTGCACACCGTGAGCTTTGACAGAACTCAAAGTTATCTGATAATGTAGGGCCTCTGCAGCCTGTATTACAGTAACTGACAACCACTAATGCCTGATTTAACAAGCCAAATATGGAAAAAAAACTGTGTAACAAAAAATTTCATGTAGAGAATTATATGCTTCTTCTTGGAAAAATATAAATCCATGATAAATGTTAGATATCCTGAAATAAAATGTTCCAGTGTTGTATAAATGAATGCTAAATAATTCAAATGGAATAAATTACGACTCAGCCATTGTGCAAAACCATTTACTGTAAATTTGAAAAAGATCTGAAGCTAAAAAAGGGGGGAGGGGACAAGGAAAAAAGCTAACAACTTTCCTAATGTTAGTATGTGAGCTGACTACATCCTGATTTGCTAATTTAGGTGTTGCACTTACAGATAGATATAGCATGAATCTGCTTTTTATGCATTTGCTCTTTTGCAGTGAAAAACTATTTTTGCTTTAAAACTAAAACAACTTTGGAAGTAACTTGATAAAGAAAACATTTTAAAATGTGAAACTAGAAATATGGTCAGGTGTTTAAGTAAAGAACACGACAATGGAAAATCCATACAGCTTTTCTCAGATTGGTCAGGAGGCTACTTGAAAACCCCATGAGCTACAGAGAAGTCTAATCTGTCATAGATTAATGAGGACTGAAATGTAAATCAGGACTGAATTAGTTAGGAACTTCAATGTAGTCCCAATGTCGCAAAGAGGAAGGAGCTAGGTTGCGATAGTTTCTAGAGAAACATTAAATTCCAGTCTATTCAAACATAAATTACTGAAGCAATCAACTATATTAGATGAGGAGTATCAAGCTCCGTGGATAAACAGTCAAATCAGTTCACTTTTGTCCCCTCATTGCTCTCCTTGATTCTCCCTATTCATTCAAACCCACTCTCTTACCTGCACAGACCTACTTGCACAGATCTCCTGTTTCTTGCTGCTCTCCCTCCAGGGCAGAATCCTCATCTTGGTCTTTGGGCACTCACTTGAGCATGAAAGATAGAAGAGAGCTCTGTAGAAGGACTGCTCCTTACGAGCAGCTGATGTAGGGCACAAGATGTGTTGTTCAGAGCTGTAGGACTCACGGCTCCTGCAAGCACAGTGAGCTCAGAGAACCCCACATGAAGCAGTGCTTTGAGGATGATGCTGCCGTTCCTCAGTTTAAAGTACAACCTCCATCTCTAAACTGAACTGACAGCAATTTCTCAAAAGGTAAACATGAGAAAATAAAAAAACTCTAGGAAAGACAGAGGCAGGCCTTCTGGATTGACATCATAAACTAAAATGGAAATCTCCAAGGAGCTAGGAAATCATGCTGGATGAGGCAAAAAGTTAATCATTTCCACAGAATAAACACCATATCCAATGAATATCCACACTTTATTTTCATATTTTTTTTTTCAATAGCTTAAATAATATCTTTATTTATGGGAGATTGGGATCATTATGATGTATTTCTATACATAATGATGATATATACAACAAATGTAATATGTTAAGAGTTAACAAGAGCATTCAGTAATAAATAAATAGTCTATGCCTTTCTCTTCCCACATCTAAGCATAAACTGAAAAATATGTTTGCTTTGCATAATGAAAGAGTGATAATTTTAGAAACTGGATAATATTTCATGACAAAGGAAGCTGTATTAACATTATGGAATGCAAATTCTGAACCATCTTGTTTGATAAATTTTTGCAAAATTCCACTTATTGCACTGGAAATATGCTAGCTTGTGCCTAGGCAGAATTATTCTTGCAATAAATGTGTTTAATTTCAGAGATTTGAAAGCATTACTAGGAAAGCACTGTTTATGGGAACAGTTATAAACTATCAGTAGTAAGATGCACTCTAGCAAAATACAATTATCCTTCAGAGAATTTAAAATACTGTACAAAATAGCTAGAAAATAAAAGATGTTTGCAGATGGGTATCTCTATTCAATGGCAGTTCAGTGGCTATTAAAATACTATTTTTGTAAATACCAGAGATCATATCTGTAATGACAAATAAAGTATTGAAATTTGATATAAAAGAAATCTAACAAAATCTGGCAACATTATCTTCCCAAAGTTATTTTCTAGTGTTTACGCTTTTTAAGGGTCGTATTCATCACCAGTCAAAACCAAAATTGATGATTAATCCAGAATTCACTGAATTGTATCAGTTGTCTGAAAGGAGATGTAGTTTAAATTAAGAAGATATCACCCATGCATTCATTATGTCTACAGAAACACCAAATTATTTTTGTGTAGGTTACTCTCTAAAGAGTACAAAATACTAAAGAAATCAGAAAACACTTCCTGGTTGCTGATTGAACCAGTCAAAACAGGTTATGTTCATTTAGAAATGGACTAGTCATACAGAGCTAATCAATACTCTAATTACAATAGACAGGAAAGCAAAGAGGAAAAGAAGTCACAGTAAATTATTGCAAACATATCTCTGTTTCCATGTCTTTCCCCCCAAATAGTATAGTTGTTTCTGAAACAAAGTTCTAGTGTAAAAGATAATGGAGATGTCCAATAACATCAGAGTAATTTTAAAAAGTGATGTAATTTTTAGTATTTTGAAACATCTCAAAAAACTTCAGTAAATTTGAACTATAAAAATTCATGATAGTAGTAAAGAATTAAAGCACTGTGTAAGAATTCTTAAGACTTTTAGCAAGTCTAAAACATCTGTGACATCTAAAAGTTCATAAAAAACACAGTAAGGGGTTCTCCAGAGTCTAGTTGCCATTTCTGTTTTAAGGCAGTGGTAAACTCCAAATGTGGGTGTTAGAATACGTACTTTAATCAAACCTCAATCCATAGAGCCTCACTTTGTCAGAGTTTGCCAGGAGATACTGTTCTGGGTATCAGTAAAATCAATTGGCTTGATCAGCTGAGTGTTGTGAAAAACTCATATTTCTATCAGTTCTGCCTTTCCTGAGGGAAAAAAACGGGGTCTTGCATGTGGCCTGTGAAACAATCTGTCCTCATGATCAGCAATATACTGAGCTGTTAATGAGGTCGGAACAGACCATTAAGCTGCCACTCAGGTGGGTTCCTAACACACTTTTTCAAGCTTGCTCTTTGAGTAGTTAAAAAATGTTGAGTTGAAATGCCTGTAGATCTTGTCTTATATTTAGACCATAACTGATCTGCTGGCTGGCCATCACAAGATGGGAGTGCATTGCATGACCAGGACTAAAACCAGCTTTCCAGAGGCAAAGTTAATTCAGCCATTCAGAAAAGAGAGCTTCAGCTTGTCCAACACAACCATAGAAAAACTATGCGGGAACCTCTTCCAGTATTGAAGACACAATAACACAAATGCCAGACCTACCAGTAGTTCACAAGGTATTTTTAGGGGTAAAAAAATAGGTAAATTTCTCTTTTGTGATAACAATACACTAATAGGCCAGAATCTATTCAAATATGTGATTGGTAACAAAGCAATAATTATTTCAGTTACCATAATTAGGTTGCTGAAACACGTGGAGAGAGTTTCCAGAACTGGAACCATAGTATCACCTGATAATATAAGAACAAGGCCTCTGCTGTCAAAGTCACCAAAAATTGTCATATATATTACACAGGAATGACAGAAGTTCTGGTTTCCCTGAACTTCTTCATTTTTACCTTTAAAGTAGTATTGCCTCTGTAGTTTCTGTATCAAACGATTAAAGCACACTGGGCATCGGGATATGAAAATCTTCACATTACTCTTTTCATGTATCAAAATTTGAATTACCTTGTGGCACAAGGACCTTATCCCTTTCCCTCATCATCCACGTTGGAAAGAAATTGAATTAAGCCAATTCTTATTCAAAAAGCTGTTCAGCATGGTTTTGAGTGTAGCTGGTCTGAAAGCCTTTTACAGCACACAATATTGGTACCAGGACTGACTCCCTCTGCCCTACCTTAATCAGTATCTCACCAGATTTTTGTGTCCTTAAACTCCTTCACACGCTGTCATGCCACAGGACAAAACCCAGGGTGTGCAGCAGCTATGCAGGATTTTGTAACATATACAAGCCCAGCTGGTGCACCTAGCACCACCCTTCAGCCTGGTGCTAGGGCTCATTGCTGGAACTGAACATATTTACCAGGAGAGATGAAGGTGATGAGGATGGTCCTGTCCAAGATGAGTTCCAAGCGTGGAGTATGACACAGTGGGAGAGGCACAATCATGAAGGAGCCGTGACAGAAGGGAGAATGATCCACAGATGAGTGACTTTGGAGTAACATCCACCCATCACTGCCACAACACAGCACTCTAAACTGCTTATATCGGCTGATAAGAAATGGGGCTATCAACCCTAGGGGGATGACACAGAATGAGGTATTCCCAGCTCCTTCCTCAATCCACTGCTCTGTGTCTTGGGAACATAATGGTGATAAAAACATGTTTCAAGGGAGTGGGACTCTCTTCATTGGGGTTTGTGGAGTCCTTTAGTCCATAGGAACATTTCCATTGCTTTAAAGTATTCTGGATTAGACCCTATATCTTTGGCTCTTTTCAGACACAGCCAGTCCCACTAGCATTTACCTGTAACCAAGTGTGTTTCCCCTCCTTCCATATAATCACACTATTTCTCTGTGGCCCCAGTGATATTAGATGCCATCCTTAAAAGGGCACACTCCGAAGTAACATAAAACATGCATGTTTGCTCCTGAATAGCATGTAGGTAATTTTTTCTTGACAAGGCTTTAGTGTATCAATGGCTGTTAAACACGCTTTTGCCAAGGATCTTCAAGGCATCTAATTTATGGTCATTGCCTAACAGACTGTTTAAATGTTAATGAATCAGGTAGCTGAATTACATGCATGAATAGCTGCATATAGTTATTTTAGACAGGCTGCAGTGGATGGAATTACCAATGCAACTCACCTGCCACTAATACTAAAATGTGAAATTTGTTTCTAAGTTACGCATGCATATATTCCAGCTTCAGCATCAGTAGCATTGGGTAGAACTGTATGGTTGCCAAGTTAATGAATTTTTGCCTCTTTGTATAAGCCTTTAATCATGTGCTAAGATGGGATTGAAGGCAAGGGAAGAAATTGCTTTACCCCTCACTTTCTCAGGTGGAAGCTGTGATCATATATATGAACGGTACACTGAAAATTAATCAAATACTCAATATTAATAATGTTATTGCACTATTAGTGTAGGATGTTTCACCCTTCCAAACAGGAATTGCTCTTTGTTTCCCTATTTCTTTACCTTTTAATGCAAATCCCTAACTAGAAGGATATTTTCCTTAATCATATGGAAACACGGAATCAATTTGTTCTTGAGGGACCTCAAATAAAAGTTATGAGTTTTATGGTCGATTGATCATTAAAAATATTTCTGCAGATGACTCAGAGGTCCAGAGCAATTATAAAATTCTACAGGATTCCAATTTGAATAGCTATTTTGAGAGACAGAGTCTCAAAATGCTGTGTGTTCATTGAACACAAACAGTTGCATTGCATTGTTGTTTTTTTTTTTTAAGCCCAGAAGGAAAAAAAGAAAAAACAAGGGAAAATATGGAAGCTTATAAACTCTCTTAAAATAAAATTAGTTTTAATACTTGATTTAAAATCCTGTAAAAACACATAATCACAGTTGACACAAGAAGCCTGTGTACTTAAGTCATCTAAGTATATAACACAAAATCCTTGAAGGAAAAAAAGCAATACATTTTTTATAGGCAGCAAAAGATTAATAAATCTAACAAAGTTCACTCATATTAATCTTGAATTTGCACATGCAAATCAGGCACTTCTTGGCACCACTGAAGGGAAGCCTCATTAAAACTGGAATTAAAGAAAAAAAAAAAGCCTAAAGGGGAAACACTTTATTTACTAGAAAAAAAAAGTCATAAGTATTTTGGCCTTGGTCAACAGCCCCATCTGTCCATTAAATACCATCCATTAAAGAGACACACAACAGAGTGAATATAAAACATGGACCCACAGCTTTCCAGATTTTTTTCCAGCATTTTGAAGGCTTCTGCTCTAGTACCTCTTTTTCCTTTCCCCTCTGCTCTTCTCTTCATCCACTGCTTTGATATATTCCCATATTAATTATTTCACCATATCTCAGACTGTGCTGACCCTTTTGTATTTCCCAGTTGCTCACACATACACACTTAGGCAACTATGGTGCAATCCCCCTCCCATCACACAATGTTTAACTATAGTCTCAGCTCCTCCTCATGCATTTTCATGTCTAATTGCTTTAAAAGAGGAAGGGATTGACAAAACTTACTTCTTGATATTTTTCCCACCTAAAGAAAACAAAAAAAAACCAACAAAAAACAAACTAAAGAAAAGAAAAAATGTTTAAATATCTTTCTTATATTACAGGTCCAGCTACATACAACTATTGGCTAAAATAAACAAGCATAATTCTATATTTTTACAATAAATTGTGCACAAGGAGCCTTTATTCCTAAAGAAGGCAAACAATGAGCTATGGTATTGTTGAAAAGGTTATGAACATACAATCCGAGCAGCAGCTGCATACACTATTCTTGAGGAATTAAGTATCAGATTTTCAGGTACCCTTGGGAATCTAAGGATAATAATAGGCATCAGTATTTTAAACCCTTCGTGGTGATGGCCTTTATGTATCTGAAGGGAGGTGAACTACCTAAATCAAGACAAAACTTTTCAAAATCCTACTTTGCTTTAAAATCTAGTCTTAAATGTTAGTAGAGACTTCACTGTAACTGCAACGTAGACCTTCTGTAAGATGGCTGGAGCTGCATACAGCATGAATTTTCATAAATCTGTTAGTGCAAAATTCATATATTGGTCTCCAAAAGATCTGCAGAGAAAAGAAAAGTAAGCAACAATTAAATGTTAAAAGCTCCCTCTTCACTGGCATGGTCCTAGCAATTTTGCTGGGTTTTCTTCTCTCCACATCCCCGACCAACATCAAATACCTAGTACAGGATTTCCAAGTGAAGATGTGCATCATGAAAATGATCCTACAGCTGCAAAAAGCAAAACACACTGTAACCCTTGGCTGCCATGCAAAGCTGTTCCCTTTCAGAAGAAAGGAATATGCACAGAATGAGACAAGGAAAATACATTTATCTCACCACTAGCCATTAGTCAAGGACATCTATAATTACCATTCTTTGCAATTTCTCCTTGATGGTGCTGCTTCCTTTGCAGCAACTCTTTAATTCATGCAGGAATTGCATTTAGGTAACTGTAAGCCTTGCCAGGTCTCTGCTAGTTCTGAAAAAAATAGTGACAAGCAAAGAAATAACGTTATTTGGTTTTGCTTGCGTCTTTCAGGGTTTACCCTTCCCTCCAGTGTAGCCCTTCTACTTTCTAATAGAAACTTGTAATGAATAAGTATTTGACCACCCACGAAATCTCTGTTGAGAGCAAAACGCCCACTCACCTTTCAGTTAATACTGCATGCACAACACTAGAGAAGGAAAGAAGCATCTTAATAAGAAATATACATGTACTGACAGAACTGAGAAGTCATTAAACTAAACCATTTTTTGCAGAGAAGCTATTAAGACAAGATATCAGGATCCTTATTCAGAATTAGCTATTAATTGGGTAAAATTGCCACCAAAATCAATTGATTTGTGGAGGAAGAGAACAATGTAAAACATTATGGGAGGATTTCAAGGCATATAAATAACTCTCGTGGACTATATTCTGATTTTTAGTTGTCCATTCCATGACTAATTAGAGGACTTTTCAGGGTGAAAGACAGAAAAGTATCTGTAGCACACAGATAAAGATAAAAACAAATGTTTGTGAAATTAAAGGGTGCTTGAGTTTCCATCCTCAGCAGGCTGCTCCCAGGATGTCAGACAATGGAGAGCTGTGTGCTCTGAATGCCAGAGGGCTTTGCTGTCAGACAGTACTGGAGGCCTTCATGCTGGGTTATATGTACAAATTTTTTCTATTCCAGAGTCAAGATAACTTAGTACCTTTCAATCTGAATGTAGCATAAGGTCCTCATAAACATCCAGCTGCATTGACAAAATCTTTTTTTTTTTCCCTGGGTAAGCTTCCAAACAATTCAAAAGTGCTTTTTAAAATGAAGTAAAAGTTCTTAGTGGCCATCTGTAAAACTCTGGTAGCAAAGTACAGAGTGTAATTGAAAACTACATGCCTGTTTTGTAAGAAAGTAGAAAAACCGCATTCACTGCTATACTGTTAAGCAAAAGCAGACACAAAAAGGTAATTTTGGACACCAGTCAGTCATATAAATATTCACATGTGCAAACGCACTAGTACAAGGCCACTACGACTAAATGGACATGTACATTATTCACACTGAAATGTTTGCTATTTTACACTGGGAACATTCTATCCAGTTTGCAGCTTGAAACTTGTACAGGTAACACTTATTTTGAAAGTAGTTCTTTTGTGTGAGTGGCCATTATTTAGTCAGTACTAGTGCATTACCAATATATGGATAAATATTTCTTCCTTAATTTTCACATTTGATTTGTGATTTTAAAGTAAAACCGATTTAACTTTTCATTATTTAATCTAACGCAGGGATAAATGTAGAGCTAAAACTGGAACTCATCTTCACTCCTGCTACTTTGTTGACCCATTTAAACCCTAACCTAGGAGGAGATGGAGAGTTGCAAGCAGAGATTTTATTATTTATCAAGAAACACACAGACAGGGAGTTATAGTCTGCACTTTCTAGGTCCTAAATAATAGTAAGTGTTAGCAATGCAGTCTGCCTTAGATCCAGTGCCTACTAACATATGAGGTATCTGCCAAAGGTCTCCTGAAATGAGTACCTAAGTTTCATGTAAGAACACCTGAGAGTGTTTGGAAGGGCACATCAAGTCAATACCCATAGGACTTGTCAAATCAACTATGGACTGAAAATATGTTTACTGACAATTATAAGTGCAAGGAGACCAAATTTCACTGAAAGTTATGTGTGGTGTGCAAAGAGATAGCATCTGATATAGTTTTGTAAAGTTGATGAAATTGAGAAGATCCTATGTTTGGCAAAGCAAAGTGCTCCTGCTGTTTCCTTGCACAATTTTTGGAGAACCAAGCAAAGCTCAGAAAATATTTTACAAATACTTGAAAGAGTTAGTTAAATTTGTCATCGAAAGGTTATTTAATGTAGAAATTATTGAGTATATTGAGGAAAGAAGAACAGAAATATATACAAAGGTATATAATCCTTAAAATCTTTCCTTGGTTAAGTTTTTATCTCCCTTTTCTGTTATTCAGTCTGTTATCAGTGATTTTAGTAATGCTTACTAATTTCACAATGAATCTTACATTTTTACCCTCACTACACTTACTACAGAAATACAAACTTCATTCAGATTAACATGGCTACAGGATTAAAACTAAATGTGCATGAATAATCTTTCTTGTCCCATAAATATGCAGAAGATCAGGCTAAAAAATTACACCTTTCTGTAGACATTTGCTGCCTGATTCTCAGCTCAGTAGCAATGGCATTACTTCACTGTCCACGCTGCAGATATATATCTTCTTTTTCATAGGTAGTGCATAAAACAAAAAAAGAAACAAGATGGCAATGTGACTTCTAGGCAAAGGAAAGTCTAATCTGCCATCCCTGACACTTTCTGTCTCAAAATTACCTTTGTTATTTACAGTGATAATGACTGATTGTGAGAATTACCATAAAATAATTTTCAAACAGAAATCACTGGGCTTTTTAAACACAGATTTCTTTTCTTAAACAAGCTTAACAAAGTGTGAAATTAATCTAGATCATTGTTTCTCATGTTTCCCATCTCAATGCTTCCTAAAACTGAAAGGATATGATAGCCTCCATTTACTTCCTAGAGTGCCTGTATTAAATAAAAGGCCCATGCACACATGTAGAAAGCACAGACTCACCTGTAGGCAGCAGGAAGGTCAAAGGGCCCAATGGACAGTGAGCTGGAGCTCCCTTCCCGGTGGTCTGCAGGATAAGAGCTGAAGTAGTGCAGTAACAAGATCTTCATGAGTACAAGGAGTTAACCTTCTCAGTTTGATGAGGTTTCACCCCCATCAAGAAAGGGGCACAATCACTTCTTTGTACCACTACTATGACAAATCTTGTCTGCTTTGTTTTGACCCCTTTCCAAACTCCACACTCAAGCTCTAATTTTTTTCATTAATAATTTAAAAAACTATTGGGGGTGGATTACAACTAAAGTAGTCATACGTGCATAAACCAGGTATGAATACTGTAAGGAACAGAGGGAAGTACATTTTGGTGAACTTAGATTGTTGGTGAAATTTTTGGAGTAGATAAATGCATACGATAGCAGTCAAATTCAGGATGCATGAAAAACTGTCTTGGAAGATAATTTCAGTCTACCTAAAGTGTATGGTAAGTATACATGTATAGTGATATGCACTCTCAGGGCCAAATTCATTACTGTATTGCAACCACACTGAAATGCAACAGTGATGCCAGACAACACTAAACTCAACTTTCTCATCACTTAAGACATACTACAAATTTTCTTCACACAATAGACATCGAACAGCCAGGATCGTGTATGAATACAGCCTAGTTGGGGACATTTTAACATTGAAAAAAAGTTAAAATGTCGCTTCACTGTCACTTATCATCACTCTCTCCACTGTGCCATCTAAATCACAAGAAAGGAAACTGCTCACCTGACTATAGAATTTTGTCTCCGTATGTCCCTTTGATTCCTCACATTAGACAATAGGCAATTAAAATGATCAGCAGAACAGACAGGTTGCAAACAGCCAACTTAAATTTCACACTGCTGATTAATTCTGAGAGAATGAACACTACCAGAAGTTTCATTTTATTGTCATATCAAATCTTCACATTTAACATTATTATGCTTCTATCATTCTTTCTGTGAATAAAATGTGCTGCTTCTTTGTACTTGACTGCATGTTTTAAACTTCTGTTTTCCTGCTCAGAGCTACCCATATACTTGTTGAAAGAATATGATATGAGCATATTTTGTGTACACAAGTTTCAAGGTCCAATATCATTCAAGTCAATATCCAACAAGGCATTTCAAATTGTAAATCTTTAAATGCAATACAAGCAGAGAATTTGCCCGCTGCAGTCAGGACATTTGAAAGAACCAATCTCTGGTCTTAAACAGAAAACAAAGAAACTAAATAGGGATTTTGTGGTTGCTCAGGGGCAACTTCAACTTCTAGTCTTCATTTCTGCTCTAACATGCAGTAAGAAGAAAATACACTGGAAGCAGTCCAAAAGCATGGAAGATAGGAGAGGAACCATGCCATTAGGATGAAATAAAAAACTCTCTAGCCTATCTTAATTGACACAAGGACTAGACTAATACTGAATTAGAAGGTCAGAAAAAGCTCTTATGTTACCATGTCTTACTGGTAGCAGGCATATGTCCAAGCCAGCAGAGACCTGAGTCTGTAAGTAAAAAATGGATTTTGCAACAAAGGCAAGAATGGTTCCCATTCAAAATCACCATATCTTAGTCATAAGTTTCAAGAGTTCAGGAAGAACTAGGAAAAAGGGGTCTCTATGCTGCTAAAGTGACTTTCAGAAAGCTGAAAACACATGAAATTCCAGACAATGAGATGCCAAAAGGGTGATTTTATGAAATGGGTTTACAGGTACACAATGTACTTGTAAGACAAGTAACTGAATTTTCAAGCTAAAGCCATCAGGTAAGAAGCTGAACACATAATAGATTTAAATGGTGAATTATTTTATGATAATTGGGTTTTAGCCAGGAAATACAAACTCTTTAATGGAATCTAGAAACTGATTAATAAACACTGACTTTTTAAAATTAGTAGCTCATAGTATCTTAATATTTTAAAGTCCAGGAAAAAAAAATTCAATCAACAGGTGTTAAGTGAGTTGAAACTCACTGAAGTATTTTCAAAAAGTAATTACATGTAGAAAGGCCTAATCCTATTAGTGTTTTATAACAGTTTCAAAGACCAGCCCTCATTCAAATTCTTCAGAAGGTTTAATACAATGATTTGCCGCATGTAGGAATAAAGATTACAGGTTTCCCCCATTTGGTAGATTGTCTTTTGGAAAGCAATGATTCTAAGAGTTCTGTCAGGTAATAATGTGAACCTGCAATGAAGTGGTTCAGACAGAAAATCAACTGCAGTCCCTCAGTGTGAGTGAGAAATTATATACAGGATTTGAGAGATGGGGCACCTTTGTACACAGGTAGAACATTACTGGAATGCAGTGTTTAGCTCTAGTATCAGCTACTTGAAAAGCAGATTGACAAACAGGAAAGTCTGCAGAAATGTGGGGATAAAAAAAAATATTATGTCAAAAAATGCCTCACTAAACACTTTTTTAAATGAATAAGATGTCCAAAGATGTCTTTCAAATGCTCTACAAGTTGTTAATGAGAGAAAAAGATATGATTTAACAGCATTTTTGATTTATCATCTGACATAATCCATGGAAACTGGAATCTTGAGGGCAGATCAAATCAGATTGCAAATAAACCAAACAATTTAACATCAGTGGCAATCAATCATTAGAACAGTTTACCTAAAGGTGTGATGGATTAGCTATCATTTGACATATTTACTACCAAGTGTAAAGTTATCCATCTACAAACAAAAAAGAGAGGTCACTCAGAGTTTCAGGTCAAGCACACAGGATAGGGACCCTCTCCTGAGATGGGATGGCAAGACTTTTAGAGATCTTCTTGGACTATGTGCAGAGCATGAGATGCTTGTACAAAATACTGCAGTCAAGAGAGCTAGCATGATCATCAACCATATAAACAGGACACAAAACAGAAAAAAATGGAACCATTACCGATTTGTTGCTATTGCCACAATATGACACTGGAGTGATTTATCAAAATAGCAAATTAGTGAGAGTTCAAAGGAAGCAAGTAAAAATTGCGAGCCACATTAAACTCATACCCATTCAAAAAAGAAATAATGTTGCTTTGCACTGAGTTTAAATAAGAACTAAAAATATTCAGTGTTGATTTCCATTAGTTTTCCATTACTGGGATGGATGCTTTGGATCTTATTTTTAATTAAATACCATTGTTTCTTTTCAAGGAGGGATTCTATTCATGCAGAAATTAATATGGGGAAAATACATGTCCTGCATTCTACAATATGTCAAACTAAATACCTGAGAAGGTCAAAACCCTATCTTTTCCAAAATAATAGCCCTTTGATAGTGATGCATATGACCACCCACATGGGGGAATTCTATATCCAGGTTGACAGATACAAAGCTTTTTTGGTATTCTTAATTGGCTTTTTAAAAAAGTTTTCTTAAGGAAAAAAAAGTATTTTTAATTTAATAGTAGTAGTAGTAGTAGTAGTAGTAGTAGTAGTTAAAAAAACCCTCACAGAATCTATGCAATTAAATGGAAAACTTTTGTCAAAACTTATCAGTAAAATAAGATTTTTCTTAAATAGAAGTCAAAGAAATGTGTCTTCAAATCGTTAGGTTTCTCTACATATTCAACCACAAAATTGGAAAATAGATGGCTGTTTTTTACCTCATTTAAAAACATTTTTTATTAAAAAACACTTTTTTAAAAATAAAGAAAGCCATTATCATTGAAAAGTCAGCCTTTGCTTATGGGACATATAGAAGATAGTTTCTTTGCTAAATTTCTTTCATTAAAAAAATCAGATTAGTTCCACTTGCAAACTTGTTTAAAAAGAGCATTTTGCACTGTAAGGTGCAATCCAGAACATGTTTATCCAGCCTACACTGTGAGCCAGTGGGAACAAGTGAGCCCTGGCCCCAAATCTGTGTCCTCAGCACAGCATATTGGCATCCCTGCAGTAGTCTGTCTGTCTTCTAGGGGCAGTTCACATCATTTGTGTGTGTGCAAGTATCCCCTTTCAGGCTGGTCAAGGCAGTGAAGGCCACTTGGTGCTCTAAGGGTCCCAAACCTTTCAGTGTTCTACTAAAAGTGACAAAAACAACGGAAATTAGGAGCTGAATTAATTTTGTGCTGAAGAATTTGCTACATTACAAGCTGTGCTTTATTTAACATGAAATTATTTCCAGGTTTGAATGTAAAGGTTCATTACCTTATTTTATACCCCTAGATAAATCTATCTTTTTTTTTTTTCCTCTTCTCTTCTCTTCTCTTCTCTTCTCTTCTCTTCTCTTCTCTTCTCTTCTCTTCTCTTCTCTTCTCTTCTCTTTTCTCTTTCTCCTTTTCTCCTTTTTTTCTTTTTTCCTTTCCTTTTCAAGTTATTGAAGTCTGCATCATTTCAGCTTTCCTTGTGAAGGTTTAAATGGTTCTTGCTGTTACCTAGATCAAGACTGAGGTAAAAGTTTGAAGAAAAGTCACTTCTGGAATATTTTAATACATGGCCCAAATATGACTATGGGAAAATAAATTTTCGTCTTTGATACATGGTTAAGGGGAAGTCTGATTTCACTTGTAAGACTACTGAGTACACATGAAGTATACAATGAGACTGAAATTGCTTCTGCATTGTTAAGGACAATAACAAAATGTTGATAAAAAAAGAACAAATTTATGGAGATTCCTTTTTTCCCCTGATTATCCACTGTTAGAAAAAATGGATTAAAACAAATGTCAGTATAATGGAGCAGCTATAGTTAAAATAGTTTTTTAAAAACGTATTCTGCCATCAGCTTTGTAGAAAGAATAAGAAGGTAAAGATATTACAATTAGTACATATATGGAAATAAATGCTGAGGTCTCACACAATCTTAGTGACAAATAATAGAGGCATTGTCTTGTTATTTGCAAGGTATAAACAAGAGTTCCTTCTCACTTTCAAAATGTAACAAGTATGCCACAGAATACATTTTGAGGTTTTGTTTTTAAAATCAAACACGAAAACATATCCAAAACTACCAACTACACGGAGAGGAAATAGTTGAACAGGTCCTCTGATTACTTAGTGCTCACTCTAGGATTGGGCAGTTTCAGGCATTCCTAATAAGTGTTAAAAGGTGCTAATGGATGAAGAATTTATTAGTGCAGCCATTTTGCTTAGGTACTTACATGAAAAGCTTCAAAAAGTCTGATTTTAACTACAAATATTTCAAATTGTAACTTTGACATATGTCTCACAGATGCAGCAATTTCAATCAAGGCAAGGAGTCTCGTGATTGTCTGGACAGTTTTTCTGTTAATCTGAGCCCTAATAGGCAAAATACCTGTGGTGAGTAAAATGTACAATAAATCGTCTTTAGGCTTGCTTTTTTTCCTTTTTATTTTTAAATATATGTGCATATCTGGGGGCTGCTAAAGTGATCAGCATACAATTTAAACACTTTAAACACTTTACATAAAGTCTTTAATAAGACTTCTGATATGATAACAAAAAGACGTTCATTAAATCTACTCAACATCATCTCTGAAACAATTAATTGTTCCAAGTTTCTTTAGAAAATTATGCAACGATTGAACAAGTACTTGTCAAATCACTTTGTAATTAAATTCATACATTTGTTCCTGTTTTAAAAATGGCCACATATTCCATCTGCCCATGCAAAATGCTTAAGTATTTTCAGCCAACTTCCCTGAGTAAAGCTGTACACCCATCACACGCAGCACACTTCACTGTTACAAGGGCCACAGCTGCGAAGTATCTAATCAAGGACAAAAAATTACCTTTCTTTGTCTTTCAATTTCTTTTGTTAAGAGAATTTCAGAATGAGAAAGGTTGAGATCACCGACTCTTTTTACAAAAGAATTGTTAGTATTTTCTGGAGGTGGCTGGAACTGCTGTGTCACCTGCTTTGAATGCAATAACTGAGTTTTTTTTCAAGCTTTTTCTAAAGGGGTAGCTGATCAGGGAGGGAGAAGCAGACTTGGTACAAGCTATTTTGTACTGAAATATTCTTATGGTTGTGCACTTGTCCTCAAGGCTTCAGGAAGTTCTGCCCAAAACTCAAAATCCTGACCAAACATTCTTATTGAAGACCACAGTGAGTCTTACCTCTTTCTCTGGTTTTAGAATTTGCAGATGCAGTTGTGGCATTTGGTGCAGTTGGAAGGGCTCCTCAGAATCTTTCTGTAGGAGCCCTTACTTCAGTTGCAGTTCTTCAGTTATTGTCACAAAAGTTAAAAAAGCAATGAAACTTCAGCTGCCTGTTAAAACTTTCAGGAATCACATCTGACAGAGAAAGGGAGTGAGTACAAGCTGCTCCTTCAGACCAGAACGGGCAGAGCTGTTCTTCTGGTCACTTACAGGGTATCCTCTGGAGAAAAATAAAAATCAAAGATCCAACAAAAATATGAAAATGAATCTGAAAAAAAACCCAACTTAATGTGGTGGCAAATGAACCCTGGTGCTGAGTAAGGATGAAAAACTATTACAGAAGCTCTGAACTCTCTGGTGAATCACCAAGGACTCTCCTCAGCCAGGCAGGCAGAAGTGCTGAGCTGAACTTCTTCCAGATGCTGTGCTGGATTTCCAGTGATCCCATTATTTTTCACCCTGGGGAAAATCATTAAAAATTCTCCTCCAGATTTGCTTTTTTCATATTAACCCAGTTGTAATAAAAACCTCAATTCAGCATTTCTTGGTGGAAAACAGGGAAATGACAAAGTAGATTGGATTCACTGAATCACTGTACTACTTAGGTTGGACAGCAACTGCAGAGATCATCCAGTCCCATCCCCACTGCTCAGAGCAGAAGCTGCCAGAGAAAGCTGCCTGGGACCATGTCCAGTCAGGCTTTGAAGATCTCCAAGGACAGAAACTCTGCAATCTCTTTTGACAGTCTTCTCCAGCATTCAGCCACTCCCACCACGAAAGACTCCATCAGAGTTGTTGAAGGTACAGTCAAAAGAACTTTAAGAGTGAATCAGCTGAATAGTTAAAAAGTATCTTTTGATTCACCTTCTGATTCAAAGTGAAATGATTCACTCTCCAAGCTCCAACAGAGCTTATTGCATATGTGGTCTTGATGTCGCTCTGCAAAAAAACCCAGCAAAAACTATCCAGCTGTTGCTTCACGGCAACGCTTAGAGGCCTCTACAGTATCTTTTCTGTTCATGATTCCAGAAGGATACTGCAGAAAATCAGGTATCTAGAAATGGAGGTTCAATGTCCCAGATTTAGCTTTCTGAGGTTATTGCTTAAAATTATTAAGATATAGAGCTGGAAGAACCTAAAGCACTCTAGTAATTCTTTTTTGTTTGATACTAAATCACTTACATTCAATTTATTTTCGTGTGCTTTATAAAATAACACATAGCAAAAGCACAAAACTATATGGAACAAATCCATGCCCACATACTCCTTTTTCATGAGTGTCTGCTAGCCTACAGCAAGTATTTCCAATTATACTTCATTGGCCAAACATACTGGAAACTTATCTCACTGAAACAACTCTTCTGTGGATTTCAATACTTGTTGATGGGTCATAAGGCAATTTCTCAGGTACAAACTATTAGGTTGACAAATTGTTGACAAAAAAGGCTGTGGGATGTAGGGTGGCAGACTGCAGAGGGCACAACAGAATGAGAAACAGACAGGCAGTATAACCTGCCAACTGGCAAGTTTCTGAAGTGTGAAGGTTGGTCTCACACTCATTCTAACACTCAGTGCTGCAAATTCAAATGCTTAGCCCTGGGGTCAACATTTGCCAGGAGTAGGAGTTAACCTTCCAGTTCAGATTTACGGTAGTAGTAGCAGTATAAAGAGGTAGAACAGACAAAAGAGATTCATGCACCACCACTGTCAAGAGAAATAATGAAGGAGATTCAGAAATGCATAACAAATACTGAAGTAAAATAGATGGGAGGGATTTGTGAGACATTTGCATCGGCCTCAACCCTCTGACTATATTAAGCAAGAGTGAGAACAGTGATGAAAAATGTAGACATTTTTTCTAATAGGATCATAATGTGCTACAGAATTATAATAATCTGATCTATTTGATACAAAATTACATGAGGTAAATGCACAATGGGTAAAAAATACCTATTTAGTAAAATGGTAATGATTTAAGAAATCAGCTATTAATTTTCATGGGCCTATTTCCAAGTTCATTAGAGCTGATGAGATTTCAGTCATTAGTCTATGAGCACTGTTGGATCTAGTCCTGGATTGGGTTATATTGGTTATTGCATTAGATAAGGATGTTCAGGTGAAATGTGAAATCAATTAGGAACAAATTTATTCCCTTAATCAAGCATATGTGCCAATTATCACCTATATGTTAAAAGAGAAGGTAATCAATCAGTAGGGGCCATATATATATTTTTTTCCGCCAGTTAAATGATGCTAATTTATAGCACTTTAGGAGCTAACTCAGAAAATTTTTGATGGAAGCTGTGAAGTCCTGAGTTAAGCAACACTTGAAAATCATAAATTATTGGAAATTAACCACTTGTCCTTAGAAATTTAAGCTGGGAAATATTAATTGGATACTTCCTAATCCAGGTAAATTTATATTTAAGGAGTCTGAGATACTAATTTCTAAGGTACAATCATTGGACACCATAACAGGAAGTCCTTCTGGACATAGTGCTAGGTTTTTGGGTTTTTTGGGGGGTTTTTTGTTTTTTTTGGGGGGGGGGGTAGGTTTTTTTTGGTTTTTTGTTTGTTTGCTTGTTTGTTTTTGTTGTTGTTGTTTTCTGCTTTAATTAATGTTTAACAACATGCCAAAATGTATCTCTCTTTAATCCTGTCACTTCTGAATCTTGGATATATATAGCCAGTTCAATTATGAGATCCAAAGGAGGAGTTCAAGTCAAAAACTCATTAGCTCAAAAGGTAAATGTTTAAAGTTTATATAGGTCTGATCTTTTCGAACATCATGTAAACACACGTGAATATTAGTTAATAGGACCAAAAGTACCACATGTTTTCTCTTACTGTAACAGAAGTTACTTGCATTCAGGCTAGTCAAAAGAAAGACATCTCCTAACAAAAAATTGGGAGAGGTGTATGCAAAATACAGAAAAAGTTCTTCTATCCAAGAATACCACTGAGTGTGTTTACAAAGCTGTAGATTATTTCAATCCAAGTTTGTCCAGTTTGGGAAGTGCCTGTCAGATTCAAAAAGCTAGGTGATTTTTATTTTGCATTTGCTGTAACTTGAGAATCCAACTTTTTCTGTTCAGGGCACCGAAATACCATTTTCAGGCTGCTTTAAATCCTGCATGGAAAAACAGAAATTGAAACCCACTAACCCTTTAAAATTGGCTTATCACAAGAAGGTGCTCCTTGTAACAAATGTGTAATTTTCTCGTCTTTTATGTCTGCACTGTTTTCTCCTCATAGTGCAAAAATCAGAGAATAACAGTCCGGTCATTAAAACAAACAAAGTTGGAAACAAGAGTTATTCCTATATGTCATTTGTAGAAGGATAATCCCAATGTAATGTAAGATTTCTATTGTCAAAGTGTTTCCAGGGGGCAAGTCTGATAGCTAAAATAAACCCCTTCAGGAAGAGCAGCGGGAAGGGAAGGTTAAACAAGGGTGAATGCTCTGTTGACATCTGGTTGAGTGAAAAAGAGACAAATAGAAGGTATCAGTCAGCAGGCTTGAAGCAAATTTGATTTAGATATGCTGAGCTATTGTGTGAGAGGCATTTTTGTTAAAGAGTCATATTGTAAACTTTGTAGTCACAATAGTGCATAGACATTATGGTCAACCAAATGCCTAAATGTGACTGAGGTAAAGGGTAACTGCAATCAAAGGTGAAGATTAAGGTGCAAAAGTTAGCATCTAGAAGAGAGAAGAAAAAAGGGTCAGAGATTTGTGCCAAGGTCTCTTGCAAGATCTGAGAAATATCTCTTTACAAGAATTCTACAATTGGAGAGGCAGGAGAAGAAACTACTAACATACATAATTTGAGATTAAAAAGTGCTTAGTTTCAGTGCTGTCTGTACATTTCCAAAATAGCAAAACTAGAGCTGCAGTGGTTTGATAATGTGTCTAAGAGTAAAGAATGGCAGGAGGCACAACTACTTGGTGTGTCCAGCACAGGAGGTACTGCACTCCGTACCTAGGAGGAATAGCTAGTGGAAAAAAAGCTCAGAATTAATCCAATCTTTCTTCTCAGGAAACTGGGATAAACTCAAAAAGTGAGTGAAGATTAAGACAGGAAAAGTAATTCGTTCAAGCCTTGTAGTTGTCTCTTCAAGAAACAAACTATTGTATTAGTTAAATAGAGTAAAAAAAAAACCTTCTTAAAATACATCTACAGAGTTTCTATTATTTTTAGAAACGTAATCAACTCTTAAGCCATATGGTTTATGTTTGTTAGTAGGAGAAAATTGCCTCATTGACCACTAGGCAGCAAAGCCCGGTGGTGAGGACTTGAACTGGTGCTTCACTGCATTTCTGTCAAACCAAACATAGTGTGTGCATTGCTCTTAATCAAGTTTTGGGAGACAAGCACCTGCTAAGCCTCAGATTTTGAGTTTTCTGCTTTTAATATCCACAACTAACCTCAAAAAGAGTGTTTTTTCCCTTTGTTTTGTCATGCTCCTTGACAATTCATCCTGCAGTTCAACAAGAGAGACCAAAGTGATTTCTCAAATAAAAAGAGTTGCCTTCTCTCCTCTGCCCTCTCCTTGATTGCATGATCCTGCTCTTTTCAGGAGCTGCACTAGATCTATTCAGCAGATTCTTTGCTGATTCAATTTTGTTCATTAAGCCAACAGAAAAAATATTCCATTCTTTCTGCTCAGTTTGTTTTCTGCCAGCCCAGTGACCTGAATTGGCTTGTCAAAGGGTCAGGCCAGAGCAGCATGAAGTGGCAGGAGAACATAGCTGGGAAGAAGAAAAACAACCCTTTTACCAGGAAAAAGTCATTAGATAAGCTTAGCCATCTCCACACACAGAACCCACACAGACACTAAGCTCATAAGTAGAAACAACCTGAAGTAAACCAGTGCTGATCTCACCTAGAACATGTCAGCTCACAAACTTCAAATTTTTTGAGCTGATCAGCAGCGGCTAAACCGTCTCTACAACAGCAGAAGGAAAACTCTTAAGTCATCTCAGTGTCAGTTACCTTTGCAGTTGAGGCAAAACTCCAATAAATAAATAGGTAAAGGGAAGAAAAAAATCCTGCACATCAGCTAAGCTTTGCTGACCATCCATGTGCATGATCTCAAGCTTCAAGTTAATTCAAGTTGGCTTAGTCTTCTTTTACTGAGACAGTATTTGCATTTGCTGGGGCTTAGGTCACACCTGGACAATAACCATAAACCTGCTAATACACAAAAGTTTGCTTGTGTGTCCAAACCCACAGAATTCTTTTTTTTTACTATTTGCTCACCTTACTTTGCTTCTCCAGTTTTTACTTTTTTTTCCCTGAGAATGCTTCTCTGATACCCATCAGCTCCTCTGTTGATTTTTTGCATGCAGAATATGTATTTCACAATATTATATCTGACATAGATGTATATGCAAAGGCAGCATGACATAAAGTATTCCAAGTAAAGGTGGGCAAATATTTTTGGTGGAATTTTTCGAAAAGTAAGCCCAGCTCAATGCTAGGCAATGCACTTTTATTCATCACTACTTTCGGCTGATTGAAACAGCAATTTAAGCTGTGGAAAGTGTATCTAAATGAACATGCAATAGATCCCAAAAAGAAAATTGTAATTTTCTCCTAAGGAGGTATCAGTGCAACAGTAACACTTGATTTTAGACATTGCACCCATTTTAAGCCTGTATAACTCTATTGAAAAAAAAAATACTAGCTGATTTGTATCAAGCTGAGAGAAAAATGGTCAGGGTAAGTTGTGGACACTGTAAAAGTCTCTAGCTATTTTAATTGCTTAGATCAGAGAATTTGAACAAGAGGACAAATATCCTGGAAGGATAATTAAATGTGTATGCAAGGTATTAAAATAATTAAATAAAAATTACCATTTCTCCAGTAAGAAAACTATAAAGGAATGGATGGTACCATGAAATAAAGCTTTAAAAATAACATGAGCAGGCTTATGTTACTTTTACTGCTCAGCTGCAACTGAAATCCAGATGTGGGAATCAGTTATCTGTGGATGGAGATTTTGCCATAGAGAATTCATTAATAAAGATTTTGTTTGGAACAGCCATTTTCTGTAAGCACATAAGAAGAAAATATTTCTGATTTCTCTTAGATATACATCTTGTAGTTCCTAGGCCTTACTCGGATGTGGCATACTATGAAACACCACCAATGCTTGTAATAGGGCCCAAGGCTAAGGAGTGGCAACATTATACCTATCACAACCAGCGAAATAATTCTAAAGTGAGATTCTATCTCCTGCCTTAGTTTTACCCTTCCTTACAAACAAGTTTACTACTGTTTCTAGGTTAATCATTTCACATAGTTTTGCAGCACTAGAAAAACTGTCAGATTCTGTACAGAAAACGTACAAATATACAGACACAAGGTGATGACCCCAGAACTTGTTACTTGACTACAAAACAGACCCGAGCAAGAGCTACAAATAACAGAACAGGATTACAAATTGATAACAGCATGCTTCCTCACAAGTGACAAGGAGGCTGATCAAAACCAGGGCTCCAGACATCATGATGCAAAGCCTGATGGTGCCTGCTACATTTCCTCAAGCTATAAAGTAGAGTGATAGGCTTTCTTTTCCACGAGGTGATGTGCTGCAGGTGCCAACATGCCTAATCTCTGACTATCAGCCAGATGCTCAGGCTTTTACCCATGCCATCCAGCTCCCTCACTTCCAAACAATGTCTCTTGCTCAATTTTGTTTGTTTTTCTTATTCTTTTTAAGCTTTCTCACTGCTGTGATAGCCAGGTGGCTAGAGACAAGCAGCTGAGATGTTTTGCTTTTCCCTGGCTAGTAATTTATTCAATTTCTCCCTTTTTTACCAGATAGTGAGTACAGTCTGCAGGAAAATAGTTTTTGCATGATATCCCCTACAAAGCTTCATCTGTGCTGAAGGCAGCTCCTCATCAGTGAAAGAACACACAATACTGAATACCCTGAGTAACATTTTTGTTTGGGGGTGGAAATATTTTATTAAAAACAAAACAAATTCTGCTCGAAATACCAAGAAGTGTAATGTATTTGCCTTTAATAACAGAGCAATGTAGAGCTGTAGACAGGGTATAGAAGAGGGGGAAAATCACAGGCATTTCAGTTTCAGATGATAAGCAGAAATGTGCAGGTGTTGTGCATTAGATGACCTTCCCTATGTGGGTCACCATACATCAGTACTCTCTTAGCAGCCTTACCTAGGGCAGCTTGATGTGTCTCATTTCTCATGTCTCCATGCAAGAATGATTGCAATTCTTAAGTATGTTTAGGTTGGCTTACAGGCTGCTGAGCAGAGAAATGTATTTACAAATATTTGAGAGGTGTAAAAGCCATCAAAAGAGAAGAATTATAGTGATGGGACTAAATTAATATTAAAGAAATGCAACGTGTTAAGTAAAATCTACCTAGCAGTTGTAATAGTTTCTCACTTAACAGTATCTCTGGTCCCTTTGTGATTTTCTCAAGAAAAAAAGGTTGCAATATAGTCACATTTGTTCTTCATTCCAGACATAGCATATAAAGAGGTTATGGTGACATGACACTTGTGCTTGTGCATGCATGCCTGTGTGACTCAGAGCTCTTTTATCTTGACAATAGAAGCTGTTAAGTGACCTATAACTGATATTGCTGATTTAGAACATCTTTTAGCTTGGGTTTGCTTTTGTACAACTGAGGAATAGGGATTCTGCTACTGCTTGGAAATGTTTGTGACCTAGGCAGCAAGTATCCCTTCTGTGAGACAGATGACTTTGCAGAACATCAAAGAAATGTGAGCAGCCAGAAAAATAGCATTCCCACCACAAAAATATATTACTAGTTAACATTATTTATATGAATATGAAATTAAAATTTTGTTTCTATTCTATAAACCATAATTTAGGATTTTTATGTGGACAAAGCCTGAGTTCACTTGTACTTCTGGATTGGTTTTGGACTTAACTCTCCAATATGAAATGAAGTAAGCCAGTTGCACTTCAGTTTATGGTATGAGTTCATGTCTGCTGATGAAGTTAAAAAAAAAATCTGAATTAGATTAGCAGTTACCCGTAGCTGAAATTCATCACAGAATTTGAACTAATGCAGGTATAGTAAAAAGTAAACTTCTTGGCCCTTGCAACAGATGTGAGAGTAGCGAGACCTGAAGGTGTCCTGGCTATTCCATCCAAAGGAATAGGAAGTTGTCTCTTAAACAAATGTCTGTTGGCTTTTACCCTGTGTGAGGTACATACATGGCTGTGCAGGACAGGACCATTAGACTGCAATACTTATCAGAAAGATAACAACAAAAGCATAAGAAATCTTGATTTTTTTTTTTTTTTAAATTTTCTCAATCTACCTCTATATTCTGAAAAGAAAGATTCCAAAATGCAGCTGAGCTTGGGATACTGCAGCAATTTGAAACATTACTTTGTGGTGGTAGAACTCTTTCTTAAATTTTTTTTATCTTTTATTTTTCTCTTATTTTCTGTGGACACCCTTCAGGTGTACGGTGTTCAGCTAGAGCAGTTACAGCAGTATGCCTGCCCCACCCTGAGTGACTTCTGAGATATGACACTGGATTCCAAGCCAACAGACTGAAAAGTGCTTTTGTTTGCCTTTAATGCCGGGCACATTAGTGTTTCACCACAGATCTCTGTCCTTCTATCCCAGCAAGTGCAGCTATAATGCTTCCTACCCATTCCTCAGTGAAAACAAACAAACAGACCACAACCCAACAACAACAACAGCACAAAACCCAGTACTATTTCTGAAAAGTAAATGACTGGAAACAGCTGGCTTGTACTATCGAGTCTAACATATTGTCTGACAAATCCAGCAAGCTAGGTAGAATCCATAGGAAACTGGTATATTGTGTCTGTTTTTGTAAACGGAACTGGTCTACATTTGGGGAGAAAGTTATTAAAAATTAGGGAGAACACAAACTGCATCTGAAACTACTTGCAAAGCTCTGCACTGGGCTCAGTAGAATTAAGTTTGTAGATTTTGTAAATGCTTCCTAGATATTTTTGAGCAAGTTATTTGCAATATTTTCCTCATCTTCCTAGAGAAAGTTTCAAGCCTTTTTCTTACTGTAGTTGGAACTTGGGCTCAGCTGTCTTTAGGAGAGGTCTGAGATCAGCCAGCACCTCAGGTGAATATTCTGCTGGTGACAGTAATGATACTGACCATGACAACCAGACTGGTTTTTGTTTAGTGCATTTATGGAATAAATCTATATACAGTTAGCAGATGTTCAGATAACAACTGAGTATTCATGAACATGTTTGTAAATCCTGACACTTCAAGGAATTTGCAATGAATGTCATTGCCTTCCTATTCACTGTAGTGTGATTGCCAGTCATCTTCCTGTCTGCAATGTTTGACAGCCTTCAGAAAGAAAAAACAATCAGACATTCACAGAAGTAAAAAGTTGAGGTGAACAGTTCAGAAACAAATTGCAGTCTGGCCAATTTGCTAAATCTGAAAAGTTTAGAAGACTTCGCAAGTACTTACAAGTACCAAATACATTCTCAGCTTATGAAAATAGTTTGGAAACTATTCCAGAGGGAAAAGAAAGAAAAACTGAAATTTCAAACATTTTTTTGGTTTGACAACTACACTTTGAGCAACTCTTACCCATAAGTAATCACAGATGTCTCAAGAAAAACAAAAGCCACTCGTGTTGTGGGTTTTTTTATTGGTTTCATTTCCTTCTTTTGTAACAGAATGAGAAATGTCAATTTGTCTACTCAATAATTACATAACTTGACTTTGGGTTCTGACCTTTAGTTGATGATTGGTCTTGAACAAGTCATTTACCTCACAACTTTAGCCAAACAGAAGAGCCGATTCCATCCCAAGGTGCTCAAGCGACAATCTGTAGAGGGCTTGGATCTCAGAAATAAAAAGAAGAGGTAAGAGTTACAAGTCACAATAGTGGAAATTCCAATTAAATGTAAGAAAAGAAAATATTTACATGAGAGTGGTTAAACACTGTACGTCAAGAGAAGTTCTTGGAGATTTGCAATACTTAGTTGGAAAACTACTTGGGCAATCCAGGCTGACTGTGAAGGTAGCCCCACTATGACCAGGAGGCTGGATTTCATATCGTCCAGAGTGTCTCCTCTACTTAAATTTCTGATACTTAGAAATCTAGCATTGTGATGAGGGATTTTTTGGTATTGTTGATTCTCCAGTGTCTGAAAACAAGATGGACTAATTGATATGCAAGGAGTCAGAAGTACCCTAGCATGTGTACAGGATGACAATAAAGTGTTGCTTTTTCCAGGAATCTTCAGTTGAGTCTGCACTCACTAAAGCCTGCATGTGGCTTTTTCGCCTGGAATTTAGCTGCTCCGAATAGAATAGAATACAAATATTTCAGTTGGAAGGTACCCACAATGATCATCTAGTCCAATTGTTTGACTGCTTTAGGGCTGACCGTCAGTTAAACCATGTTGTAAAAGGCATTGGACAAATGCCTGTTAAACACTGCCAGGTTTGGGGCACTAATCACCTCCCTAGGAAGCCTGTTCCAGTGTTTGCCCACCATTGCAGTAAAGAAATGCTTCATAATGGCAAGTTTGAGCATCCACTGGGACAGCTTTGAACCAATCCCACTTGGCCTGTCACTGGATACCAGGGAGAACAGCTCAGTGCCTCCCTCTCCACTTGCCTTTCAGGAAGCTGTAGAGAGCAATGAATTTGCCCCTCAGTCTTCTTTTCTCTAAACTAGACAATCCACACCGTCCTCTGCCACTCCTCCCAGGACAGGCCTTTCTGCCTTTTCACCAGCTTTGTGGCTGTCTTCTGGATGCATTCAAGGGCCTTCACATTCTTCTTAAATGGTGGGGTCGGAGACCAGAGGAACAACTGACTGGCTCAAAATAATCAGGTGGGAAATGGTGGCAGAACGGGGGCTGTACATTTCTCCCCCCATCCCCTTGAGCCCTCTCACACTGCACTACCTAGCATAGGCACATTTGAAAAGTCAGCTCCTGGTCAGCGCGGTAATGGGGGCAGGGATACATGGGACCGCTAAGAGCATTCTGGCTCTGTGTGAAACACAGGTGCAAGACTTTAGTGCTGCAATTAGCGTAAGCTCGGCTGGGGGAGGGTTCCAACAGGCTGCCACAGCAGATGGTGGCATGGGTACTGCATGGTATGCTCCACTACCCTGGATTTAAAAGCTGCCGAAGTCCAGGGTGGTGACTATCTAGCTTGTCAAGTTAAGGTTTGAAAAGTGCCTTATCTTCTTCTGGATGTTTTAAAGGTTTCTAATTTAAAGTTTTCCAAGTGCTTTAGTCCACTTGAGTGTTCTAAAGTTTGCAAGAAAAAGCTGTTATTGAGCCTCTTGAGAATGTTCTTGTTTTTCCCATGCACTGCCCAGAGTACATACAACTACCTTCCTCTAAACCCACCAAGGGCAGCAGGACATTACACGGAGCCAAGACCTGCACACAGCACCCCAGGTGAGGCAGCACCAGTGCTGAATACAGAGGGACAATCACCTCTTTTGACAGGCTGGTGATGCTGTCTTTGATGTGTCCCAGGGTGCAGTTTGCCCCGCTGGCTGCCAGGACATGCTGGTGGTTCATCTCCGCATCTTGCTCCTGGTCGTGAGCACAGCCGTGCTGACAGAAAAGCTGGCTCTGTGCCCTGCAAGGCCAATTGTCTGACACTGCCTCTGGGAAGGCTGAGAAGCTGTAAGGCATGACTAGGCCTCTTCTCAGACAGCCTTGCAGGATAACAGGAATTGCCTCATTGCGGGAGTTGTGACACACAATACCCTGGCAAGGCCCCCTCTGATTTACAGTTGTCTCAGACAGACAGAAAAGAGACTTAAGGAGGCAGACAGGCCCAAGAGCAGTTTACTGGAAACAGAATTCTGAAGAGGAAAAAAGACCCAACCCAAACAAAAATAAATCCTTAACCTGTCGAGTCATCAACCCTGGAAGTGTTCAGGAATTGACTGGATGTGGCACTTCATGTTATGGTTTAATTGACATGAAGGTGTTCCGTCAAAGGTTGGACTTGACGATCTTGGAGGTCTTTTCCAATGTTAATGATTGTATGTTTCTATTCTATAATCTGCAATTTGACCCTCATGCACTTCTCTCACACAGAATGGTAATTTACATAAAGGTGTCTTCTGTGAAAAAAAAACCATTAGGAAATATGGCAGGAGGGACTCCTAATCCCACCCACCATATAAGTACCAAAATAAGCATTTTGATACAATGACTATCAAGGGATTATTTTCTGTAACACCTCATATAAATGCCCAACACCAAGCAGGATAAATTGATCAACATCAGCCATCCTCCAAATACTCCCATTATTCTCTCCCCTGCATCCTTGGAGCACTCTTTTTTGAGAGCAGCCTGCTTGGGATGGTCCTCAGCTCTCTCAGGGCTGTAACCCTTCCTCAACAATGAGACTAAAGAGTCTTCCTACGTACTTACCCATAGCTGAGATACCTTCATCCTGTAGGAAACATAACTAACAGAGCAAGTCATGTTTCTGCCTCTCAGCTCACAGTTAGCCTTGAGGTGGAGACTGTTTCTACTAAACTCAGAGGAACTAGAACTGATTAACACCAAAGTGAGGGATTTTAAAATCAGCAACTTTGCAAAGGAGCAAAGGTGGGCAGCTCATCTATATAATATCTTTACAAGGCAATAGATCTTCTTCCCATTGGGAAGTCACCTTACCACAGCCTGAAATTACAGCATTCTGAGGCTCAGAAGTTCCAGAAGACTTGGGTATATTTTTTATTAGGTGCATTGTATCTGCACCTGTGGAAAAAGCAAGCCTGTTTTGTGCATTGGTATCTATCACACATCATTCTTAGGATAGTTTAAATTGAAAATTCCAAGTACTTGTCGTTCTCTTTTACCCCCATGTTAAACCAAAACCAGATCCTTCTAACCATTTCAGTTACAGTTGCTAAAGTAAAGTGTAAAATATGATTACAGACACTGACTTCAATCTGACCTTTGTTCTTAGTGTTAAAAATAGAAAGGTACATACGACTTTGCACTTTGGAAAAATGAATATTCCAGAAAATAGAACATAGGAAATAATTTAGACTTTTGTGTCAACAGCATTTGACAAGAGGCTGATGAGAACATGATGAGTGTTACTGTTTCAAAGAGATTTCATCATTAATATTCTCAAATGGTTTTAATGACATCATTTATGAGAAATATTCAAGAGGTACTAAAACCAGAAAAGATTAATGGTATATGGTACATGTTTCTCTTTAAAGCAGAAAATATTTTCTTTATTAGTAGGAGAATTTTCTTTCTGAACTTGTGAGGTCCCAAGATTTACTACTAAGTGTGACAAAATTCCACTGTGGTCTACAGTGCGCACAAAACCTTCAAGGCATTTTTATTTTCTAAAAATAATTACTATAAAATCTATACATATGAAACAAAATCTTTCAGAAGTAAAAAAGAGAAGCACTGCATGCATAGATTATATTTTCTTTGAAAGCAGAAAAGAACATGGGATGGTTTTCGTACAAAAACATTAGTTAGGAGCTGTCTTCACAGGACTTTTAAAACCTAGAAACTGAAATTAGCACTTGAAAAATTGCATTTAAATATATATAATTACAAAAATACGCAGAAATGAGGTATACTGGACAGCATGAAAAATCTGGCGTATTATTTATTTATCAGTGTTGACAGTTGGCTCCCAAGGGAAATGGTTGTGCTTAATTAAGTAAATGGAGAAAAAGATGCACAAATTTGCATTCATCAATTGTTTTCAAGTGTTCTTCAGTATCAAGAAACAAAACCTAGAAAGAAAGAAAACCAGTCTGAGGCTTTCTAATATTATATATGCAACTAGTTCTGCACAAATCTATTACATTAATGCAAGTTTAAATTTTTTTTTTTTCAAACATATTTGAATAAAACTAACAAGTTTTAATTGATATATGAGAATTGGAGTATTGATGTACTCTCAGCTTACTCAGCTGTGTAATTTGTATGAAAACCGAAGGTAATCTGTTCTGACACCAAGATACAGGGTAAAGCATTTGTGGACCAGTCTTCAAGACTTCAGTGTCACTCCATGGCAACACCTTCAAAACTAGCACCTGTAAAAGTCGGTGAATTTTACCTTCTTGCTCTGAATTGAAAGAGGATTAATATTGCACAGTATTGCACCTGTTAATGATGAAATTCTTGTCCATTAACTGCACGGGAAGAAATAAACTATGGCTTTGAATAAGAATTTGTATGAAACATGGAATATGTGTGTAAAAATATTTAAGTCAAAGA
Organism: Origma solitaria; assembly: GCA_013397895.1. NCBI lineage: Eukaryota > Metazoa > Chordata > Aves > Passeriformes > Acanthizidae > Origma > Origma solitaria. The sequence continues at coordinate 486,635 of VZRL01005110.1, forward strand.
GAGGGATTTTAATGTATGTTAAGGAAGATAAAGACAGGAAATAAAGCTATGCACAGGAGAAAGTAACTGAAAGACAGTGACAACCAATAGGTATTGTTTCAAGCTGTCCATATTTCTCTTCTAACTGCCAGTTAAACTTTCCCAATGTCTTTAGCAGTCACTCTCTCCATGTATTTGAATTGAAGAACAGAAAACAAAGCAGTTTTAAAAGTTAATGAAACAAAGTGAAATGGAGAAGAGACTACAATGGATGCTGCAAAGGGTTAAACTTTTTTTTTTTTGTCTGCATGTATTGAAAAACATTCATTGAAACCAGAAAGAGATTTTTCTTAATTACTTTTAAGTGATCCTTATTTCCTTCTTTTCTCCCACCTCCTTTTTTTTTTTCCCTAGCACTCTTGTGCTGTCTGGAGCACTCAAGTTTTGCATAGAAACCACCAGTAGACACCAGTTATCACTGCCACTGTTCACATGGTTCAAATTTCCTGGTATTACCAGTCGCTTTTCTCATCTCCTTCTCAGTCTTTCATCCACAACCCCCCTCTATTTTTTTGTAAAAAAAAACCCCAATGAGTCAACCTCTTGTCCCTTTCAATTTCCTCCTCTACCAAGAGCAAATCTGCAGGATTACAGGGGAGAACTTGAGAAGAAATAAGAGTAAACAATGCTTTTGGGCCTATTTATAGAAAGCAAAGAAGGAGAGAATGAATCAGCCCACATAACCTGAGTCAGTCCCTCTTGCCTTTCTCAGCAGGCAGGTAAAATAATGATTCATGAGCTTTTGGCCTAAGGGAGTTAGAGCAAAGCTCAAATGCAGACACTCCAGCCTGAAAAACCTACAGTTCTGTAAAATACCTGTGGGAAATATTTTGTTAAGAGGTGTCTCTAAAGTCAGTGTAATTGCTTGACATCTTAAAGAGGAAATTGACATCCTTTAGGAACCATCCTGAAAAGCTTAGAATTTTTTTTTCCCAAAACTAAAATTCGTATATAAGCTGGACTTGGTTGGTATCTATTTTCTTTAATCACTTGTTCTGGAGTTTCATTTCAAATTTTAGGTTTGAAGAAAATTTCTTGTCGTAAGTATTTATTACTTTTTACCAACTCCGTTAAATGTTTGCATACATCTAGGCAATTTATTTTATCTTTTGAAGGTTCAGTTTAACACATAAGCAATCTGTGATCTGTAAGTAATTGAAATATATTACACACCAAGATATATGGTAATTTGAAACTAAATTAAATGAAAATACAGGCTCATACTAGAAAATCTAAATTAATTCCTTGATATAAGGAAGGATTCCCAGACTGGAACAATTTTCTAAAGGAAATTAGCTAGAAGAACAGCAACAAAAAAAAGGTACTTTTTTTACAAAAATAGAAGAATAGAACCAATAAAGAGTCACCCAAAAACCTGAAGAAGCCATCAAAGCACTAAGTTCTTCAGAGCACCTTAACGCTTAAAACAGCATTAGTATGTAGGGATTGGAAGGAAATAAATGTGATGCCAAATTTTAAAGTAATGTCTATGGAAAAAGAAATCAACAAAGTAAAACTTCCATACCAAGTAAATTGACTGAAATTATAATAATGAGTAGAATTAGTAGATGTTAGGTAACTATGATATGATGAGGGAGAAAGAGCTTGGATACTGCAATTGAGAATCACTTGTTGCAGGTGTTAAGAGTTCTTCAAAGAAAAAAATAATCCAAAGAGCAACAGCAAGCTCTGAAATCTTGAAAGACTATTTTGTTAAGAGTATTTTCAAAAGCCTAATTGAATTAATTCCTGGTTGAAGGATAAAGCAAAAGGTAGGAATCAATGGAGGGTTTTTCAATAGAAGTTCCAGTGAGTGGAATCTATGCCTAGATCTGGTTTTGATTATATTGACATAGAAAGGAACAAATAGTGACATGACAACGTTTATTTATATGTTTTCAGGGTGATAAAACTAAAAGTCATATTCGTAGGAATTTCTTATAGTATTAAGTGACTGGGCAATAATTTGACAGCCAAGACTGGATGGTGATAAATGCCAAGTAATGTGGAAGGAGTAAAACAAGCTATGACATACATAGAGAGTGATGAGCTCTAATCTTGTTATTCCTATTCAAAAATGAGATTATAATCGTATTGAAAATAGTTCTTTGAAACCAGCATAGTAATAACCGTTTGCAGGGAAAAAAAATAAAATTGGGGATTGTCACCAAGCGAACAGAGAAAGAAAAAAGAAAACATAATTATCACTGCTTAAATCTATGGCACAAATACATCTTGCTTATTAGCTGTAACTATTAATCCTGTCCCACTAGTAAGACATAAGAAAGATTAAAAAGATACAGTAAAGTATCAAAATGGTTGTCAAATCCAATGTGGCTTTCTGCAACACTAGGAAATGCAAGATCTGATCCTAAGGTGAGTAACAATTGTGTAGTCATTTACCCAAAAATACCTCTTACTGTCAAAATGTTGAGCCTCAAATAAATTATTTCAGAATTATTTCATTCTATTTAAAATAATTGCATCCGTGTAATAACTTCTCATTCTTTGTGTCATATATTGTTGAGGAGAAGTTTTTATAGGAAAGGTGGCAAAAATAAGTGTGAATTGAAAGTCCTACATCTTGTTTTATTTGGGCAGGAGATTATCAAGGCCCTTTAACAGAGCAGATGATGATGGAATTTTGAGCATTCAGAACAAATGGTAAAACTGAAGACTTGATTTGCAGTTTCTGAATGTCATTAGATATTTAACCCTGCTGTTACTATGCTGAAGATTGTAATGGGAAATGAGAAATAAAGCAAGAAAAAAAGGATCTCCCTAAACAAGATCTTCAGATAGGCTTAGAATGGGAAGACGTCCATGAAAACAGATAGAAAGATCTCAAATGAAATTCAGAGATTTTACATTCAAGACTGCAAATCAATAATAAACGGTTATGTGGGGTCTTGATAGATCTTAATCTTGATCTCTTCAGATCTTTCTAACTTGAAAATTAGCTCTATTAAACTGCCAAAATCCCACAAAAGGATTTGAGACTAAATTGATGGAAGGATAACATGATTAAATCATTGATTAACCTGAATGACTGCAGGAAATTGAGAAGGAAACTAGTGCTGGATGAAAAGAAACAAAACTTTTTAATTACTGATCAAAGATAGAAATATGTCATGTGATTGCAATTTTCAGCCATGTTCTGCATGGAATTACTTCTTTAGTTCTTTGAGACTTAACCAGAAGATTCTCTATAAATCTGTCTTCATAAACATGCACTTCACAATAAAATTTTCAGCTATTTTGATATTGGTTGTGCCTATGGATTTCAAACTCATCCAGGAGTCCTCAGGGTGGAAAGTTTTAGAAAGATCATGGCTGATCCACTGATATTTACAGAATTATTTTAAAATATCATAGAACCATAGACTCCACCACATGTCTGCTTTTGACTCTACAGCATTTTGTGGTATAATCCATTCATTTCTGGATCCTCTGATCATTCAGAACTTGCAGGCTGAATTAGGAAAAAAATGCCTCTTTTTTTTGAGACTTTATGAACTCCTAAGAAAGAAGAAAGAAGGAGGGAGTTAACAAGTGAAAAAAAAAAAGTCCTAATACAGATATTTAACTCTTTCAGAACAATGCAAAATAAAATTCAACTGTACCTAGATACTTTTAAGAAAAAAAACCTCATGAATATTTGAACTTCTTTATTTAAAAGGACAGGGGATTTATTGCAGGTACCCAGGCCCTGGCAGCGGGGGCTCTGTGAGGGGAGGCTGCGGCTCCCCCAGCTGGACACAGCCAGTTCTAGCCGGACACAGCCAGACACAGCCGGGCACAGCCGGTTCCAGCCGGACACAGCAGGTTCCAGCCGGACACAGCCGGTTCCAGCCGGACACAGCAGGTTCCAGCCAGACACAGCCGGTTCCAGCCAGACACAGCCGGTTCCAGCCGGACACAGCCGGTTCCAGCCAGACACAGCCGGTTCCAGCCGGACACAGCCGGTTCCAGCCGGGCACAGCCAGATCCAAACACCCAGCGCAGGGCATGGCTGAGCCCCAAACACAAGGTGGGAGTGGCACTGCGGAATGTATTTAAGAAATGACAAAATCACCAGAGAACAGGGAGGAGCAGGAGGGAAAAAATGGAAGAAACAAATTTGGGAACACTAAGATGGGAGAAGAAAGAATTGGAGAAGATGTTCCATGTGCTGGAGCAGAGACTGCCCAGCAGCTTTAGGGAGGCCATGATGAAGGAGGTGTTTCCCTGCAGCCTGAGGAAGAACACACACAGAGGCAGGGAAAAAGTGTGAGGGGAAAGGAGCTGTAGAGCAGAGCTATTATGGTCTTACCACAACCCTCATTCCACATCCCCTTGCCCCTTGTGGGCTAGGGGAGGCAGAGGAGTTGGCAATGGAGTGAAGTTGAGCCTTACAGGGGAAAAGAGAAAGGTGGATGGAGGTGTTTTAGTTTGTCTTTGTTTCTCATTGTACAAATAATTTTTACTTGGCAATAAATTTAATTGTCCCCACATTGAGTCTGTTTTGCCTGTGGGAGTAACTGGTAAGTGATTTCTTTGTCTTTACCTCTAACCATGAGCTTTTTTACCATTTTTTCTACCCCCAACATCCTGTTGAGGAGGGGGAGTGAGAGAGCATGTGTGTAGGGGTCTGACTTCCAATGCCATGTCACTATACATGTGTCAAAACTGCAAGTCTAAAATCCAAGCATGGTCATCTGTGATAACATAGCAAGATTAATCTGGAGATGCCACATACAAAATTTAAATTTATATCTGCATCTAGATCCAACAGACAATAAATTTGAAGAACTTTGTTTTCAGAATTAAGTTTTGGTGTATAAAATACAAACTAAGGAGAACATGAAAAATTTTAGTTTGATTATGACAATACAATGCAACCCTTAATACTTCAAAATAAAAAACATGGGGGTTATGTGTATTTTATATATATATATATATATGTATATTTGTGTGTATATATATATACATATATATGTGTATATATATGTATATATACATATATATATGTGTGTATATATACACATATATATATGTGTGTGTATATATATATATATGTATATATGTATGTATGTTTTTTTTACTCAGGACCCTTGCACTTACATTTTCCAAGTGACTTTTTAAGTCTCCTGGGAAATGTTTGAGTTTTAAGAATCCAAAATATTTGAGTTGGAGTTATAGCACAGTTATTTTAACTTGTTGATTTTAAATTATACTTCTTTTTACTCTTTAGTAGGTGAAAGAGAAATAGAAAGTTAAAAAAGTCATAAAAATTGGATAACATTCTATAATATTCAATCAAGAAACAATCACAACCAGCAGCCATTATCATTTAATTCAAAATAATTTCAGGTATTAAAATACGATAAAGGCTTTTGTTGTCATAAAATGAGATACTCCAATATTTTAGTATTATAGCATTAACTTTAAAAGCTTCAGACTCTATGGCAGTTACTTTCCACGTAGCTGACAATTACACTTTGCTGTTGGATTCTTTGGGGAAGTACATTTTAGAGTGTAGAATCATTCTGGAGTCTATTACAAGCCATTACATAGCACAAATATTATTAAAATCACATCCATCTTACAATTGCATTTGAGGGACCAAAATATAGAGGTTGAAGGATCCCCATGAGTGTAATTACATTCATATGGGGTGAATGTAAAAAAAGACTTGAGTGGAAGAAAAGTGATTCAATCTCAACTCAAAATATAAATTATGAGAAGCCCTTTTAGTCTCACAGGGATGTTAATAGTTAAAATAATTTCAATCAGAACTCACATTTTCAATCTAATTTCCTGTTTAACAAATTGTGATGCTGTCAGGACGAGAGTCTAATATAAATCTGTGAACCAGATGATACATTGACATTTGGTTGCTGGTACTCCAGCTACTTGTCACTGGTATAACAGTCAGAAAAACAATCCTAATATTAATTGTTTTGAAATATGACCTATTAGCTTTTATTTTTCTTTGACAGTAAAGGTCTAGAAGAGACCGTTTTAGTTGTATCTTTACTTATTGTGAACTATACACATATACAGACATAAATTTGCCAATAAACTTTCTTCATTTTTTGTTAATTATTGAATATAGTATAGGTTCTTTGAACATATGTTTAAGGAAAATTTAAATATTTTGAACAAAAATACCATTTCAACCCTTTTGTGATTGTAAAGAAAGCAAGTGTGTGAAATACACACATTTCCACATGGGAGGTGGCAAGAAATAAAATGGCCAATATTTTTCCTCCTGATTCTGTAGTGGGTCAGGGACTGAGCATACTTAGACAATACACCTCATTCTATCGGTTAACTGGCACAGTGTCAGCACCTGCTCTGTCTTCTCAAGACTAAAAGGGACCAAACAGTCTTTGCTCACTCTCCAGAATATCTAGCCTGATTTTGGGAGTGTTTACTTCCCTATGTTAACTCTCAAATTTGCAAACAAAATTCTGGGAAGACTCAAGGCTAAAGGTGTGTCAGCAGTGATTCCAGAAATTTTGTAGTACTGACATGAGTACCTGGAAATGCTCTAACTTACTAATATAGACATAAATTATTCTACTCTAGGGTACATACAAACTGGTTAAATATTCTGGCTGCCTGTCAGTATAACCTGTGCCCTAGATTTAGCACTGACAGGTAGCTCTGTGACAACAGATATGGTCTGGGCATTCAGTATATATAGGTCCTGACCTCCAGAGGTTCTCACAGATTTCACTTCTACTAAGTGACAGGCACTGTGATTGATGCCTGCCAAATGTTTGCTTTCTTACCCTTGTCCATGAGAAATAGATGGATGGGATATGTTTTTGAGGATTTTTTTTTCTTTTTTGTTTTTATATACTCATTCATTTTCTGAAATGTGTCAATGATATTATATGCACAAGAAAAAAGGTCGCATTGCTGGGTCAGTGAGAGCCATTTTGTGCCTTGCTGTCAGTTGGCATCAACCATTGAGAAAGTTTTCTTTTTCACACAAGAAAGTTGTGCTCTCATTGTTTTGTGTTCTGGAACTGTATGTGGTGGTACCCACCACACACAGTTAATCACGCTAGGACTTTAGTTATTCTTTTGACATATGTGCTTCTGAGTATAGAGGAGCACATTGAATGCAGGGAGCAAGCAACTGACAACTGTAGATATTGAAGCAGGCAGTGCTACTGAGGAGAAAATTACTGTTTTCTGAAAAGGAAGGAATATTCCTTGTACTGAGGAATCTTTATACACAGAAATCTTTCAACCTCAGCTCCATTCTTTCAGTCTTGTCACATCAGGCATCTTACTTCCTGATATCCTCTCTGTCCCTGTACAAACTACAAGAGAAAGAAAGTTTAGCAAATATATACTTGGCTGACTTTCCACCACTTTTTAATTTTTTTTCCAACAACGAGGAATCTTCCCTCATTCCTTGATACCTCTTTGTAAGCAGTTTTAACACCAACCTTGGTTTGACTCTGAGATCAATTTTAGAGGCTTTGAATAAAAAAATGTTTGCCATACTTGAAAAATCTCTTTATTTATACTGTAAGCACATTCCCACACGTCATCGCACTCCCTCGCTCTCCCCCAAAAATTTTCTATCCCTCATCCAATTTCTTGACTAATGCCCACATCCTGTAACCTTGTGAGCATGGGCAATATCAGTACTATTTTTTAGATTTTTACCGACGTCACCAGTCCCTACAGATAATGAGTTTTTTAGCAATGACCTTTTGAACCTCAGGGAGGAACTTCCACTCTTCTAGAATAAACTCCCTGCCTGGAAGGAATGCCTTTGAAGTTTTCATGAAGGAGGTCTTGACACAAGTCTGCAGTCTCAGCATTTACGTAAAAATGGAACAGCCCCCAGACCCCACAGCTAGAACCATTCTTCAACGTATTCAAATTGCAGTCTGAGTACAGTCCCAATTTCAAAATATTTTCTATTTTTATACTTGCAAACCAAAATTAATAACTGTACTAATTTCAGCCATGGTAGAATGACCCCGCAAGCAAAATAGCTTCTGAGAATTATCAGGGACTTCAGAGCAGCTTTCTGGCATCACTACAGTTTCTTCCCTCACAGATTTGGACTTGCAGAATGCACCTCGGGAGAGCTGATACAAAGAGGCAGGAAGTTTACTGCACACTTGCACATTCCAAGTGTCCAATCCTGCAGAGTGAGGTCACTGAGTCTTGGAAAGACATCTGAGGGAACTAAACTAGTCTCAAACTGACATCATCTGAGAGGAATTAAAGAAAGATGTACAGAAAAAATAAAGTTATTAGTATTATAGGAAAGCCACATAACACAAATAAAAACAAGCATCTAAAATGCCTGCAGGCAGCTCAAATGATAGGCGGAGGGATATTTTATAATTATGTATGGGATTTTTTTGTTTAATTATGACTTCATTTCATCAAGTTGAAAGCTAGCATCTTAGGAAAAGCAGTAGGAAGCCAGTTTTAAATGTTCAGCAGAGGATGCTGAGAAATATTGTCAGAATCATCAGCTTAAGCCTGACAAAATAATGCAAACTGAAGGAATTCAAAATGGGTCATGCACTTCAGGTGACCTCCACAGCACCCTGTGTACTATATATATGCTATATGGCACAGGAACAAGTTGTGTTTTGTTTTGGTTTGTTTTTTTCTTATACAATACACTGTATTTATGAATTTAAAATAGGAAATCGCTGAGGGCAAATGCATTCACAAAATATCCATGTCATTGGGTTTATCATAAGAAAGGAAAGAGAATTTAAATCTCAAGTCTGAACAATACATCCATGCTTTTGTCTGTGAGTTTGTAACCTAATACAATTATGACCACATTATATTGGTACAACAAATCAGTTTCTTTTATAGACAAACAACTTTATTTATAAAGTGAAACTAATCTGAAGGCAAACAAAAGAGACACTGGGATCATGGCAGTGTTGAAAACTGAAGGAAGCTTTTGTACAATGTTTGGACAAACTTCCACCTCTTCTGAAATTTGTATTTGAAATTCTGACATACAGAAAGATAGATGAGAATTTTCATATGCCTTCAGATCAGAAAACACAGACCATGATATAGTCCTGGATCAATTAGAACTGAATGGTTGACACAGTCAGGACTAAACCCAAACAAGTGAGACTCAATGGAGGCTATGCAGTGATATGTGCAATTCTTTTCAAAGTGCCTTCTGAGATGATCCTTGTGAAGGATATTCTCTAAATGTGAAATATAAACATTGTCAGAGCAATGTAAAGTATCCATTGGTTTTGAAGATGTTCACAGAGTACAGAAGGCTTTATTTTCCAGTTTCCTAATAAATTGCATCTTGGTGTCAGCAAGTGGATACCTAGCATTTATGTAGAAAGCCCTGGCATGTAGAATCAGCTTTAGGTAGAAGCCATAACCATTGACTCTTCAGAGATCTGAAACATATTCATCATTCTTGAATGCAGTGTGGCATCCATCACCACAATCAGGGAAGAGTGAGGAATAAAATAAGTAGACCTCTAAAATCATAGCCCGAGATTAGGCTTTCTCAAATAGCCATGGCTGTGCTGTGCCTGGGGTCTGCATGCTGCTGACGGCAGGATAAGACATGATCTAAGGTTTCCAGCATGTTCTCTCATCCTTTGAAATGGCGCTAGAGAGAGCAATTGCACTGGCTGTTGTACAATTTCCTAGGTGAGCTCTGCAGTCTGAGTGGAGAGCAGAGTGTTGCTTTGCTTGCTAGATCATATCTTGAAGAAAAGCAGATGAATCAAATGTATTAAATTAGTCAACAGCCATTCAGACAAGAATAAACCTGAACACTTAGATTTAGCAATGCAGAACTTTTTTAAATACTGAAAAGGTAAAAGTAATTGATTTTTTATTGGTAGTGTGACTTTAGATCACAGTCTTGAGAAACTTCCTTATGAAATAGATAAATAGCAAATAAATTGGAAGAAGAGCACTGAAAACTCATTGATATCATTCACAGAAAATGTTATGGAAATTGGAATGAACATATGAAGCCTGAAATAGTGAACAAATAATCACATCAGTAAATCATAAATCAAAGCTTTTTTTTTCCTTACAACTGTGGAAAAAACTAAAAAAAGAAAATATCACTGTCATTTCATATGCAACGATTTTTGTACATGCTGTTGGAAGAAAAATATTCAGTACTAGTGCATGAAATAATGGATAAGGAAGCCTGCCCAAGAATAACTAATCATATTAAAAATAAATGGACTAATAATTAATCACTTCAATCTGAATGTTTGTGGGATAGGCAATGTGGATAAACACATTCAGGTTTTTTGAGTTGTTCTCTATAATTTTTACATTTCTTATAGATTAAAATTTAATTCATAAGCTATAAAAATATTGTAATTCCATATATTTCTTGGAATCCCATGGAGGGATTTTTGATATTATTAATATCACTATACATTATTAGTATTATGTACAAAGTATGGCTAACTGTTAAGACTGTTTATTCCAAAGTGATTTATAGTGATATATCCAGGGTGCCTTCAATTCCCTTTCATCAATATTTTCTACCATATGAAAGAGAATAATTTTTCAACACTCCTGGTATGGCAACAGTTTCTCTCATTCATGTGGTAAAGAATGTATGGGACAACGTTAGCTGGATTTGCTTGATTTCTGAGCAGTTTTTGAAAGCCTCCTTCTCCCTTCTTGTGCCTTCTCTGAATTCTCCACTTCATTCCTTTTAAGGCATCTGGGCAAGGTGAGGGTAAACTGATAAAAAATTAGTGATCTGTGTAAGAAGAGGAAAAGAATGTACATGAGCTCCAAGCTCTATCTACTTTTTCAAATAGCCTCTTCATAGGGACTGGTGCTGGCTACAACACGAGGGGAGGCAGTGCAGCCTCAAGGCTCTGGAACATTTCATTTTGATGTTAGTAAGCCATCCTCTTGTATTGGCAGACACACACCTAAATTTCTCAGTGCAGATCTAATACAGACTAGAAAAACAGTTTTTCTCATTGTGAAATAGATATCTGATGGCTGGTAAACTGAATAATTCCTTAGGATCTACTGATCATGCTGACTAGTTTTAAAATAACTGCATCAGAACTTAAGCATGCAGAGTGTCTATGTCAGTCCTTAAATTTAAGAATCTGACTGCAAACCATAGCCTTGGGTCTGTAGTAGTAACCTATGCAATAGAGGTTCAGTTCTATGGGAACTGTAATCTGCAATTTATGTATGCCAGTTCTGTATGGACAGGAGTTATAGAGAGAGCATATATTTGATAGAATAAGACATTAGACCACAGTTATTATGACTGTTGAAAATAAAAACAAATTGTCTGCTCTCTATTCATATTTATGTAAATGACATAGATTTCCAGTTAACCCAATAGCTTTACAGCGGTTTTACTCCGTTATGAAATGGAAGAGGAAGAGCCTCCACAACTTAAATCTTCTGTCTTCTAGGCTGGTTTTACAGAATTAGAGCTCTGTTAATTTCAGCTGCATTACTTCTGGTTTATATCTGTGCAACCAAGTAGAGAAACTGAGATGGAGATAAATTTAAAAATAATATCTAAGAAGTACTGGGTATAAAAATGTCACATATATTGAGTGCTCATATGCAGTCATTGAGAGAAGTTTTAGCAATGCAATGTATTAATTCATCATTTCAAATTTTTTAAAAAATTGAACACACAACTGAAAAGGTATTATAATTTCCATTTGCTTGGAATGGTTATTTTTTGCTAATTTGAGGGGTTTATTAATTTGAGCCTCATTATGCTGAAGCACAAAGCAAACCACTATGGCATACAGCGATCTTCAGAGTACTCTCTGCATGGTGGAAGTGCCTTGCAAGGCATTTGCAGGAAATCTTACTTTTCCTTCTTCATCTTCAAACTTCAGGCTGATTTTACAATTTCAGATAGGTCCCTTTTTAAAAATACATTCCATTGTAGATTTTCACTCTAATTTTCACTTGTATAAACATGCCATTACTACTTCTGTCATGATTACTTATAATACTGTAGCATGAGCAGAGAAACCTACAGAAGTGGGACTGTTTTCCAATTCCATTAATTTGGTTTGATTCTGTTGTCTGATTTATAGAGCACTAACAACATTCTTGTATCTCTCTTTGTGAATGCAGCCTCTTTCACAATGTGTACTCTCTTGCAAGAGAAGAACACAAATTTACACTCCCCACTTGACTGCAAATCATTACTGTGAGATCAATTTCAGTTCACTTAAGAATCAAGCTGTTCACTTAAGAATCTCAAAACACAAGTATGAACAAAACAATGCCCTAGACCCAGCAGCTGAACAAATTTGAACAACATGAGAACTTTCTGACTGACAGATCGTATATTCATATTATCCAACTGCACACTCACACAATTCCCATCTCAAATTATATATTTTAACATATAAAACAGTCCAAATAATCCAAACTTTAAAATATCAGTTGTTTTAATTCAGAATATTTTAAAAATATACTTGTGGTAGAACATGGTAGATATTGGTCCATATGTTTAGGTAATCAATGAGGACTCCACTAATGTGTTGTTTGCACTGCACAGATCTTACCTCCTGAGTGCTCCTGTGAGGATTGGAAGGTTTGTGGAAAATCCCTGTCACTGAATTGCTCAGACACTTACCTGGAGCTCTGCAGGCCTCTAGTCTGTTTCTCCTGATGCCACTGTTCTCCCAGACTGGTCTGTACAAATCATTTTACCTTCCTGGGCAACAGTTTCACTCTTCTGGCAGACTGACAGAATTACTGCAAATACATGCCTGAAGAAAAACGTTTCTGAATGTGACAAGGACATATTCTGAAGCTATAAGGCATTTTTTATTTTTTAAAGCAATCATTATTTTTAACTACATTATATATGCTATTTTAGAGATTGATATTCTGTACTGGTTTGACACTTTTCCTAATTTTCTGGCATACTCTCAAGGGTTGAATTCTCTGGATATACCCCTCAGATAAATCTTAAATGTCATTAAAGCTTCTGCAATGGTAAAAAACCAAACCAAAACAATACAACAAAGCCAGCAAATTCCAAAACAGCAACAAAAAATTTAGAAGTTTATAAACAACTACTGGGGAGTGGGCAGCATATCTCTATGAGAATAATTGAATGTCCTTAATGCTGACTATGCAATGGAATCAACAGAAGGGAAAGTCTCTGCTATTTAAAAGTTGTTTGGTTACCTTCAACGTAATTCTAGTTAGACATGACACCCTGGCAGCTCAGTGACTCGAGAGCTTCTACCCAATGCCATGATCTGACAAAACAGGCCTGAGAAAACAAAATTTGATCACCAAAAAATTTAGTAGCGGTTATAATTTCCACTGGACAAGTCTGCAGAGTGTCCTTGGAAAACTCTGCTTTTTGTGCCAGCTGTAACTAAATGCACATGAATTGAGAATGAGCTGCCAGGTGGCTAGGAACATTGCTTTTACAAAAGCAGAGGCTGCACTGTGTAGAAAAGCACTTGGCACTAAATGCTGTAGCAAAATATGATTATTTTGAAATTTATTACATAATATCGGTAAAAGTAATTTTAGTCAATTTAGACAAAGGAAGAGCAACACAATTAAAGTTGACACATAATACCGAATAAAGACATTTAACCGGAGTAAGTTCTTTGTACATCATTTTAGAGATAATTTGTTTGCTTATTACAGTATTAAGTCCCAAATAGACTAGATGCCAGCTTGTAACATTCATTTCAGCATCAAAATTGTTAGGTACCAAAAGGAAAGCAGCAGACTCTCTGCCAAGTCCCTGCCTAGTCTCACCCCAGTAAAAGAGAGCGAATTGTTGCAGTCTTCACACACTTTGGATGGTGTCACGGGAGATGCAGGTAGGCTCTCCTTTATGCTTTCAACTTTCCTTTCCATTGAAGTAAGTGAGAAGATTATGCCAGTTTATTGTTCTTTAGCTTCTAGAAACTAGGAAAGACATTTTTCTCCCTGGATTCCTCTTTGTTCAGGGCAGATTGCATAGACACAGCCAGTAAAGCTCATTTCACGCATGCTACAGCCAAATATACCTTTAATGAAGACACCTCAAAATTCTAGACACAAGAAAGTGTCACCTTCAAGCACACAGCCTGACTACAGCTCAGACTCTGAAATTAGTGCTTGTTTATTTATTTGCAAAATGTTCACAAGCAGCTAAGTCTAACACTTGGACATGTGGAAGCACCTCTCTGCAAAACAGTCTGGTAGTTTTTGCTACAATTTTTGAACATTTGCTGTGATTCCTGAAAAGGTTTTTATTTAGGTGACTACTACTGCTGTATAAAAACAGATTGCATTATCCCTGGGGCAAATGCCTGGAGCAAGGAGCTAGACAAACTCAGGGGAAACATATCAGGTCACTTATACTGTTATTCCCACTGCACTATGAAGTTGCTATCTCAATGGGCGCTTCCTCTCCAAAAATGCAGGATATGTCTGCAGCCAGCAGGGTCAGCTCTCTACCAGGTCAGGTTTTCAGTACTGCATCCCAGCTTGCTTTGAGCTCATTGGAAATCCAGAGGCACATTCTGCACTCACAAAGGCTTTGGATGCTGGAGCCTCCGTACCCACCAGAATGCACTACTCTCTTTGCAGGTGATGTTTTCCCTTACACAGCAGCACCCACCATGCCAGGCAAGTTCAGCAAGGAGAGGAGGCAGCTGTGATCTGGCATTGGTAGTGGACTTGCCAGAGCTGATAACTCAAAGCTGCAGGGCACTGCTGAGATGCTCCTACCTCCTGCCGAGCTCTGCTGAAGCTGGAATCAGACCCCTGCTTTGAACACAACATGGTGCTCACTGAAGTTCTTCCTGAAAGCCATTTATACCCCCCTGATTAGTTCAGATTTCATTGCTGTTAAAAGACAACAGATTATTCAAGATTCTTGCGACTATAATGTGTTCTTTAAAGTTACCAGAGGTCCAAAGCAGTGAGAGAGCAAAGATTAAAAGCTGTGAAATTTTGAGGTATGCTTCCAGAGACCAGCTAATAAAGGAAACTGAAAAACTCACTGGCAATCAAACTGTTAAAAGTAGTACTTCTGAGGCAAGTCTGCTGCAGGTCCCTATCATATTGCCTGACCTTTATACAGAGCCTAGATATATGAAATTTTTAAGTCCGCAAGCTTCAATCCCACTCTGAGAAGTAGGGTAAAGCTACACCATCATAATATATTAAATGTGTCCTGTAACACATCTCTTTGCTACCGCTTTTGATATGAAATTTTTTAAAAAATGAAATAAAAAATAAAAATAATAGATTCTTGCTTTTCTTATACATCATTTCCATGCTGATTTATGGCTTATTTCCAAATAATAACTGTAAGATATAGATGATTCCAACAGTACACTGTGTTTGTTACAGGACACAGGCATTAGCTAAATGTACTGTTGAAACACATATCGATCTTACAACATGATGTTCATATCGCTTTCTTTTAACAATGACACGCTTTTAAAATTAAAACAGTCTTTGTACTGTTTCAAATTGCAGCCATTTCTGCAAGCTCTTTATACCCCATCATACTGCTTTTGTAAAAGCTTTTGAAGGAAATACTGTGGCCAAATATCCAGACCCCTCATACCCTCTAGTCAGCACATGGACAGAAATAGTTATCATGCTTACAACTCACACCTTAGCCTACTCCAAAAATTAACTCAAACTAATTTTCAAGTGTAGATAAGTCTCTACTCCTGCATAATAAATTTTTCACCATGTCTGTGAATTGTTGTATAGTAATTTGTAAAATGACTTACAGCAATGTATGGAACTCCTCACATTGGGTCATGGATATAAAAAAAACAAAACCAAAACCCAACTTCATATATTTATGATAAGTGTATTGGAATAAAAGATGCATTTAACTTTTGGAGACTGCTGAGATGCCAAGTCTGGTAGCTGGAAATAACCAGCTGGTAAGGATCACAGTCTAGGTGACCAGGAATGAATAAGGCCAAAGTGAATATAAATGCTTATTTCAGAGTTAATAAGTACACAATTAGGAGATATGCTGAGGAAAATAGTATTAATTATGATCTCCAACATTCCTTTAAAAATTCCAGTTATCTTTATCAGAAAACTAAATGATAGGACTGAGGAAAGACTGAGAAAAAAATGTTATCCACTTACATATAGTGTGTATCCATTATATAGAGTGTATATATATGTGTATTCTTTTCAATTATAGAAAACCCTTCTTATTAACATCAAATTTTTTTTAAAAATTAAGAGCATCAACTTCTCTTTAGTAAGACTTAATGAACTGCATTTCAGTAGGTTTACAGGAAAAAACTGGTGTGCTGCAAACAGATTATATTGTGCTAAATAGAAAAATGTAAACAGGCTACAGGAATAAAAACTGAGGTCTTCATCTGAAAACTGGAAAGAGCTGTTGTTTTACTTCAGGTCTGTCAGCTCTGGAAACTATAAATGTTACAGAACAGTAAGATAATTTTACATTTTTACTGTGTACAATATTAAATTACTACTGATAGCTATTTTCAAGAGAGAACACCTGCACTGCTGGTTTTGTATCCATTAGAAGCAGAGAATTACAGAATCAGCCTTTTATATTAAAGTCATTGAAGCAGGAGTATTGTTCAACTGCTCATGTAAAGCTCCAAATGGGCAAAAGCTAATGCAATCAAGTGCGCATTTCTACTTGACATACAACAAATAAATATTGGCCAGAGGCTGATAACCACAGTATCCAGGAGAAATAATATTGCCAAAATGGTGATGGTGAAGCAAAGATGAGACATTCAGAAAGAATTTTAGTGACCCACTGTCCACAGGGTATTTATAGCTGCACTGGGGCTCCAAGCAAATTTGTGGAGAGCTCTTATAATTCTAAAACTTGCTAAACAATGCCAGAAAACTGCACAAAGATGCTATGATGTACCTCCAACTGTATTGACACGTACCACATGCTCTAACCTGTTGTCCTCAGATCAAGACACTAAAAAGTATTCAGTGTCTGAAAGCAAAGCTAAATTCATACTACAGCTGAGATGCATATTTTTAAACTTCAAGTGCGATTAAGCACAGGAGCAATTTCTTAGGATACAGTGCTTTCTTTCTCACTTAAGACCTTTCATACCAGATTGGCTGTACCTTTCTCAAAATATATGCTTTATATCACTCAAAAGACATAAATACGTGCATTCCATAATTGCATGGCTTGTGTTATGCCAGCACAATCATGACCTGTGGCCTCAAGACTTAAGACATCATGAAACCATTGACAAGTTAGTCATGCTAAGCCTGCTTTTAAGTAAAATCACTCATAAACACATAAGGGTGAAGAAATCATGTAAGAAATAGGTAAATTTCATCAAATGAGAAAAGTTATTAAAATACAGAGGTTTTTATGAGATTTACTTTCATGTCCTTCCCATGATGAAAATTACATCTTCATTATTATCAATACATTTCAGGTAATGTTATTTATTATTGTTTTTAACCCAGTGCAACCAGTATGGAAAAAACCCAAATAAGCAAAGTGATCCTATTAAAGCATGTGCAAACATGCTGTGTAAACAGCTGTTTATTATCTGCATCAAAGCAAATCCTCCTATCTCGCGGCAATGGAGCCACTAGAAGACTTTCACCACTACATCAGATTTTCCACCAGGCAGAAATGAGCTGTATGTAAATAATAACAATCTGCCAGTCACAGTGGTGAGGCTGTCACCTTACACGATAAGATGGGTTTGACCACTAACTGGAGATAATACAGGATTTAATTTTTCCTCCACTGAATCGATACACTACTTTTATTAATAATACCTGAATGAGGCATTAATGAGAGGACTTCATGGGGCCACCTGTGGCTGATTGGTAGGCAGGGGCAGGCTGACAGCTAACTACTTCTACTACTTTTTACTTTCAGCTAGTAAATTGAAATTAGCAGACTAATTATTTATCAATTATATGTTTGTAATACTGACTTTAAAGTGTCATTCTTTAACTGTCTAAGATTTGGCCTACAGAATCTGAATTAATTCTGTTTAACTTAGAACACAATCTTAAGAAATTGACTGAGTCAACCTTGATTAAAAAATATTGCTTTCCCAGTGCTGACAATCTTGAAGTTACTTCAGTTTGAATTGTTTCTAGTGTCAGATAACCAGGATGTCAGATTTGGCCCTATCAGTATCCTGTTTTTAAAAGATATCCTATATCAGAAACCTTTCATCTTCTTAGACACAAACACTTATTATTTCCAGGGCAGAATACTTGCATGCAAGAGAGATTTAAGATAGTAAACACTTGTGGGCCCTTAGTAAGTTATTTTTTCAAAATATAAGAGGATAAATTAAATACACTGGGCTTCCTCAATCTCTCACAATAAAGACAAGTTTTCTGGATTCCAGATAATCCTTGTAGCCTTTTCTGAATCCATCTCTGCATGAAAATCTGCCTGTGTACTTTTCCTTGTGTGGATGCTGTACTTGGACCGTGAGTTTTGGACACATCTACAATAACACCTTTGATGACATCAGTCTCAGAAGGAAGGTCTACCAACTTCTGCTTCACATTTCTCAGCTCCCAGCTGCTGGTCTCACAGTCTCACAGTCTGGAAAAGTGGCTCCCAGTTTCTTGTCTGCCTTCCATTATCCCAACAACATATGGTTTATCATTCAGCCCTTGGTGTCATTTATCTCAGAAGAATTGTTTCTAAAATGATTCCACCAGCTTGGATGCATCTGTCTGCAAGACCACACTCTCTGCACATCATCTTTGATGGATGTGAGCCAGATCAGGTATCAGAAGGTGAATCTATTTCACCTCGGGTTTCCTTTATGTTAGTGGATGGTCTGCTGTCATGCTAGGCAATTTACTGATTTCCAGCATGTCTCAGCATCAAGACAGAAGGTCAAGCAGCAGTTTTATTAATGCCGTGCTGAGAAAATGGGGAAAGAAGCAACTCATAAAACAAGGAAAACAGGAGATAATTTCATAAATAATTTAAGACATAATTTCAGAAATAAAGCAAGACAAAGTAAATAAATGTTCTTGAATTCTGATGGATTAAAAAGTCCACCTTAATTACTTTGTTCATTCTTGGTCAGAGGATGACAATATTCCATGTGACCATGTTCCCAGTTATGTTGAATGACCCTGCCTGAAATAATTATTTGTCATGTGTTTTACTGTTATCAACTAAATGTTTAATCTTCTGAAATATCCTAATCTGATGAGTAACAAGTCACAAGATGGGCTATGGGAGTCTAATCTCCATGAGCGGCATGCCTTAAAGGCCACAGACTTCCTCACCTAAATTCTGCCTTCCTAACAAGTACACATCCCTTCTACGTGCAATGGGCAAGATGGGGAATGTTAATGGCAATACAATCAGGATAGAAGTTATTTCCTATGGATTTTTTTTTGCCTAGACAATTTCCTCTGTTTGTGTGTCAGGCATGTACTAGGCATGAAAAAGGGGTGTGAGCACACTCTCCTTGGCACATATTACTAGTTGAGTTTTCTCACCACTACAATTGCTGAAATTACCATTATTAATGTATGGTAGAATCATAGACTTGTCAAAGTTGGAAGAGACTTTAAGATCATCAAGTCCAACCATCAACCCAGCACTACAATTGTAACCCCTAAAGCACTAAACCACATCACCCAGTGCCAGATCCAGACACCTCTTAAACACCTCCAGGGATGGTTACTCTACCACCTCCTTGGGCAACCTATTCCTGTGCCTGATCACTCTAATAGTGAGTTTTTTTTTTCTAATACCTAATCTGAATCTCTGCTGTCTCAGTTTAAGACCATTTCCTCTTGTCCTCTTGCTACAGGCAGGGCAGAAGAGACTGACCCCCACCTCACTACAGCCTCCTTACAGGGAGTTGTAGAGAGCGGTGAGGTTCCCCTTGAGCCTCATCTTCTTGAGTCTAAACAAATCCAGCTCCCTCAGCTGTTCCTCACAGGACATGTTCTCCAGTCCTTTCATAAGCCTTGCTGCCCTTCTCCGGACACTCTCCAGTACCTCAATGTCCTTTTAGAAGAGAGTGGCCCAAAACTGAATGCAGGACTCAAGGTGTGACCTCAACAATGCCAAGCACAGGGGGAAAATCACTGTCCTGGTCCTGCTGGCCACACTATTGCTGATACAGGCCAGGTGCCATTGGCCTTCTCGGCCATTTGGGCATATATTGGCTCATGTTCAGCTGCTGCCAAACAGCACCCACAGGTTCTTTCTGCTGAGCAGCTCCCAAGCCACTCCTCCCCCAGCCTGTAGCACAGCCTGGGGTTGTTGTGACCCAAGTGCAGGACCCTTCACCTTAGTGAGCCTCCTGCAGATGTCCTCAGCCCACTGATGGAGTCTGTCAAGGTCTTTCTGTAGGGCTTTCCTACCCTCAGGTTGTTAAGCAAACTCTGACTACATTAGGCCATAAGAGAGCTCAGCTGTAAAATCCACCTGAAAAATATCAGGCACCCTTAAGTAGAAGACAAACACTGTCTGTAGCTTCCCAGAATCTTGGTGTATCCAGACTTAAACAGTTCTGCCTAAGGAAACCATGTGATAAGAAATACTATTCCTATGGACATTGGAACAATTATAATGATTGTTTTTGGGGCGTTGCTTGGGTTTTTTTCTGCTACTGTGAGAAAGTACACTCTTCTTAAATTTAAACAGAGCACAAAACAGCTTGTAAAACTGAGTCCAAGTGGTCAGGACATAAACCACTCAACACTTACAGTCATTGGCCCATTTGCATGATTATTCTGCAGATGACAAATAGTAATAACACCACTCTCCCTGTAAGGCTCCTTATGCTATCCTGACATCAAATGGAAGTGTGTTGTATGTTAACAAAGACATTCAAAGGTCATAGTTATACAGTAAGGAGAATATTTATCAGAGGAATAAGCCCCAAATTTCAATGAAAAGGCCAGCATTGGAAAGAGCACTGGGATCATCATCAATACATTTTCTGGTCTCTGGTGACTTTATTATGCATTGTCTATCTTCTACAACCTGTCTAACAAACCACTTGTCTGCCACAGTTCCTGATTAGGACAGTAACTATTCCACTGACAATGTCCTAATTAGAGCTAAAATTCATCCACTGAGACTGTATGTCTCTCTGGTGAGCCAGTCACTAAAAGAAATGTTCACATTCTATTGTTATCCTCTCCTGCTCCACTCTTCCTTTATTCTCACTTTCTTTCACTTAATGCATTATTTGGGGATTGTAAAACACCTATCATAACCAAGTCCTAATCCAGTATGGACTTAGATTGTCAGTGAAAAGAAAAATTGTAATTAACAGTAACAATGAAAATTGTCAGAAGCAGTTGTAAAACCCACAGTGGAGAATTCTCCTACAGTTTTCATGAAGACATTTAACTGGCACAAGACTCTGAAACAGTACTGCATGTAATTAATGCCATCTTTTGGCATATTATCTGTTTAACCTTTTAAGTTGAAGGTGGAGTAATTCGTGCTTATACTGTCTAAAATTTGCCATTGTAAAATCCTGGGATTTGGTGCCTAGTTTTTGTACTTGAAGTATTCAAAGATTTCCCATGGGGCCTCAAAAGCAGGGCTACTGAAAGTTTTTAACAAAAGAATTTCCAAAACTGAAGTTGGGAATATCCAGTATTTAAACTGCTGTTAGGCTGTGAAAATCATGGCTTCATTAGAATAAAGCTGTCACTTTTCTGACATATGGGTTTAGCATTTTCCAAGTGTGAGGTTTGCTGCTGTTCCAAGTGTCATTGTTTCCCTGCTCTCAGAGGAGCCCTGCAAAACCCAATAGTAAAACCTGTGTCACCACCTCCTAGTGGCTGTCACCAAAACAATCCTTCTAATTGGTTGAAGTGATGAAGGTCTGTGCTAGGAGGCTGATGGCCTCTTACAAAATTGCAATTCATTCAGGATATTCCATAATATCTGGTCTTGGGCTTTTCTGCTTCAACAACATAGAAATGGAACACAAGAAGGTGAGATTAAATAACGATATTAAAATTATACAATAGGAAGTCAAGAAGACCATGATTTCTTATGGAAGTCAATGTGAAAACCTGCATTAAGTCACCAACTTTAATTACATAGTTATCATAATATGTCTTTTAGGATAACTGTCCCATTCCCTCAAAAATACAGAGCAACCCCAAGGGACTGGAAGAAACCTGAATTATGATCTTACTCCAGGAAATTAATGTATTAAGGAAGTATTATGCAAAATGCAGCAGCGTATTTTACATCAATCCTGAAAGAAGTAGCAGATCCTAGAAGCAGACAGAGGATAATTCATGTTGAGAGGGACATTGGGAAATGAATTAGTTCAAGCGTTTCCTCAAGGTGAGATCAGCACCAAATTAAGACCATGGTACCTAGAGCTTTGTTTAGCTGTGTTCTGGAGACCTCTGAGACCCAGAGATCCTGGAGCTCCTTGGGTTGCCTGGTCCCTTGTATGAATACCCTCAATAGCGCAAGTTTTTCTGTATTTAAAGTCAGAACTTCCCCTTATTTAAATGTATGATGACTGATTCTTGTTTTCCTGCTACACACTTCACTTGCCTTCTTGATATCCTCCCCTGTTCCATTGGGTAGCTCCTCTCAGGTCCCCTGAAATCCCTCTCTGCTTCAGGCTGCGTAAGTCAAGCTCTCTCAGACTCTCCTCACAGGATAACTGCTCCAGACTCCCAAATCTCTTGGTGCCCTCTGTTGAGCTCCAGTTTTACAGTGACCTTCTTGAACTGGGGGCCCAGACCAGGTCCTGTGAGTAGTCCAAGTGGCAAGTAAAGGAGGGGCAAGCCCTGCCCTCAGGCTGTACACTGCTGTGCTCATGCAGACACAGCCCAGCAGGCTGCTGGCCTTCATTGCTGACAGGAAAACACCACTAGAATTTAAATTCTAGCTGAAGTGAAACTTGAGAACTAGGACCACAAGTCTGAACTTTGTAATGAAAAAACACTGATCCCATACACAGGAAGATGACAGAAATAAAAATTATTTTAATAAATAAACCAATTATTTTATTTTTTTTTAAAATTTGATTTGAAATTATTCTGGTTTTTGGTTTTTGTTTCAGGCTTCTGGCTACTTCTACCAGGTTTTGCAACTGGGTAAGATGTTTCTGTGATATGTAGCATGTCTCATTTTCCTGTTTACATTTTAAGCATTTTAAACTTGAGTTGTATGTCTAAGATAAGAAAATGTCTGGTAATTAATTTTTTTCACTAGTATGAGAACATAAAAGATTTGAATAAGCATCAAAAGTTGCATATTTTCCCCGGAAGTAAAGTCTTATTTTAGTGTTTGGCTGTATGTCAATCTACTTGCCTTCAGACTCTAACACTGTGTCCAACACCACTATGCATATTCATAGGTAGAATCAATTTAAAAAACATAATTGCTTTAAATAATTGGTAAGCATGTAAACAGATGTTTTGAAGTTATTCTGGGCAAATTTATCATTTTTTTTAAAGTCATCACAAAATTCCAAAAATATAACAAAGGCTGCTTTAAACTGTTGTAAATGCTTCTGGGTTTCATGTGTTCAATTTTAATTTTATTTATTTTTCCTTTATTGAATTTAAAAAAGCTTATTTATTACTAAAAATGCATTATGTTCAAACACTGCAACCATACCTTGTATAACTCCAAAAAGCTCCCCTGACTATAACAAGACTTGAAGATTTGCCTCAGAAGTATAGAAAGTCTATCAGACCATAGAGTATTTTTAATAACTCTATTAGAACATGAATTCTTCTTCTTTAAGAAGTTCACCCGACTAGCACAAGCTATGGAACTCATAAAGATATTTGAATTCTTTTGTAAATAATTATTACCTGTCAGACCTAATATACCACCAAAAAACTGATCATGACAATTTTGTTACAGTAACACTTTATTGATTTATTTTATAAATAGATATGAACTAATGAAGGGTGTGTGGTGATGGTGTTTTCTTTCTTTCTTTTTCTTTCTCTTTCTTTCTCTCTTCCTTTCTTTCTTTCTTTCTTTCTTTTTTTCTTTTTTTCTTTCCTTCCTTCCTTCCTTCCTTGCTTCCTTCTATCTTCTCTTTCTTTCAATTCCCACTAGTACTAAGTGGATTTGTAGATTTGTGGGTTTGAACTTGCATTTGACTTGTTGCCACAGGATTTAACAATACTTAAGGAGGCATTAGAGGTTTGTATTGGTAGAATATACCTCATGTTGTAAAAGTCCAAATGAAAATCATTAATGTTTCTAAAGTCTCATCAGAAACACAAAGTTTTCTGATTTATTTTGTACTTATTAATTTGTGATAAAATGATCAAATTATCTCATATCTGTTTGATATGAAGATTTTTATCCGCCTAACAAATCCTGGATCAGCTACCATCAAATTACACATACATATATAATGTCTGATTCAAAATCATAGAAGTATAGAATCATAAAATTGTTTAGATTGAAAATTGGTAGTCTCAAGATTAGAATGTGTCAAATACACACCCTCTAAACAGGACTAGGGCAGGCTGTACCTTTGATGAGCATGCTGGGTGTGTTTTTTAAAAAAATTTCATTAGTGGCACAGAGTATCTGGATGCCTGATGGAATGTAGATATTGATTTCTGTCTGTCTTTACTCTTTCTCAGACCAATAAATTACCGACCAAATTCAACCCATAGGGAAAGTACTTTTACAAAGCCATTTCGTTCATGGTTGGTTTTCAGGGGGTGAGGAGGGATTAGAATAATTGAGACTATGATTCAACTCAGTGAAAGGGAGGTTCCCTGAAGACATGTGGGCACATACACTCATGTTAGAGCTCTGTTTAAGAGTTATGACTGTTACAGAAAAGCATATAGAATAAGAATTTTCTTCACTATTCCCTTTTCTATCAGGTCATAATTAAGAATTAGAGTGGTGGTCACATTCACTGGGGATGCTCCCTTAGGAGGGAATGATGAATCAAGGCCTTTAGAGGAAGATGTGTACTAGTACTCCAAAATGTAGGGATCTAACCCTTCTATCTGGCTAATCTTTTTATCATCTCAGGTACATCTTTATCAAAGATGAACCTTTTACCCAGCCCTTTAATACACCTCCTTCAAACTATGTCAGATATCCTAATTTCTTGTTTTAAATAAGTTCAAGAGACTGTTTGCTTTTAGAAATATGAGTCTAAGCAGTTACTTGACCCATATGAAAACGATGCTTCTCAGTTTCTTTTTAGTAATATATTTCCCCAGAGTTAGTTCAGATAAGGCATTAAGGCATTAAGGTGTGGGTCCTAGCAGAAGAGAGGGGCAATTTCAGTCTTCTTGGTTGTAGAACTCTGTGTAAGCATCAAGCAAGGAGTGAAGAGCATAACACTATTCAAGGTACCCCATACTCAAATTAACCTGCTTGGTTGCCAATTAGCTTTCTGCTTGCTTGGCATGTTTTTCCTGCTGGCATAGATAGAAAATAGCTTATTTGCAAAGCAACCATGGTTAAGAACAAAGTAGGTTTTTTGCTGCTATCACCATTAACAAATTGTGACCTGAATACTAGATAAAGTGACCCAGGGAGCCAAATGGAAGCCAAAGTTTGGAGCACAAATTCCACTGTCTTCTAAACTCTCTTTTTTTGGCT
The DNA here is from genome assembly GCA_013397895.1 of Origma solitaria. Classification (NCBI taxonomy): domain Eukaryota; kingdom Metazoa; phylum Chordata; class Aves; order Passeriformes; family Acanthizidae; genus Origma; species Origma solitaria. The sequence goes on from VZRL01005110.1 coordinate 512,268, forward strand.
ATCTTCTTCACAGCTGGGCTACCGCAAATGAGGTTTCCAGTGCTTAGCAGTAGTAATCAGTGATTAGACACTGATCCTGAGCAAGTGGAAGCTGAAGCTATACACAGCTTCTAAGGAGCTATTATTGCTATTTAATGTTTAAAAATAGTGTATATGGTTTTGTTTCATTTGTTTATCTTTTCCCTTCCTTTCTGGACACATTTACTACAAATCAGGTTTTAATCTGCTCAGAGCTTGGAAACTTCTGTTCTACAGCCTGAACCTCCAGCTCTGATATTCCTTAGCATACTATAGCAAAGCAGAAAAATCATCAGAAAGGAAACTTTCCAAACCTGCAGGACATTCTTCTGAATTTGAGAATGGTTTCTTAGAAAGGAAGACTATTTTCCTATTAAAGCAATCTATTTTGAGGTTTATTGAGGGTAAGACTGTGACTTCTAGCACAGTCCCGAGCAAAGAACCGAAGACCTGCAACACATGGCGGGGGAGGGATTGATTATGTTGTGTGCATCCTTTACAAACTCTCAAAGAGTTTTGCAAATCAAGAGCTATATATCTACTAAATCTTTCTCTTTTCCCCAGTCCTGACCACATAGTAGGTCTCAGGAGGATTATATTTATGTAGGTATTCTGATCCAACAAGAAGCAATCAGGGAGCTTTTTCCCCAACACACTCCTGACTCCATTATCAGTCCACTGACCTGCTTGGGACAAACTCAACGTGTTTCTGTACCACCTGCGCATGAAAACAACAGAATCACTGATCCTAACTTTTGAAGTCTAGGGCATATTCTGCTGAGCAGAACCTTCAACCATCCTGATTTTATGCTTGAAAAAGAATTTAAAATGCAATTTCCCACACAGGCTTCTAACAAAAATGGCGCAAGAGTGATGAATTCATGGGAAAAAGGACTGTGTGTCTATTTGTTTCCTTCTGTTTGCATACTGGATGAGTTGCACAGTCACATAACTAAATTGTCTTCCTCTTCCTGCTGGTCTCTTAAGAGACACAAAGAGAAAAACTGCTCTGGATGCTTATCTCTTTAATGAAGTCTATATTATTCTATTTGTGGAAGAATATTTCCAATGCAGCATTCTGATAAAATCTTTTTGAGTCACATTTCAGGTAAGAAATAACAGCCTCTTCTGCTAAACAGGCTTCTGCTGTTACACTGTGACAGTCTAGTGAGTAGGAATCAAAGCTGCTAACTCTCAAGTTGCTAATTCTCAACTGAGAACTACTCAAGATATATTAAAAAACCCTGAAAAATATCCAGAAAGCTTAATATGCAAAATAGAGGTTTTTTATAAAGAAAAGATAACACAGATAGAGATCTATTGTATAGAAGAGTATTCTTGTAGAGAATGGATAAATGGATAAAATATGCAAAATTGAGGTGATATATCCTACACCATTTTGTGACAGAAATTATAAAATTAAGCCATTCACTTCCTGATTTATACAAAATAATACAGACAATCATACAGAGTCCCAGGCTTGTAAACTCTCATGGGGCTGTAACTCCAGAAAAAGGGTCTTTCAAGGTATCAAAATTAATATTAGTACAAAATTACTGGCATAAGAGAAAGCAAATAAACTATTAATCAATCTCAAGGTCCTGATATAAACACTAAATGAATTCTTAAAACCACAGCAAAGTACGTGCATGAAATCAGGGTTCTAATTCTGCCCTTAATAGTACATTGCTTTCAAGTTCAGGCAATCTGTTTGCTTCCGTTAATATATATATACTCCCTGGTGTATTCTCTGATACATCCTTGTCAAACTCATCTTTTCCACTTGTATATATGCAACACATGACTTTGATTTATCTGAGTCATAAACGTAGAAAGCAAACCGTAAAATTACTGGTTCAGGACCAGTTCAGAAAAAGGATTTAACACAAAGTACTGTTTTATTGGCTTAGAAAATATATGAGACACCAATAAAGTCATTTTTCCAGGAACCATACCACCACATCAAGATCCTTGTGAAATAGATATTTAGTTATCAGAATGAAGAAATTTGGTTGCTAATTACCGCTCAACTGCAGCACCATGGCCTGTAAATGCCTAGGATTTTCTGTTCCCCCACTGCAATAAACACACAGCTGTCTCCTTCAAAATTCATTAGTAGCTATAAAATAATGATACAAAGACCAAAACTTTTTTCATTCTATACCAAAATATAAAAACACCCTATTCTATTACAAGACCATAAAAAAGAAATAAATGTATTTCAAGTATTGAAAACCTCACAGTAGGCATGAAGAATGCAATCACACTTGACACGTTTCTTCTGTGAACAATGAAGCATGCAGTCATAACCAAACTGCTATGTCTGCATCCTAGCAAATACATTGACTTTTACTATGGACCAGATTGCATCTTTGCCACATACCCTGTGTCAGAATGAGCAAGCTGAGAAGTGCTTTGATGGTTGCATATGTTGTTATCGTGCAGCCCCAACGAACAGCAGTTTCACGAGAATGAACTCTCAGTCTATTTAAATATATGTGCTACAGTGCAACCTCTTTCTTGTTCAGCATATGTCCTCTATTGGGCTTTATATCTCACCATGATAGTTAAACCTTGTCTTTTTTTTCACTTTTTTTCACTTCTTCTATGGAAACAAATGTACCTATGAGAGATAGAAATAGCACTATATCTAAAGGAAACATCATTTTACTTTTGAGGCAACACAAAGCTTTAACTTCATTTCTTGGCTTGCCCCTGTCAAGCAGAGATTCAAATAAAGTCTTTGATCAGTGAGAAACCAGAAGCAACAGCCAGAAAAGTAGATTTGGTTAACAGCTGACATCACTGTTTCTGATCCACAAGCCACTGAGTGCTCACCAACAGAATGGTGGAAATAAGGCTGACAGTGCTCTCACGTGGTGAACAATATGGACAGCCATGCAATGAAAAGCTATGAAGAAACTGCTCTCAACTGTCACCATCTAAAATCCAGGCAGGCCAGATAGTTAACAACAGTTGGAAACCGGGAAAACAAAACAAAACCAGATAAATGAAAAAAGACTTCTCAATACTTTTTTGCATACCATCTTATGTACCAAGTTAATAAGTTTTTTGTGCTATGATATTTCCAAAATTTATGGGTGATGAAACAGCAGTGTTGAGTGAAGAATGGGTTCAGATAGTTTATACAGCATAACTGGTACTCAATTTATTTTTCTTTCTTCATTTCTCTTTTTTTTTTTTTTTGGGGGGGGGGTGGAGAATAACCACAGGTGTTTTTTACATATACATAGTAGCTGTTTAAAAATATTAATCTACATTGCTGCTATATTTCACTGTTACACTCTCTTTAAGGATATTTGGTCAACATTCTTGAAGCTCAATACTAGGGCTTGGGTTTTTTTTTGCAAAAGGGACAGCTGTTTATGTAACACTAATGGTATTGCATAAAAGTGCACCACTGCCCCACAGCTTTCCTGAAGTTACAAATTCTAGGAAGAGAGTTGAGGTTTAGCATGTTCCTCAGATCTAGTTCCACCTGCCCTTATTGACCTTAAGGGTAAATTGAATTACCTGAATTCAGGTTTCTTTCAAAATCAATTTGCTCTAACAGTAGGCACATCCTCTTAGGAAGCTTCTGAGCATTTGTTTTTGCCACAAATCAGATACATGGAAGCACCAGGGAGTATATATAAGACACAGAAAGATGACATGTAGTGAAGCTCAGGAACAAAGTAAGGTTCTTTTTTCCATTTTATAAAATCAGTGCTGGTTTCAAGGATAGTAATGGGATTATATCTCAAATACATATATGCTTATACTAAGCATGTATATACAATAATCTGTGATTGTCTAAGATTTTAAGAAATTATTTCAACAGATTTAGTTTGTGTGTCTAAATTTGAAATTTGCTCCTCTTAAGTGTGTGCACTGGTAAACCTCAGATCTCATAATGTAGAGGCATCTTGGCTATATTCTTTCAAAACCTCAAACTAATTTCCAAAAATGTTTTCTCCATCTGTTCATTACTAGTAAAGACTATCATTCCATTGTAATTTTCCATCAGAGGAGAAATAACATCGCATCAGCTACTGTCATTGTGGGATACATAAATCCAGTAAGAGTCTTTCAGTCTTTAGACAAAAGTGATATCATTCATAGTGCTTAAAAATTTACCAGCCTATATTTTGTTTAAGCAGTGCCATCTTCCTATTACTTAAATGTCTAAGACACAGATCAGTGCAGTGTTTTGCTTAACTTTGCTTTTTCATCACATTTAGTAGCAACTACCAATCCTCTATCTCCTTTCTTTCTTTTGCTTTGCTATTTCATCATCTTAAATACTTATCACCATCTTTTCTTTAATCTTGGTTACTGTTTGCCTTTTTCTAGTCACATGTCATAAATTTTGGTTATTACTTCTGTTTGACTTTTAATAAGAAGGCAAAGGACTGCCAATATTAATTTCCTCTCTCAATAATTCTAGTACTTTTCTCATTCATACTGTAATTATTTTTTGTAAGACATATGAAAGCTGCTACTATTTTGAGATAACAGTAAATCAGTTTCTGCACATTTTTGGTTTGAGAAGAGGTTGAGCATGACAAGCATCACCCAAAATCAGTGTTGCTTCGCACAGTTACAAATATAAGCACATGAAACCCAATGTTTACAGACAGAAAGATTCAGAAAAGATGATCAACCCTCCTAAGATAGCATTACTGACAAAACTTGAATTGAGGAATTCCAGTTGAGGACAGAGGAATATTGCCTACTGCAAATGAATATTGTTTTTCTATACTGATTAAAACAATCTGAGTACGAACATGCAGGAGCATGCAGATCCTGGAGCTCCCCACATAGTAAAGAAACCACAGTGAAATACTGAAGATTAAAAAGTAGGTCAGACTTAATAAATGCATTTTTAAGTAATCCACACTTCAAATACTGATATGAAATGGATGAAATCTGTGGTCTGTTCAGTAACTGGAGATTCACTCTGTTGCTTTTATTATGCTAAAATTCTTGTGCACACAGAAATGGCTTATGCATATTTGCATCAAAAAAGGAAATTAAAGAAGCCGCAAAATTAAACTCTCAATTCTAAATAAGAAAACTGTGCAGCAAAGGTTGGAGCAGGGCCAGATGTAGTAAGAACAGTCACTTTTACCTAACAGATATTATATGTGGAAAAATCATGACCTTGCCTAGGAACTGTGGCAATGTCCAATCTACTCCTTTCTGGCCTTCCTTCCTCAGTTGCAAATAAAACACAATTGTTATTACGTGCAGAACAATATCTTTCATTTACTATTAACAGAGTATTTTTATGGGTAGTATTTTATGACTGAAATATAATGTATAATCAGCTGCTCCACAGATCTTACTTTGTGCTAGAAAGGACTATAAATTGTAGCAGTTCTCAGTGCTGAATCTGCCTCTGGATGTTGACACTGGAGCTGTTCCACCTTTGCTTCTTACGCCAGATATGAATCCAAAATATCCTGCTGTTAATGACAGATATAAAAGAAGCAAAGGCACTAGGAGGATGGCAGCACACTCTTAGTTGGAAAAGCAAAGGATTTGAAACATGATTGCGTTCCATTCACTGTTCTTTTAGCTGCCCATATTTACAAAGTCAGTGTTCAAGGTATTTTTACCCTTAAACACAAGTCCTTGGCTCTCAGTGGACCTCCCAGGTAGCTTATGTGGGTGTTCTACATAATACTTAATCCCTTGCTTTTCAAAGCAAACAGACACTGCTTCTAAAAATGCCTATAACCTGTGAAACCAGTCATGCCATTAGGGAAATTCATAGTAACAGCAACCAAAGGGAAAACGGTTGTCTGTTGTCTGTCTGTTACTGACAGCACAGAAGAAGCTTGGGGTGCTTCCACAGGCACAGGAGGGCTGATACTCCCTAACAAGAGGAAGAGATCCCTCAGACATCACACTCAACCAAGGCATGCACTGTGTCCTCACCTTGACTAATGTCCCTTCCTATTCTCCTTATTGCTTTCACCTTTACACTGATACATACTCACGTAAATGCTCTGCATGTATTCATACAAATACACATATACATAAGCCAATTCCATCGCACCAAGATCCTTAAAAGTACTGGAATTCAATGTTTTTGCACACTTAACTTGTTAGACCATCACCTCACAGTTTTTTGGACTACTTGCAGCCTCTCAGGCAGTTCTTTCGCACCTATAGTGAGTTAAGCATGGCCCAAGCACCACACTTAGCAGGGATATGCAGATTACTTGTATTGTGGAAGGTAAAATAGGATGGACTATAGTAATTAAGAAAATATTATTAGGGACAGAGAATAAATCCAAGTACCATTTGGTTTACTATTTAACAAGTCATATGTGGGCTTCAAAAGGAGCACAACAAATGTGAACTTTGGGGAGAAGACTCTTAAATAAATGTTTTTCATTTTTACAGATGCTATAAGTGTGAACATTTTCCCTATTCCATCACTCCTTTGCTGGAGGTCTAGTCAAGTCTCTATTCATGTCACCAGAACTTTCAACATAGTTGAAAACTGCTCAACCAGGCATCTATCCCTCATAGCAAAGAATATTTGCAGATCTAGAGACTGTTTTTTCCTGTTTACAGTATTATTCCACCAAAATTAATGGGATTTGGGAGGTCATTGCAATCATGCTATCAATCGAAAGATCATTAACAGCCTATACATTTCCATTGACTTTAAAGGTACTGCAACAACCCTCCAGTAAGACTCAATCCCTTGAGGGATAGTTTTACAGAGTTCTTTATAACCTAATATAAATTTAGATTTCCCAAATCCTGATAAGATGGTGCCCAGGTTTTCTCAACAGGGAAATACACAATCATACGTTCAGGATTTCCAAAACGTTCCCTGTGTTATAAACATGAGTTTAAGAATTATTAGAATATCTATCTTTTACATATAGGCAGCTACCACAGAGTCCAGGGATTGAAATAGATCAGACATTATAGGACCTATACACGAGAGCAAGTGAGTAAAGTATTTCCCATGCTAGCAAAGCTTGAAGTGACAATCAACAATTTGCAATATTTCGTGTTAAGCCCCCATAGTTTGGACAAGACTACTCCGACTAAAACCTTTGAAGGAATTGAAGACCACAGATTACTGAAAACATTTGAGAGGGAAGCACATCACAGTTACAATTTTCAGAAAGAAGCCCATGCTGAGGTGAAGATTTTTTTCTTTGTTCTTTTTCTGTTTAGCTTGAAAGGGTGGAGGCACTGGGAGCGACTCAAATGACCCATTGTGGCTTTTATACCACAGCAACTCGCACAGAAAGCATATGGTTCTCTGAGTGCAGTCCTGAGCAGACCTTCCCCCTTTCCACCATCGCCGACGTGGTAGAATGTCCTTGCTGCAGAGAGCCCAGCAGGGGCCAAGGGCAGAGGCAGCTCTGACACTGCAGGTTGCTGCAGGGTGAAGAGTCATGCCGAGCTCGGAGACCACGACTGTCACTCAAGGAATCATTAGCAATGAAAAGAGGCGGTGAAGCTTGTTGTGTTGTCATCACACTGTAAGAAGGTTGGCTGCAGCCCAAATTAACTTGCTTAGGGAGTGTGAATCAAAATGGCATGCAATGTGAATGTTAATGAAAAATTTCTTGTGCTTTAGACTTTAGATTCAATCCAGAAAGCTGTCATCTGGAAGACGTCATCTCTCTCCCTTCCCCTTGCTCTCTTCTTAGGATATGTATTTGCAAATATATGAAAAGAAGAACTATTTATTTCTCTTAAAACCTGCACTGCTTGGATCTCAGTTTCCAGACCACTGTATCGTTTCCAGAAATGTCCCTGTGTTGTAGCACATGAAAAAGGAAAGCAGCAAATGTCCTCCATTTCAGGCAAGAGAATTGCAAGGGTTTCACAAGAAAATAAATGTCATAACTCTAAGTGCTGTTGTACAGTAGTGCAGCTGTTCTGTCACAGAGAAGTTTCCCCTTCATGTTACCAGAGGACTGGACTATTTAGGTGTTATTTGTGGAATTCACCCATGTAAGACTGCATCAGTGAAAATCACATGTTTTTCCAACCCAGACAATAGAACTACTCCAACGTGAAACCAGCCTAGAGAGATGGAAATTAAAGGGAAGCCTTTAATGTACACGATCATCCATTTCCTGACTAATGTGCAGTCATATACCTCACTGCTTGGCAAGGAGCATAGTTAATTTTAATTAACATCATTTTTTCTAACAGCTATTAGAGACTCTGGGACTGTTAAATTCAGAGATCCTCTTCTCTCCTTCATGCACTTAAAAGGCAGCTCAAAATTGAATTTCCTGTCACATGATGCCCACCACATGCTTGTGTTACTCACATTACATTTCAAGGAAGCTGCTATACATGCTGCAAAGCATATCAAGGTGTGTTGCAAAGTTTTAGTTATCTTCAATAACTAAAAAACCTCATTCTTTTCAGAGTCAAAAGGAAAAAAAAATTAGCTTGAGAGATTTGAGATCATAAAATGGTGAGCCCTACTGGTCTAAATTATAATTTAGTCAGTAAACAATCCAAATACCCATTTTAAATCAACAAAAATAGATTCTGGCACAAAAGAGAACATGGACGCCTGAACCTAGCAAAAATAGTCTTAGAAAATTCAAACAATTGCTTTAACGCAGAAATGTGAACACAGTGCTATCACTGAGAGAAAATTTGATATTTGTAAAATAATTAGGATAAATTGTGTTTTATAAACATACTATTAATCCAAAAGGATTCAGATTTTAAGAAATATTAATACATAAAGATGTCTTGGTGAAGTTTGAAGATTCTGTATTTGGGCTTTTTTCAAGTTACATATTTACCCTTTAAAAGTTGGTTGGAGAAATATTTTTTCTGCATTTGACACAGTAGCACACTCAAGCATGAATGCAAAACAGGCTGAAGTCAATCAGGACTATTCCAGTTTGGAAAGGATGTCTGTATCTGCTTAAAGTTGAGTTTCTGATTCAGTATTATGCTTAGTCAGTGTGTACACTGTTGTATTTTCAAATATTGAACCAAGAACTTGGATTGAAATATAAAAGGACGAGTTAGGTCCCTAAATAAAGCTTCCAATGTGTTAGTTCAAAAATTTAAAATCGTAAAGTCCTGAGAGACACTGACATTTCCATAGGCAAGTAAGGTCATCTGGGCTGCCAGACTTGCACAGCTGTATGTCTCCACTTTTTATATGGGATAAATCAGACCTTCTGTGTGCAAACCCAAAGTTACAGAAGCAAGAATTGAGTAAAGTGGAAAAGGCATCACATGGACATCAGCAATGAACTGAGTTTGCAAGTCTTTGATGATAGGATACAATTCTGGAGAATAAACTTTCATTGCTCTGCATTCATTTTTTTTTAACTTAGCAATAAACTCGCTTAACCACTTTCCTCCCTCCAGTGTGGCATCTTCCCATCCCAGTGCACTTATTTGTAGGAATACATTATAAACCAGAAGAATGAAATGACCCAAATAATATAAAAACACTTTGGGGAGCTCTTTTGTAGCCCACATCATTCAATGAGGCTGTCTCCAGCACAATGCACCCGCATAGCAAAAGGCAGCAGTAAACTTTATTACAACTGTGCAAAAAATATCAAACAGGCATTTGTGGGACAATCAGTTTATAAAAAAAGTATGCAAAATGTTCTTTATGTCTTCTAAGCAAGAGAGAGCACTGTTAAGTGAACCGGACTTTAATAAAATAGTTCTTTCTAGTGAACGCAAATTCATAATACTTTGTGTTCTCCTCTCCTTTCTCAGAAATATATTATTTAGTTGAAAACGCTTATAGTATCTATGCTGAAAATATATTTCTTGGTAGGTTAGCATTTCTTTCCTTCTTATCTCTTAGATCAGCAGTTTTGCAAAATCAGTGGCACTGACCAGAAAAAGCAGGACACTTGACTTTTTTTTTTTTTCCTAGGCCAAATGACTTTCTTGTGGTTCTATAACTCACAATTTATTTTTTTTTACTGTTAAATTATAGTCGCTATTTGGTCTCTATTACCACATCATTAGCTAATCTATACCTCTGGTACCTCTTGTGTGGGGAAGCGTTGTTCTTCTACAGTTAAGGGCAAACACAGTTGAAAGCCTCATGTATGGATCAGCCTTTTTTGTAGTTCTTGTGCAGTGTCTAGATGTAATGATATGAAGTTTAGATGTGATGATCAGATAAATTTGAAAGTGTGCCAAATTAAGAAGCAGAGCATAAGGAACAGTGACTCAGGCTTGCTTGCAGTCACTTAGGTCTAATTACAGCCACTTACTGATGTGAAAGGTAGTCTCGTTATAATTTACATGCTTAGAAGCCGGAAGGAGGTGTAGCATAAAAGAGATTGGTTACCTAATTTCCATTTTTCTGTATCTCCTCAGCATGCCATTTGGACTGAGACTTTAAGTGAGACTTTAAGTGAAGACAATCTAATTTATATCACTTGAAAAGATGTTTCTAAAGCAGGATCACTGTATTTAACAGATGTATAAAGACTGTGTACAGAAAATGCTGCTGTAAAGTTAAATAATTTGTGATGAATATTGGCAACTTGAACAATTTCTAAGTTAAGAAATACCAGGCTTGTTTTTCACACAGGCAACCCATTTGCTCACTTGTACAGCTATACTAAGCAGAGGAGAGAGGGATCCTGTGAAAAAGATAGTATACAACAACACAGAGAAATTTAATGTATCCAAGATGTACAAAAGCTAGAGACATATCCTAATCTTTACATGCTTGATTACGGAATGCGAGGAAACAATGCGTTTTTATGATTATACATAAATTTCGCTTTATTTTTAGTGCTAAGAGGAAATCCTGACTGTGTTAAACCTCATCCCCGTCCCTGTCCTACATTGTTAATATTCTTCTACCTTGAACTTTCAGCACAGCAAGACAGCTGTGACAGAAGCTTTATTCTAGTGCAATGCCACACAAAGCAGGTTGATATTTAAGTGAGAGCGCAGCATGACCAGCTCTCTGTCCTCTGCTTCTCCTCTTGCTCTCCATAGCTAAGGCTATTTCCATTGCCATACAGAGCTGAAAAGTCATTACACAGCCTGGAGATGTCCATGGATGTCCAAAGCAGGAGGTAAAAAAAAGAATAAAAGTAGCTGTTACCTCTCCTTCCCTTTTCTCACCTCTGAAAGGTCTTCATCCTTTTACGTTGCCTTAACCAGATAACTGGAATAAACTTTTATGGCACAGTTTAATGGAGAGAAGTAATTTGCAGGACATGGAATAGCCCCAAACAATCCCTATGCCGTTTGGTACCTTCTGAGGCTGCATCTGTATGACAAACAGATTGGGACAGATATTATTCCACTGCCGTGTCACAGCATAGCTTGTGATAAATTATTCTACTGCCCTGTCACAGCATAGCTTGCATCTCCACAGGTAAGCTATGTCCTCCTCAGGAAGAGGTAGCACCCTTTGCATTGCCTGTTGAGAAGAAATCTCGATGTGTACTCTTACCAAAACCCATGTCTAAGCTTGGTCCGGAAGGGTGACAATTGTCACAAGGCAAAACTTTGTGAGGTAACATCCCTGCCAAAAACACAGACAGCCACAAACAAGTGTCAATATTACTGCTCATTGGCTTATTTTATTGCTATTTAGGACAGATTTAATCAAAGTGTGATTGAAGAAGGAAGCAATTCTCTACTCATCTCTCTTCTGCCATCTCTCAGTAAATCCTGGGAACTTTTAATAACCTGGTATTGCTGCTCCTGTTGCTGCTGTGGCAGTAATATGACTCCAGCCTCTGGATGTTCCTATATTTAGCCATTATTTCTGCCACTGCCAAAGCATGCCAAGGAGTGCAAACTAAAGTAATGATGATAGGAAACTCAGCAGCAGCTCGCTAGACATTCACAGCATTAAAAACTCACCCCCCTACTTCTTGTTAGGCCTGAGAGGATTTCTCTTGGCACAAAACCCTGCACCTATAAGACTTTAAATGAAAGAATCATTTATGAAAGAGAACAGTAGGCGACTTAGAAAAACAGCTTCTACTTGTGTAGTCTACACCCATCTTTACCAGGTAATAGATAGATCCTTGAACTATGACAGCTGTCAAAGCATCTTAAAATTACAGAGCAATGCAGTAGATCCATGAATCAATATCAGTGCATTAGCCAGCACCCTGCTGCTGTAAGAGTCATCTCTCAGGAAAAGTAGATAATATGTCAAATGTTTTGCTTTTGGCTTTCTCCTTGAGCAAATCAGTAGGCAGAAGGACAAAGATTTGACTACCCAGGACTATTGCAGAATATTTTAACTTATGTACACTTTTTGCAAGTTCACCACACCTTCTGAAAATCATGTACCATGCAATAATCACTGCTGCAGTCTCAAACCCACACTCTTCGTGCACAATCATTACAAATATGCCTCTTCAATGTTATTTCATAGTTTATGCAGAGTTAGTGCACAAGGCAATAGGGTTCACATAACCTCATTTTGTGCCACCTCAGGTTTCAGTGCATGAATTTCAGTCAGAGGAAGCTTAAGGCCAGTTTACATGGGAAGGATATGACTCAGTTGCCCATAATTACCAGTTTTTATGTCGTTGCTGAGACTATCTTTTCTGCAGAAACTGCTGATGCAGGCTGCTACAGCACAAGCAAATTTTACATTTGCAGGAAAAAAACCAGGGTGGAGTTCTTTAGAACCTCTGTTTTGTCTGCTGTTTCTGCAGGCACGTTTGTGACCTATAGCATTCAGAGCTGAGCATATTCAGAAACAAGATGAAGTCCAAAACAAATTGTTTGTTAAAAAGCAGTTCTACAAAGTCTCCCAAAACTTAATGAAAGCTTACTGAGACACCCTAACAGTTTTAGATTGCTTTTTGCAAAGGTTTAAACAATCTTCTCCCTGGAAGAGGTTGTTACCAGTGGAGACAGGAGCTTAGCTAAATCTCTGCCTTTTGCCCAGGCCTTTGGCAGCAGGCAGCAACTCTTATTGGGGTGGTCAACACCCCAAGACCCGGTCTCATTCGCAAGTTATTTATTAATGGCCAATTAGGTCTAATATGACAGAAATTATCATTTATTAGACACAGAAAATAACAGACATAAGACTTGGGACAAAACTGCATACTACATAGGAATAAAATAAAAGAAACTACTAGTAGAGAGAGAGTTCAGCATGCATAAAGGTACCTGTTATTGCAGCTCACAAGAAATAATATAACTTGGGAGCCAATGTATCTTACCAACGCCAATTTGGTGGTGAAGTATACCTCGGAATCCTTTCACTCAGTTCCCCGGAAAGTAACCAGCAGAGCCTGCGTCCAGGCTCCTTTGCACATTTCCAGAGTGTGTGTAGAAGACTTCTGCCTCTGTGGTGATTCGTGTGCCTTTTATAGTGTATAAGTGTGTCTTTCGGTCACGTACCTTTTTTTAATCTCTTTCCACATCTTCCCTCTATAACAAAATGTGGATTCTTGCTTGGAGATCCCAGACTTTCAGGCACCAAGAGATAACTTCTTGCTGGGCTTTTGGCCCAACCTGAGTTATCTGTGCACTAGCCACGAAGAGAGAGAGAGAGAGAGATGGGACGTGGTGGGGGGGACATCCTGCCTCAGAGGTTGAATGTCCAAACCATTTGCACATGCTGTCTTAACTGCTTCCTTTTGAAAACACAATATCTCTGAGGTACTTGTGTTAACAATATTTCCAATCTAACATGAAATAAGTGCCATTTATTAGTGAAATAAACCTTATTGATATAATATTATGAAATTAATCAGATCTGCTGTCAATACACTTAAGTCAATCTTTGATGGGTAAAATATAGCCACTTTTTTTAGCCTATTTTCTTGTCAGTGTTCTAAGAATTCGCCTTTCACATCCAAAATTTAAAAAAACAAAAAGAGAAATTAAGAAAAAAGAAAAATGTTGGGTCCAGCCTTTCCAGATGATAAATCAAATTTCATCTGAAGTGTACAACCCACAAATTATGGAAGATAATTCCACACAAAGGTGCAAAAGCATTTAATGTTATGACTATTTGTAAGACATAGCTCATGGTATGCCTTTTCTCTCTAGTGTTAGTTTCCTTGATGAGCATCACTTTTCTACTTTAAATTCTATTCCCTTGCTTGGTAGGAGTGTTTCACTCAAAGTATTGAAAACAAATAAGTAAAATGCCTCAGTTTTTCTACTGCAAAGCTAATCTGGAGCAGCAAGATTTAATTAATTATATCAGACAATTAAAAAAAAAACTTCTTTGATATTTAGAATAAAATAAATATCACAACTGGATGTTTTGAGGGTCAAAATATGCACACATCCACTCTGCCAACTCACTGCTGGTTGTCCATCTGTGGGACAGTCAAAAATATATAACATATTCTGCAACGTTTTAAACTTCTAAATGTCTGTACTGTTAAACATTGCCTTTTTCCTTCTTTACGTGATGCCAAACGTGCTTCTCAACCTGATATATACGGCAGCATCCTCTGACGTCTTCAAATGTCTTTGCTCTAGACTTTTAAGAGAAGAGACCTTCTGAGTGCTAGAGTAAAAGAGGTGTTTGGAGGTGCTGTTAGAACTGGGAGCCATTCAATAATTATTGTTTGACAACTAATTACTTGAAGGCTTTCAAAGAAAGCTATAAGGTTGCTGAATATATTTCCCAAAGCTTGTTGGTCACTTATGTTGGGTTATGCTACTTTCTACCTGAAAGGCTGGGAAAAATGAGCCTTTACATCCTCCTGCAAGGATGGAAGCTCCTGTGAAGCAGTGGCTACTGTCAAAAGCACTATGGAATTCTGCAGGATGTCACAGGAGGACATGGCCAACAGGCAGGATAAGTCTGGGAGAAGGAAGTCTTACATTGGCTGAACAGAAGGACAAGAGAAATTCACGAGGCAAATTAACATCCATGCTTACATTCATCTTCATCATCAGGCATAAGCTGCACAAATCTTTTACTTAGTTCACCAGCAAAGAATCCCTAAGTAGCCAAATATTTGGACTATTCTGTCTGGGAAATGTGTTGAGCGGCTGTGTTCCTCTCCTGTACTCTCATTAAGCAACCCTTCTCCTCAGTAGAGAAGGTCAAGGCATGTTTTTATTGCCTTTGCAAATTTTCAAATGAAATATAGCTAAAGAGTTGTAATTATTTTTCTTGTTTTTTTCTGATGTTTCCAAAATCCAAGCAGAACTTTCATTGATAGTTGTCAGTGTGTAGTTTTTTGGTGGTTGTTGTTGTTTTTTTGGTTTTTTATCTTGCATTTTCTATTGGAAATTTCCACTTGAATACAGAGCTATTTCAAAAATAACCAAAGCAAATTTTTTTGGTTGCCATTTGTACTTCTTTGACCACAGTTTTGAAACCACTCAGATTAATTTTGAGCATGTTAGTAGACTCATTTAAATCCAGCATACATGCCTGTCCAAATGCAAATTTAATTCACTGTCTCTAAAAACCCAACCAAACAAGCAAACAATAAAAAATGATCATGCCTTGTAAAACAGAGTCATAAAGCATAACAACTAGAAATGTTAACAGAGGAGAAAAGGAGAGAACCGTTCTAAGAATCTATTCTCCTTGACAAGTGGTATTTATTTAAACAGTCTTCCGCTTCGTTCTCCTGATTATTACACAAATATTTTATGCTAGGGTTGGTTTACAAGTGCATTAGCTCTTAGGAAAAGTATAGTACTTTTATTAGTGCTCTATGAGACTGTTAAAAAAACCCCCACCTGGGAGGTTTAAATTTTATATCTTCAGCTCTACTAATTGTTCTCTAAGGGATTAATTAGAGTAACTTTTTAGCTCTCCAACAAGTTTGTACTCACACTTACACTGAGTTAAGAAAGACCTTGCACTGTGATCACAGAAAAATTCCGTTTGTTTCTTTAATATATACAAACTTGCTGATAAGGGCTCACAGTAGTTACAGTAAAAATAAATGTACATAGCAACATAAGAGTTTTAAAATAACATATTCACATTTCCATTTGCTTTTATCCTCTGAGTTCTCTGGGAAAAGATAATTATTTATAAATAATATAAGGAAGAAGTTGAATGCAGTTAGAAGTCACTCATGTTTGTGATATGTTCTGGCTATTCAATTAGATTTCAAAAGCATCTAGCAAAGATATTTGTTGTTAGTGTCTTTCCCTGGATGTTCAAATGAGCTGTGCTTTTCAGACTACCACAGAGCAGGCCAAATTAAAAAAGAATCTCCTATCTTTATTCACACGAATGAAGTTATTAGCCAAATTTGAGAAATAATTTGTTGAGATCCAAGTGTTAGGTCTGTATTGGACACTGAAACATCTAATTCATGGTCTATTATTCATACATAAAAATATTCCAGGTGCTAATATCGATTCCTAACTCAGAGATCATATTTCCACAGAAGCTTTCTAAAAACATCTCCTTTAAAAAAAAAGTTGACTGCTATATTCCTTTAAAGCATGATGGCAATTTAAAGAGGGAAAGATAATATTAACCAAGAAAAAAAGATGCTAACATTCAGATAACAACAGTAAAACTGTCTGTTCGAAATGGTCCCCTAGGTGCTATCTTGTGCCCAACATTAGTTTGGGACTGTGTTGGTCAGTCTGGGCCAGGACAAAACTTGGGACCATTCAAACAAACAACAAAAATTCTTGAGTTAAATTTTACTGTTATCTATGCAGACTCTGTGAAACACCCTCCAGTCCCTGGCCAACCCACTCTCTTCCATAGTAGCTATGAATATCTCCTTTGGAGATGGGAAACTATTTTTAAGAATGTTCAAATGTGAATTTCCAGTCTTGGGTCCTCTCTTATTTTCTGTTACTCACTAGAGAGATGGTAGTCAATGTTTGTCATGGCTGAATTTTCTGCCAAATCCAGGATATCAAGGCAGCAACAGACAACCTAGCTCCTGCACTTTGTGAGGAATGTTCTCACTGTTCCTGGACTTCCTTGTGATAATGGCATCTTGCATTTTGATAGCAATCCAGTAACTTTGAAAAATAAATCAGTTTTTTGTTTGCCAAACAAGTATGGCAACAAAGCACAATATAATGCTGAAGTAAAATTAAGTTAATGCTAAAAAGGCAGCTAAAAAAGCTAGCTTCTACATTTCAAAACAGGCAAAAGTCAATGATAACAGAAATTTTCCTTATATCTATCCACATTAAAATTTGTATTTCAGGATCTTCTCTATTTTCATTTAAAAAATCTGGTATTCCCTTATTCTTAATCACTATCCATTTGAACTGCTGATTGACCTGGATATAGCCTTCAAGGATGGACCACGGCTTAGATAACGGCACCTTTTATAAATCTCTTCAGTCACTGAAGATCTTATTGACTGTATAAAGATCCTAGGGGTGTTTCTAAAACTTTTCATCTTGGTGCAGCCTGACTCTAGCCTGTTTCCTTTGCTTTTTTAAAGTAGGAAAATGTGGCTGGGAGATACTGATGTGAAGGGAGACATCAAGCTGCAAGGCACTCAGTTAGTACAGACTCAAGCTGGAGAGCAAGGTCAGGCTTGTCTTGCAGACTGCATGTAGCTTGTTCAGAGTTAGTTTATATATTTCCAGGCTTTCCGGTGAGTCAGAGGCCAACTTCTCTGTGCAGACTTTTCTTAATTGAACAGTTTTGTTTATCCAACACTTTAACTCTTAAGTTGTTTTTGGGTTTTTTTCTGGGAAGTATCAGGAGTTTGGTAGCTATGGCTTCAGCAGCTTTATAGAGGAATTTATGCTTTACAGAAAAGTCTCCCTCTGGTGATCCAAGCACACAGTTTGACCTTAATGAAAAGACAGGTTCTAAAATAAGAGGCAAAAGTTGTTTAGATAAGGGCCTTATTGTGTGGTAAGACATTTTTGTCAAATTTTTCAGTATTCTTTAATAGAGCGCCAAAATGCTTATTACCCTATTAAAAAAACAAAACTGAAAACACAGGTACTTTAAATTATTTCCTAAGAGTTAGGGGAAACACCAGCTGTCAAATGTGAAGAGTGGGTAACAAGCGATTGCCCAGACTAGAAAGGAAAGAAAATCTCCTCTTTAGATTGTGGAGTTCCATTTTAATGAAAGGGATTAGAATCCATTTACATTTACCATACATTTGAATTATGTAGTAAGCAGCTACCCACTGGCAAAAATATAAAACCTTGGACAAAGTTTAATTTGATGATTTACTATAAAACACCCAGCAAACTATTGCAAGCAACTGTGCCACTGCATGCAGAAGCTGCCACAAATGTCAATTTTACACTTGGCAAATTTGGAAACCTTAAGATGATGTACTTTCTGCTTTGCTATATAAGAGCTCCCACCCATTGGCAGTCAGAGTCACGGTGCTTAAATTTGATTTTCTTTAATGTAATCGGGGTTTTTTGCCTGCTATGTGTAAGGCAATTTGAATCAATACCCCATGTAAGTCATTTAGAGTCCATAGCTGTAACCATTGCAGACAGTGTACAGTCTAAAGAACAAAATAATTTGGGCTGAATTTCGTACTTTCTCTCTGGCTGAAATATAATGGTATTCACTTTGAATTGATTTGATTTGATTTTTAAAGAAAAAATAATAATATGTCTATCAATACTTGTATAAAAACAAATGTTGCTTTATCTTCTATTAAGCCTTTAATTAAAAAAAAAGTCTTCGTTGAAAGAACAAACTCTCCTCTTGCATCCTCCTATTATAAGAGAAAAGGCAATGGTTTAATCAGGTCTGCCAAGTCTTATACTTTACATTTAACTCAAGGATCCTCTCACATAACTTCCCAGAATACGACACATTCCTTATGCAACATCTGTGGCTGCGCTTCTACTACTTCTGGATCTCTCACAAGGAATTCTCCAGTACCCATGGTGTCCAGTGAATGGCTAAGAAGGAAAGACCATGGCACCAATTAGCCCCCCGGAAGGTCACATACCTTCTAAGAGGGCCTAGGCCAAAAGCAACAAGCTTAGATCTGTTTTGTCCCACAGCCTCATGTAACTGCAGTGGGGAAGGTGAAAGATGGTCCGCACGCAGGACCCAATCTATTATTCAATAGTTCATAGGAGAGTCGTGCTCCTGCCCCACCTCTCTCAAGAGGATAAAGTGTTTCACTCTCCCTTCAAAGACAGTCTCCTCTCAGATCATAGGTTCTTCCAAACTGGCAGAAGGCTCACCAAACACTGGAGTATGTACGTCTTCCTCCAGAGAGAAATTGCGTACAAAATGTAGATCCCTAGGTTGTACTGCTCCACAATACTGGGAATTTTATGGGTACCAAGGGAAGTAGGTCAAGATGTGACTTGACATTTTATGAAGTGGCAAGATGACATTTCCCCTAGTATCAGAGAATTGCATATTTTCCTTAAAGGAAGGGGTGCACTACATCATTCTATTGCAGTGAAGGTTTTGGCTTTGGTTTGAAAATTAAATTTTCAAAGAACATTTTGCAGCAATACAGCCCACAGGTAGACAAGAGAAATGTTTGAAGTATCAACATCCACTGTGGCACATAAGACATATTAACTTAAACCAAGATGGTTTTCTTCACTCACAAATCAAAATCGCCAACGCTGTGTACAGAAGCAATCAAAAATTCAAGCCCTGAAAGATACTGCATATATATGTTTATTCTAACTACTAAATGGGATGACTAGGCACAAAAAAAATTTGGCTTATGTGCTGTCCAAGAGAAATGGACAATATTCTTATTCCACTCAAAACTATGAGACATAAGAATGAACAAAAATACGAGTGCCTGTTCTTTACTCCTTAGACTTCATCAGAAATAGGATTAGAGGAACACAGCTATAACTTCAACAGGCAGGACAGACCAAAAGAACCTTAGTCAGATGCTCAGAGGAAGAGATATCAACAAGCACTTCAAGAAACTGTTTGTCTAAGGTCTTACTCACGCTAGCTTTGCATATGATAGTTCAAATTAGTTAGTAACTGAGTTAAAAGATTTAAAAATCTTTTATGAATCTTTGACAGACATATTTTAAATTAGCAATGTAGTTTTTATTAAATAACCCTTAATTGTATGATTTTATAATCCAAATATTCAAATTTAATATTCTGTGAATCCTCCATAATGTATTGTTTAGCCAGGAACCACAAACACAGACAAATAAAATCTCTGAATTATGCAGGATTTTGTGTAAAAGTGTTGTAAATACTGAGTTGCACTGGAAAACTCTTTAAATTGGCAATCTATTTTACTGCTGGGAAGCAATAAAATTGTTGCATACTTTCTGGTATCTAATCTCTTAATCAATATGAATTCCCAGTAACAAGCAATGAATTCCAAGCTAATTGAAACAATTAGCCTAACACTGTTGTCAAGAAAATACACTATTATAAATCATGACATATTAAGTATTAATTTCTTAATCTAATTTGAAGTATGACTGCACACAGCCTCTCCATGATACTTACTGCTGATAATACAAATGTTGGCTGTAAGCCTGCAAAGCGATCAGTGTGAGTTTATATTGGCATGTAGGGTCTGCACATTTATATTACTTTGTAAAATGTAGCGTAGAGGGAAAACTGAAATTAAGAAATACTGCAGAACTTGTTTATGGTTACCTTTCCCAATCTGGAAATCTTTTCTGCAGGACTCAAGATCACCTTTGTAAAGCTTAGGAAGCATGGCTCTGATGCATGCAGAAATAACCTTGAAATAACTTGTTACTACAACAAAAATAATTCCTAATTTAGTAGCTTAATTGTTTTATTCTTAATTGTTAACTACTTAATTCTTAAATTCTGAGGATGGAGCTCCTAAACTAGAAGACTCCTAAAGTTTATTATATTCATCCTTGTATTGTGTGTTTTCAGAAAGTTATTCCTGTTAGATGGATGATAGTAAAACATAATAAGCCATAAGAAAATACAACTCCATCTGAAAAACACAGTCCCTAAAAAGCTAATATAAAATAATAAAGATAATAAGGATGATATTCTCCATTGTATTTTAGAGAAAGGATGACTGAGAAATCCATTTCAGGAAGATGCCTCTCATTCAGACTAATGCATATAACTTGTCCTCTAAATTCCTTCATAGCGAAACAAAAGATCTAGTCCCTTACCTCATACGTACAGTTCATCTCATCCAGATGTAAACATCAGAATCAACTCAGTAAAGTTGTACTATCAATGTGATTATTAAGGGAAATATAATATTGTTAGGTCACATCAAAGTCTCTGGCGTTCATGAGTAAAACTGTATCAACCAAGGAGACCAAAGTACATTTTCTTTCACCAAATTGTCGCTGTTCAAAAAATAGATGTCTAGTCTTAGCTAATTTGTTTTGTTATTGCTGTAGTTAATAGAGAAAGACAAGCACATCCAAAAGGTAATCTCCTTGTATCTGCCTTTGAAATTACTTTTGGGAGCTCAAACAATGCATTTTTGTTTCATATGTCTTAAATTAGAGAATCTCACGCTATCAGGCTTACTCAAGCCTCTTGCAGGAAAACTACGAAATCAAACAATGTGGCAAATTCCACATCACTGTTTCAACCAAAACAACACTTTCCTTTTCTGAGGTGTCTCTTTTGATTTTCTGCTGGATAAAATGGTAGTAGAATACATATAAAGGGCCTACCTTGTATTAGGATGGTCTCAAAAATCCTTAATACGTAAAAACCTGTGTGCATACACCAAGACAATTTTTGGAACATGTGAAATATAGCCAACTCTAGAATGATATTTTATATCATATAATAATGAACAGAATATTATTGCAGAGAATGGCAAGCATCATTCCCTTAGAACTTCTTCATAAGCTGTCATACATCTCAAAAGAAATTTTATGAAACTCTATATTCTGTCCCTTCTGTGAACACATGATTTACATTTTATTTTATTTAACAGTCTTACTGGCTATTTTAGGAACCACTTATCAAAAAAACCTATCAAAAAGAGATGAGACAATTTTAAAGAAAATTGCAGTACAATATTTCAGTTCAAAGAAAAATACAACAATCTAATGATTGTCCAACTGCCCAACCACTTCTGGGCTGACCAACAGGTAGAAATGTTACTAAGGGCATTGTCCAAATGCCTCTTAAACACTGAGAGGTTTGGAGCATTGATCACTACTCTAGGAAGCCTGTTGTAGTGTTTGACCATCCTTGACCATTCAGGAAACAGATGCTTCCTAATATCCAGTTTAAACCTCACTGGTACAGCTTTGACACAATCCCATATGTCCTATTGCTGGATACCAGGGAGAGCAGCTCACTACCTCCCTCTCCACTTCCACTCCTCAGGAAGATGCAGAGAGCAATGAGAAGAGTCATCATTTTATGGAAAAAAGTCAGTCCCACATGACACATCATATCTCACCAAAATATATTTTTGGACCAGTATTTCATAACCACTGCATAAACAATATTCAGGAAAAAAAAAATGTTGTAAGAAACAGAACATTTTGGTTTTGGGGGTTTTTTTGTTGTTTCCACGCACTTTCCAAATCTATACAAACTCATGAATTCTTGATTTATATCAGTCAAAAGATCCTTTATCCTTAATCTAATTGTACCTAACATCTTTAGAGGAATGTGCACTTAGTCAATGATTCTATGTTGATGTTATTGTTATTAGACTCTTGCCACTAAATCAATAGCAGCCTCATCTGCCCCTAGAGATCATAGAATTTGCATAAGCTTACTTTTGTTCATGGATCATTTGAGATCTATGTAAAACTTTCATGTAGTAATGATGAGGTTTGGGACATGAGAAAACAGCCCCACATAATTTTATGAAACAGTAGGCCCTCAGATAAACAGCTTCAAATACAAAGCAGAGGACACGTGGAAAAAGTGTTGGCAAAAGTTTGAAAATGTAGAATGTGAAGTGCATTGGAAACTAAGCAAAAAAAAAGGACAACTGTCAGTGTTGATCTAACGTGCTAATGGGAGAGATTTTTCAAAACATCTCTCAGAGCTGAAGCATAATTCTGCTCTAAGTTAATGTGATCCTAAGTCATGACAAAAAACAAATGATTAAGTAACCATGACAAAAAATGTAGGCTCTATGACAGAATTGCAGAATCCCATAATAGTTGAGTTTGCAATGGTTCCCTGAAAGCCATTTGGTCCATGTCTTCTGGTCAAGTAGGACAACCCAAAGCCAGATGCCCAGGGCTGTATTTTTAATATCTCCAGGGATAAAGAGTCCACAGCCTGCCTTAGCAACCAGTGCTCCATCATCCTTTAAGTAATAATGTGTCTCCTGATGTTCAGAGAGTCCCTCCTGCATTCTGGTTTGCATATGTTGCTCCTGTCTCTGGTAACCACTGAAAAGAGCCTCCCTTCAGTTATTTACATACATTGCACTCTCCTTTCATGCATTTACACAGATTGATAAGATCCCTCCTTGAGCCTTCTCTTCTCTAGGCTGAATAGTCCCAGCTCTCTCAGCCTTCCCCCACACGTGTGGTACCCCAGCCCCTTAAGCAACCTTGTGTCCCTTTGTTGACTTCTTTCCTGCACATCTGTGTCTCTCTTGTACAGAGAAGCCCAGAACTGGACCCAGGACTACAGGTGTGGTCTCACCAGTGCTGCATAAAAGGGCAGGATCACCTCTCCTGGAGTCTAATGCAGCCCAGGGTACCATTTGCCTTCCTTGCAGCATCCCTGGCTCATGTTCAGCTAATTGTCCATCAGGACCTCCAGCTCCTTTTCAGCCCTGCTGCTTTCCAGCTAGTCCCCAGTATAGAATTCTGTATAGAAATACTCTTCCCCAGGTACAGATCTTTGCACTTCTCTTTGACTTTCATGGGGTTCCTGGTGACCATTTATTTCAGCCCCTATCTGTTAAAAGGAATTTGCTACTATGTTAAATATTTTGCTCCTTGTGACTGAAATTAAACTCATGTTGCTGAATCATTTTTGTGAAAGACAAAAAATGCATGGTTTTCTACCCTTCATGGGCAAGTATATTTTCATTTCAGTAACATTCAGTAGAAAACAACTGAAATTGTGAGAAGTTAATACCTCCTTGCCCATGCAACTTTCAAATTACAACAAAAGTTTTCAGTTTTCAGATGCCAGGCAGAAGCTCTCCTCACACACTCAACAAAAGTGATGGAAAGGACAATTATATTTTGTTAACAAACAAACATTAGGACATAAGGTAAAATTATGCTTGAGTGCACAGAATTTTTTTTTTCCAATAAAGATTTAGTAATAAAAATGATGAAAGACTTATTAGTTCTTCTCAGTGGAAAAGTGATTTGTATTATTTTACAATATGGTACAGATTGCTCTTCAGTAATTTGTAGAGCAAGCTACTTGAACAGAAGTGTCACGTGAATCAAAATGCAAATATTCTGCTGGGGGTGAATATAATAATTCTCTGGGGGAGGTTATTGTTTTTATTGGGTTTTTTTTTATTGGTTGGGGTTTTTAATAGAGGAAGTATCCAAATCAAAATAAAGCTACATTAATTTGACACACTTGAACAGGACTGGGACCTCAAGAGGGACCCAAGGGAGGAGAAGGAGCCATTGAAGCTGTTCAAGTCAACAAGCACATCTTTAGATAGTCGAGGTTTTAAATTGCTTTCTTCATCCTCACTTCATTGGTGCTTATACTACTGAAAGAAATGGCTTCAACTTGTACACTGCTCTGATTAATTTCATGGTGCTTATAAATTTGATTCCAGTATAAATTACATTGCAAAGTACTCTCTTCAGCTAAGATGAATATCTATACATAAACATGCATAAATTCACTGGCACTGACTAGTCTTGCAATGCAATAAAAAAGAGTATTAATCTGAAGGCTCCTAAAGGGGTATGAAAATAGTTTGTGTGCTAGCAGGTAGGAACAGTCAAACTATGCTGCACTGATACAGTTCTTTTGTTCCAGCTGATGTACGGCAAAGTAAAATGATAGTAATGGTCTGATCCTTGCATTTCAGGGTAGGTAAATTAGTATATTCAAATTTGTGGTTTAGCAGTTTCCCCACCTTCGGTTTTGTTCTAAGCATTCTGAATTCAAACCAGCTAATTGAGGTATTAGTGTTAAAGGATAAATCTAAGTTGGTTTGATAGACTGAGAACCTCCCAATCATGAGAGAAATTTCCAGAAATTAAACTCTAAGAAAGAGAAAAAAAACTCTTAGGCATCATTTTCATCTCCTCCTCAGATATAATGAAAAAGCTAAATACAAATTATCAAGTCATAAAAAGGCTTACCTCAAATCAGAGGCAAATTACATCAGGAAGAATTTATTCCCAAGACATTTCAAAATGTAAAATTACTGTCTTGTTAAACACAAATCATGTGAGGATAGTGGAAATAATGTCATTATATGTTTCAGGAGGAGGTAGCTTCATATAATTTTTCTTTTCTAAGGCAAAAAGCACCACTTTCACTTGTTTATTTAATTTACCAACAGCTGGAAAAATTAGGAAATCTTAGAATTTCATTTCTTGGAATTGTGTTTTGGCATTCAAAGCTTTGCAGCTGCTAATTTCAGTATTTTATTGTAAGCCTCCTTGTATTCCAAGCCTCTTTCTTTTTCTTGTCCCATCATATAAACACTCCCCAAAGATACCACAGAGTGTGTTTCACTGTTAAACTTTCCACAGAAAGAAAAATGTACCATGAAGAACATCTGAAATTTCCTCATCACAAAAAAGCTGTTTTAGAAGTGAGCATTCTATATTAATTTCTAGTATCTCTTAAAAAAAGGAAAACCCACAGAAATAAATTTTTCTAAATATCCCATCACACTATATTTGTGTCCATTGTCTAAATTTTGAGTCTTGTGGTTGACAACCAGAAATGTTAGTCTCCATGGTATTTTTTTTCAGTGTCTGAGCAAGTATTTTCTGTTTCTGCTCTTTGTGATTGAGAAATCCCCATAGTTATCTACAATAAGACATTGCCATCTTTCAAAAGAGTCTTCCCTCCATCTCTTCTTTTCCATGACTTGTAGAGAAGCAGTTAACCTGTACTGCTTTTGTGTCCATACTGTTATATCTTATATAGACTACTTAGAATATATTTTAATATATTTATTGCCAAATAGATTTCTGAGATATTGTTATTGTACTTCACACAACAGTAACAAAGCACACCAGTAAAATTCTGGACAAGTTCCTTTAAACAAGATCTTTTAAAAGAATATTAATTTTTTGATTGCATATTTAGAAGAATCTTGCATTCACTGTTGCCACTGTCTATTTTCACAATGGGAGGAACTACTCTCATTTTCTAGTACAGCTCTGATATTTGAAATTCTAGAAAAATGCTAACTGTCAGACAACATTAGTAAAGAATTGTTTGGCATTTAGAAAATAATTTGGGGGTGAAAATAAGGGGTTTGAAGCTTGGGGATGCCTTTTGAGGTGCTATTGTTGAAGGGAATCCCTCGAGAGACTGGTAAACAGCAATTTCTCATAATGGAACCTCAAAGTGTAAAATAACAAAATCTATGCCATATTGTACTTTACAGAATAAGCTGAATAGTATAAAGTAGTTTGATTCCCTTATATTTTCAAATCTTTACAACTATTAATAAATAATAGTAAAAGTAGTTGCACTTAAAAGAGTTTTAAAACAAACTCTGTTCGTTTCTAGAATTAAAAAAGGCACCTCTAAGTGTCACAAGAGCCACCATATCTGTTTTAAGTCTATTAGCTAGTAACTAGATGCTTGAAGTATACTCAAAACTGGGAAGAAGCTAGAACACAGTCCCACTAGATTTTATATATGTTCATGCTTGGTTATGGGGGAATACACCTCTTTGTTCAGCCAGCCAATGTGTGTTGTACTCATTTTCACAAAGGAAAACTCTCAAGATTTAGAAAAGATAATAAGAGTACTAATGAAATAAGAGGAAAGGGTCAGTGTACATTCCTGGTCAGATTAGCTCAGTTAAATCACAGTAAGTTGTTCTGTTACACTGCATGCACTTAAATTTAAATAAAAGTTTTTGTTTAAAAGTGTAATCTCTCATAACAGGGTAATTCAGAAATGTTAATGTTTACCATAAATGACAATCTTAAATGAATTTTAACAAGCAGGTGGGTGAAGAGAGTTTTATGGTGACTGCAGTATAATTAATGCTTTCAATTTCAGCAATATTTTCAAAGATTTCATCTTGTTCTGAATACTCACATTGTTTTCATTCTCATAAGATTAATAACTATAACAATTCACACTTATGAAACATTCTTTCTTCACATTTCTCTATCTTGCCCTCTTTGGTAAGGTAGTTTGATGCATGATTGCTTCGTAACTTATAGCGTAAGAATAGTGAGACTACTGAAATCTGTACAAACATAAACTATAGCAAAACATTTTTCCAGGCAAGAAATTAAGGTTAAGGGAAGTACCTCTAATACACTTTGAAACAAATTAAATTTTCAGGGTTGAAGCCTTTCTGGTTAGTTAGACCTTGACTAAATTTTATTTAAGAGAATATGATCACTCTAGCACAAACTGCAAGATCCTGTACTTCCTCGAAAGAATGAGGAAAAGAGGAAAAGAAAATAAAGTTGAAAACCTGGTACTATCCAGCACAAGTTCTTGCTTGGCATTGAACTAGTTGATTAAAACAGTAGCTTAAATTATCTTCAAAAGGTGCAAACCTAAGTTGACTCTGTCTGTTAAACCTGCAATTGCCTCAGATCCTTTCCTTGCTCTTGTAAAATCTAAATCTGAAATTACTTTTCCCTCATCTATAGCTAAAGTTATGGCTAATGTTTTCCTAATGAGAGTGAGATCTTTCATTTTTCTGCAGCTTAAGTCCTTACAAAGTCGATGTGAACTTGTTCTCCTGGTTTGTACTGACCAAGCTAACATGGTATGGACTTAGCTGCCAAACCAGTCCATTTGCATAATGAATCTTTAGACCTCTGTTAAGATACCCACTATTTCCTTTCTGATTTTTAGCATCTTAATGTATGTGAGAGAGGTCCTGCAGGGTTTATTTTACACTTTATGACTTTTCAACCAAAAATTTAGATTCAGAAAGTGTTAAAAAGACACAAATATTTTTCCCTCCATTATAGGAGAAATGTTTTTGTCAAACAGCCAAACTGGAAGGAAAAAAAAAAGAAGAGGTATTTGTTAGAACTATCTGACCTGTGATTTGTTTTTCTTCTGATCTAATTCTTATCTAAATACTCTTGGTTCGCTTCCAAGAAAACATATTTTGCCTACTGTGAGGTTTAATTAGTTATAGCTGGTGGCATAGTGCTTTGAAGATGTGAAGTATTCTGTCCAGCCTAAGTTACCTCTACCATCTCACATTTACTCCCCATCTAAACTAAACAAAATATCATGCTACCTTTCTTTTTAATTTTTTTAAAATATATTATTCTAGAAATACACATCCTAAATACAATGCAAAATATTTCTGTGGTTTTGCATAGTGGAAAAGTATTATTCCATAGTTATATGTCCCTTCATTTACCATTCTCAGTCATCAACAGCAGAAACACCAACCTTTCCACTGAGCAGCAAGAAAGCTGATATGACATGATTTATTGTTATTGGTAGTACTGAACCCAGCTTAAATTGTGGCCCTGTACTAGACATTGCATATACACACTCAGTCCCAACCTGGATAGCTCGCAATCTAAAGGAACATAATAAATTGAGAGACACAGCAAGCGACCTGAGGCAGAAAGGTCAGTCAAACAAGAACACTTGTCCAGCTCAGGCAGCAAGATTTATAGTAAAACAGATTCGATCTACATAGATTTCTCAGTGTTCAGATCATGTTTTAACAGCAACATCTTAGGCTGGTACATGTCAACTGGTTGGAGAAAGAGGAACCTGAAGGTTTATTGTTAACTTACAAACAAAAAAGTAAGAATAAATGCAGCAAATCTAATCCTTGGATGCATCAGTAATATGAATGTGAAAACCCCAGTTGTCCATCAGCTTGGGGAAACTCAGTTGGAGTCAAAAGCCATATTAAGAACTTCAGGAAAACTGTGAATCACTTAGTGGGCAGTAAGAAAAGAGGAAAAGTCAGAAAACATTGATAACAACCCACAATAAAATAATGACAGATGTAAATTTATTTAGTCTAGGAAAAGAGGAGGGAGGACGTCACAGCTTAACTTTGCCTAGCCACCAGGTGCTCACCCAGATGCTCTCCCACTCTCCTTCTTCAACCATATGGGGGAAGAAAATAAAATGAAAAAGTTAATGGGTCAGGATAAGGACAGGAAAATCACTAATCTATTACTATCATGGACAAAACAGATTGAACTTGCAGAAGATAAATTTCAATTTGCCAATTAAATGCCAACTAAAAATAGTGTAGATTAGTAAGAAACAAATCAAAACTAAAGACCCTTTCTATGACCCCCCTCCCCTTGTTCCCAGGCCCAGCTTCACTCCCTTGCTCTTGTCTCCTCTATCTCCTCCCTTCCCTGAGCAACCACAGGGGCACGAGGACTGGGAGTTACAGTCAGTTCATAATGCATTGCCTCTTCTGTTCCTTCCTCACAGATTTTCCTGATCCAAGTGGCGTCGGTCTGACATGGACTCTTTTCACAGGCTGCAGCTCTTCAGTGCAAATCCATCTTTTCAGCGTGGGGTCCTCCACAAGCTACAGAGCAGATGTCTGTTCTGACATGATTATCCATGGGCTGCAGGGAAACAAACTGGTCTTATTCATGATCTCTGTGGAATCTCTGGTGCCTAGATATTTGGTGTCTACCTCTTCCCCATTCATCTTCCCTTGCCTGGGTGTCTAAAGGGCTGTTTTCCTGCTACTTTTTTCACTTTTTTGCTCACTGTCATGGTTTAACCCCAGCCAGCAGCACATCCCCACACAGCTCCTAGCTCACTCCTCCCTGGTGGGATGGGGGAGAGAACTGGAAGACTCGAAGGTAAAAAAACTTGTGGGTTGATATAAAGACAGTTTAATAGGTAAAGCATAAACTGCACATGCAAGAAAGCAAAATAAGAAATCCATTCACCACTTCCCATGGACAGGCAAGTGTTCAGCCATCCCCAGGAAAGCAGGTCTTCATCACATGGAGCAGTGACTTGGGAACACAAATGCCATCACTCCAAACATCCCCTTCTTCTTCAAGATAAATACATTAACCTAAAGATTGTTCTATGTTCTGGGATAAATGAAAGTGTTCCCTATTTCAGAAATTCCATCATTACTGGAACTGGTAAAGTCTTGCTGAAATACCCTGTAAGGTTACGCTAGTGAGAAATGTCATCATTGTACATGCTCTTACACATCTTCAAGCTGAAATTTTTATGGAATAGAGCATTCCACATCTTGGTGGAAAAAACTAAGAAGTTAATGAAAATATCTCAGATTGGGGAGGACATCTGTACCTTCTTTATTCCTATTCTTAAAATGAAACACATGTTTAAAATGATCCTGAAGTGTGTCCAATGTAAATAGTGGCAAAATCTTCAATCACTTCCTTGGGTAAGACTAACCATTATAATGAACAATCTTAGAAAGACATAACAGAACACAGGACACACCTGTACTACGATTATGTGCATTGTGCCACAGGCTAAACCCTGAAATTTAACTTATGCTGAAACTTTACTGAAACCAGTAGGGACACATAAGAAAAAAAAAAAGAAAAAAGATGAAAAGAAAAGAAAAGAAAAGAAAAGAAAAGAAAAGAAAAGAAAAGAAAAGAAAAAGAAGAAAGATAAAGAGATTCAATATGTTTTCCCCATATTTCTTAAAATGATTTTTTTCTAAAAGGTACCTGCTGGATAAAAGGTAAAACAGCTTTCCTTCCTACGCTTCCCAAGTAACAGAATTATCATAGAAGAGCAGATCAAGTTTCTTATACTGCAGTATTTAGTAACAAATGGCATTGGTATACAGCCTTTTACTACTGCTTATCATTTGCTTACTACTTCTATAATGTAACTGCTCTGTAAAGTTATATTCAGAGATACCAGAGTCTGGTACCAGGCAGAGTAAGCTATTCAGAATTCATAATTGACATTAGATAAACACAGAAGGATTTAGAAAATGCTTAGCTGATGATTCACTGTTTTATTGAAAAAAATAACAAAAATAAGACAAATATTTATTTTAACAGCAAACTCAGGATAATTATTTATTGGTTATTTAATGGTTATTTAAGAGGTAAACTCAAGCCCATAACAATACACTTTCAAAGATTCTTCTTCCCTCTCTCTAAGTGCATCCTTTTGAAATGTGGTCATGCTGTTGGCACACAGTCAGCAAGTGCCAAGCACCAGAGCTTTAAATTCAGTCAAATCTTGAGTTCCACTTTTACATTCCACACTCCCAAAAAGAAATACGAAGCTGAAATATACCCAGTTTCACATCTTCAAGTTTTATTTATTTATGCTTCTAGGAACACTGCTGGAAG
Organism: Origma solitaria; assembly: GCA_013397895.1. Taxonomy (NCBI): domain Eukaryota; kingdom Metazoa; phylum Chordata; class Aves; order Passeriformes; family Acanthizidae; genus Origma; species Origma solitaria. Next base: position 543,609 of record VZRL01005110.1, read on the forward strand.
TCTTAAATCATGTTAAAGTTGGTCTCCAAATAGGATTTTCAAACTTCAGAAGAAATGCATAAGCAGTGTAATGCTCTTTCTTCTTATCTTGCATCACCAGTGCTTACACTAATTTCAACAAAATAATCTCTAAAAGGCACAGATTTCATAAATTAGCAACACAGTACCCGTTGGAATCCATCCTTCAGATTATCTGTAGGCTTTGCATTAAGAGGGAAAAAAGGAGAACAAAGTAACAATGTAAAAGTTAAATCTCTGCCTGAGGCACATGGGGTGATGTGAGCATTGATACCAGACTCTGTTTTAAATTAAAAGCAATTTAAGGAAGTTCTTTATAAAGTAAATTAGCTAGGCTGCAACTGAATAACATAATAGGCTTTTACGGCACTATTTGCTCCTGTTGCCATACTCTTGACTAGTGTTTCTCAGGATTTATAGGCCTTTCTTGGAGGTCTTCTGAAGAATTTTAGGCTTTTTTTGCTTTTCTTCACCATCCCTTGTAAGTTACTGTTGTCATGTCATGGGACCACAATGGTTTACTGTGAAAAGTCACTAATGAACAAATGACCCTGGCACCTGAGGCACTTACAGCCTCATGTTAAACTCCAGCTATATAAAAAAAAAGATCTTCCCAGGCTATTGATTCACTGGCAGTGTTTGATTGTACCCTGGAGGCAGGTGACAGCAAGGCAACTGGGCTCTTACTGTTTTACACTCCCTATTACGCAAACCAAATAAATCTTCTCTAAATGAATTCACATTTTTTCTCACTTCTCTTCTATGTGACAGCTCAGTATTGAACAATCTGTATGCTGTTTTCTTCTGGGATATTGAAACCAAAATCTTCATAATCTTCATAACAACAAACTTCTAGACCCTCAATTTAGCTTTAAGATAGTGGCAGCATTTGTTGTGCTCTACGCTCTACAGACTTTTGAAACTGTCAGGTAAAAAGCATGACTTCTTTAATACTTATCACAGTCTCCTTGTGCTAGCCAGATTATCTCATTTTGGAAAGCATTTCAGCTAACAAGAAATATGGGCAACTCCTACAATATCAGTTGGCTTTTACTGTGACTACAAACGTAGCAAGCTGGCTTCATCGGGAATGAAATGAGATTTTAGGGAACAAGCTAGTCTAGAATACGAATGTCTTAAGGAAAAGCTGCAAGGCTTCTTCAAAAAAGAAGTTGAAAAAAAAGTTGCATTAACTGGACAACTTCCTCAGAATGAAAAATAACCCCAAACTTATGCCTAAATAACTACAGCAGGAAGAAAAGCAAAGGATTGCAGAGTCTGACTGAATTTGTTTTCTGAGAAGTGCTAACATAAAAGTTGAAATTTTTCATTTGAAAATGTCATTCAATTTAGAACATAGAGTGTCCTTTATGGTTTAATACACCATAGTGCATACCACGGTGGTCTTAAGAGCAAAGTTATCTTATGAAAAGAAATGCAGTAATGAATTACAAAAATGGTCACAAAGTACAGGAGTCACAGGTGCGGTCAAATCAGGAACATTTGAATATTCAAAACAGGTTTTCTTGAAGGACTTCTCTTCTGATTGCCTGTTTTCTCCAGCTCTTTTTTCACTATGTTTTAACCTCAGTTTCCCTTTGTGCCTAAACCCTGTGATGTGCTCATCTGCCCTCTCTCACCTCATTTCTGTTTCCTTGTCATAGCTTACGTCTTTCTAATTCCTTGCCTTCAAATAACTCTGTATTAACATGGGGGTTTTTTGGCTTCAAGAACTATCACTTTTCTTTTTTAATCTTGAAGCCTTTTTTTGCCTTGCATCTGCCATCGGTATTTCTATGGCTGAATATCATCTCTGACTGTTTAGCTGTCTCCCTGTGTCACCAGCTGAGTTTGTTTATCAGTCACAGGGAACGGCTTCTTCACAAGGAACTCTTGGGTAAGTTAGGGTTCTTCCATCTGGAGAACAAACATTTTTAAGTAGGCTGTAAAAAAGGGTTTCAAAACTGTGACTGATGTGGGTGGGCTGGGGTTGAGCAGTCAGAGACTATTTGAAAGCAAGGTGCCACCAAATGAGACCCCAAGGAGCAAGGCTGATCAAAAGGCAGCAGCTCTTCCCACCACCAGCTGTAGGGCTGGGGAACCCTATCAAGTATGTGTGCACTATCTCTTCTGTTCATAGCCACTACTGGAGACAAAATATGGACCTGGTCATGGCCAAAACAGTTTTTCCCATGAATATCAACAATGTCAACCATGATGGGGTCATTCTAAAAGACTAGCAACATAAGAATTTCTCAATAATAATCCTGCTGTGTTCCACAGCTCACAACACAAATGAAACTAAAATGAAACACAAATGAAATTAAAAATAAAAAAACACACCAAAAAATCCCAAAATCCAACCAAAAAAAAAAAAACCCCAAAAAAAATTTTTGCCACAGAAAGAAGTTTGGTTGGGAAATTTGATGTAGTCCTACTAAATGGAATATAGATAAATAAATTTATTAGACAACAAAGATATATTTAACTGAATTGAGGAAAACACTGTTTCATTGTATATTTTGCAATTATTTCCATGCCTAAGTCCTTTTTCTATATTACTCTCACAGCTGGAGATTTAGAACTTGTCACCACATTTGAATTTGAAGTTGTTTGGATTGACTAAGATGTTTAGTATACAATGACAATTTATGACCTTCTGTCATCAGTTCTGTCTTAATATTATGTATATACTTTAATTCAGCTCTTTGAAGCACTATTATTTTAAAAGATAATAGAAATGTTTATAATTTCCCCTTTTTATGCACACTGCCTCAATTATGTTACTGTGTCATGACAATTCTCATTTAATATAATTTAGGCTTGTAAAAGGAAAACATGCAGTTAGCAGGATATTGTGTTACTAGAAACACAGGTTGCTCATGTTTTACCCCTTACATTTTGAGGAGGCATCAGCCACAGGAAGCTGTGTTAAATGTGAGATTATGATAACCAGAGAATAGGAAGTATTTCAGTCCCATGTGCTCCACTTGCTCTTTCTGAGTACCCATCGTATCTGCCCAAGGCACTCTAAGGATTAGAGAGGTATTTGAGAAAATGAGACAGTCCTGGCTGGACCCTTGCTGCACTCAATTCGAAGCAAAAACAGCCACCAAAATCCTATTTCTGTTTCAGTAATTTATATTTTTTTTAAATTAGGCCGAGTCCTACCTTTAGTCTGCACATGCCATTAAACCAATATTTCACATGCAAATACTGAGGCTTTCTGCCTTGCGTTATGTTATACAGGAGCTTAACAAACTCACTGATGAATTTGTATCAAGGTTTCCCACACTGAAGTGGAAACCCACAGGTATTTTTTTTAAGTTTTGGGTTGGTTCCATAGCAGGAATCTTTTGTATGTTCCATTGAGGACTTACAAAATCTACTGGAGCCTTTTAAATTGTTCAAAAACCTGTGACTTTCCCTGATGAGGACGAAAGGATAAAAGGCAATAAAAGTTCTGAAGTGAGGACATCCTGTGAAGGGGAGAAAGCATAATATGGGATTATTTAAGAAATGACGATACATTGCATTAAAGTGTCAGTGGCCTAAAATTAATGATGTTGAGGCCACTATGGATATTCTCATATTTCTCATCATCATAAAGAAATTCCAATAAAATACAGAAAGAATTGTAGCTACCTCTGTTTACTATGATACACGCATATGTGCATGTTCTCATATATTCATATTTATCCAATTTATTCCTGCTAAGAAGTATCAATTCATTTTACTTGCACAGATGAATTTATTTTGCATGAGTAACTTTCAATTAATGGAAGTACTGTCCTTCTGAACTTCCTGTAAACTTCTCCCTCCTTCCATGCAACCACTAGTCAAAGAACAAGAATATCCAGCACTTTCCTTGTTCTTTCAGAAAGAGAGAACAAAAAACTGGCTGCAGCTACTAGTGGCAGACTAAAAAGCTCACTTTCCCTGCTCAAAGAACTAAGTTATGTAGGCATTTAACAGCAGTTAGCTCTGCTAACTAAACATTTGCAGTAATTTCTCATTAACCTTTCCGGAGGAACTCAGTTATTTAGCTATAAATCATAATAATTATTTTGCAATAGTTTTTTATTTTAACTGCATTTCCAAGACAATATGCATTTTAAACACAGACTTACACTTTCCTCTTTTCGTCCTTCCAATCTCTATTTGACCCTCACTGTGGCGCTTGGATGTCGCAGCCCACAGAGTAAGAAAGCTGCCTTGCATCAGAGGAAGCCACTCCATGAGGGCCAATAGCTGCAGAAGCTGTCCTTCCCTTTCTAGGAGCTCAAGCTCACTCCATTCAACCTCAAGAACATTTGTAATGTAACTCTCGGTGCATTACCTCTTTTCTCTTGGATAAGTTGACACATTACAGAGAAGACTAAAACATCTTAAACCTTTAAGTGACAAATCCATTAGCCCAAAGAAAAAGTGCCTAATGGTGTTAGCAAATAACCTAAACTAACAGAAGTTCTGCAGATTCCAAGAAAAGATAGTGAAGTAAAATATGCTTTTTTACAGCAATATAAAAAACATTATTTGGCATAATAGGTTTTATAAGTCAGATATGTATACAAAAGTGCAGCTGACAGACGCATCACAGAGGACGCATTGCATAACTGTATGCTATCCTAAAATTGTCTTTCTTGGAAAAAAACCAACCCAAAAATACTCTTACCATGCTCACATTGAAATACGAAATGACTAGTATAACAGCAAAAATTATGTACTCTTTCTTCATTCCCAAAAGTTTGTTTAGGACCGGTGACAGTCTTTTATGTGGCATTTATGCCATTTACTCCATGTGTATTTGCATGCCCCTTCTTCTGACCACATAAATGCTTTTTAATTAGAGTCAGAAGAGAAAACCACAGCAGTGATTTATGAATGGTCTATTATTATTAGGTGGCTTGAAACTTAAATAAAACTGTCTTGAATTACACTAACCAGAAATCTAACCCTAAAACAGAAAACTACCCCAGACTTTTCCGTAATTAAATTCTTCCTCTATGTCATGTGAACTGTTACCCTGCTTTTTAGAAAACTAGTTTCAGGGAGAAAAGATGGAGATTCACTATATGAACTGAAACTGTACCTCTGTTTCATTAGCAGAGGAAGAAACATTCTGTTTTTTTTTAATTGAGTGATTAGATTGAAACCTAGTCCTTTATAACCGTGACTAGACATGAAATGAAAGGCAACATGGACAGCTTCCTGCAAGATGCAACACTTAAACAGATGGTATGCAAAAAGTGAAATTACCAAGTAGTTTTAAAACAACATATAGACAAAACAGCAATCTAATATGGAATTGGAAAAAAAAACAACCCATGTTATTTGTTTATTTATTTAATTAAATCAATCTCACTTTTAAAAAATAATCCTTCGTGGTCACTTTAGTAGGTTGAGGCTAAGACAGCGAAAACGTGAAAAAATAATGTAGACGTCTTCTTGAAGCAAAACAAAAGGAAACAAATGACAAACAAAAATCCCTAATCAAACCGACCAAAAAAAACCAAAACCATTTCTACTATTTTATGATTTTTCTTCATTTAGTCATCCCAGCCATAACCACAAGCAGGCTGTCTTTGATCACAAGTTTGTGCAGTCATTCTCCAACAACTTTTTCTGGTTTCCTTTTCTATACTCAAAAGACAAGATTATCCAGCTGTTGATGATTCCTGAATTTCCTCTTCCATTAAGTGGCATACGCAGTCCCTGGTACCCAGAAAGAGATTTTTCTCAGAAGGAAAACCACATAATTGCAGTGCCTACCATCCATGCAGTCATGCTGGCTTCCAAAATAGAATTTGAACTTTAGTGACTATTTTCACAAATGCAGACAGGAACTTCCAATTCTCTTGCATTAGTCAGCTGAGTTTATTTAAAAACAAAAGAAAATGTATATGACAGTATATAGTGTATATAAAATTGAGTTTACATACAACTTGTTCACACAGTGATAAGCATCCAAGTCACTGAATGTTCTGACAGTGTTAAGGTGATATAATATTGTTATAATACTGTGGTGAGTTGATTTTGTCTGACTGTCAGGTGCCCACCAAACTTCTCTATCACTTCCCCCTCCACCAAAAAGACAGAGGGGAGAAAACATGACAATATATTCACGGGTCAAGATAAGGACAGGGAGATTACTTACTAATTACCATCATGGGCAGAACAGGCGGCACTTGGTGAAATTAATTAAATTTACTATCAATGAATAACAGATTAGAATAGCAAGAAATGAGAACAAACTTTAAAAACATCTCTCTACTCCTCTCTTCTCCCAGGGCTCAAATTAACTGAGAACTCTTTTACCTCCTCACTCTGAGTGGCACAGGGGACAGGGAATGAGGGTCTTTATCAGTTCATCAGACTTTGTCTCTTCTGCTGCTTCCTCCTCAAGAGAACTCTTTCCCAAAGTGAGGTCACTCCCACAGGAGGCAATCCTCCATGAACTTCTCCAAAGTGAGCCCTTCCCACAAGCTACAGCTCTTCATGTTTCCCATGGGGTCTTTCAGGCACAGGCTGCTCCAATGTGGGTCCCCCGCAGGGTCACAAATCCTGCCAGCAAACTGCTCCAGCATGGGCTCCTCCCTTCCCAGGGACACATGTGCGCTTCCCAGGGGATCACAGCCTCCTTCGGGCATCCGCCGGCTCCAGTGTGAATCCTTCATGGGCCTCGGGTGGATCTCTGCTCCTGCAGGGACCTCCATGGGCTCGGGGCACAGCTGCCTCACCATGGGCTGTACCAGAGGCTGCCAGGGAATCTCTGATCCAGCTCCTGAAGTACCTACCCTCCTCCTCCATCAACCCTGGTGTCTGCAGGGTTGTTTCTTTTACATAGTCTCACCCCCCAGCTGCTTCTGTGAGGTGGATTTTAACTTACCTTAAATATGTTATCCCAAAGGCACTCCCACAGTTTCTGCCTGGCTCAGCTTTGGCCAGATGCGCCCAGTGGCAAGTCCCTCTTGAAGGCAGCTGGCGCTGACTCTGTCACACATGGGGGCAGTTTCTGGTGTCATGTCACTGAGTCATCCCTCCAAAATGCCCGCCAAAACCTTGCCACATAAAGCCAATTCAAATGCAAATGCATATGTACTGCATTGCTGATGTAATCCACTTTGAGGTTTTCTGAAGAGTAGTATCTGCATATCATCTCAATTATGTTATATTGCAGTACCACAAACATTAAGCATGCAAAGGTAATACAAAGTCAGTGTTTTATATCTCATGACTTCATTTGGCTTTCATATAAATGATTTGGCTGTATCACATGGCTACAGAATAACACTGAATCAACTGTCAGTGGAAGTGGCATCTAAGTCAGTGGAAATATATCTGTTGATTGCAATGGCCTTTGCACAATAATTGAGTGAACTCACCATTTGTAACTTCACAAAGAGATTAGAATTAAAAAAACCCTCAAAATCATAGAAGTTAAATTTTCTTTTTTTTTTTTTTACTGACCTCATTCTCTTATTAGTAATACTGATTTAAATAATGAATCTACTGAATTTTAACATTCTCTAATTATTTGAAAAACAGATGCTTCAAATAGATCACATGCCTGGCCATGGAGGCCAATGCAGAAAGACATTTAATTTCATACATATAGTATAAACTGTCATGATATTCATGTAAAAAGGAAATGTTTTAGTGACCTTTCAGCAATGGAAACATTTTGATAACAACAACAAATCTGGGCAAGTGAAGTTAGGAATGTGAACTCTGGAAAAATGTCTAGACATATCATATATTGCTATATTATATATCTTGCTATATTAATTAAAAGGGAAGTAGTCTTGATGAGTCAGGTCTTTGGGGCCAATATGGTGACAATTAAATATGCCAAAATTAAAGATCTGGTCTTTTGCAGTATTGCAGTTGTTGGGCAGTGTTGTTCCTTTTATTAAAATTATTTTTATTTTTGTGCCCAAAGGATATGTTCTGCAATACCTCATGAAATAATTACTAATTACCAGACAGAAATTACAGTTTAAGCACTAATCTCTAGGGTTTCCATAGTATCCACTGCTATTTATGTAAAAGTTATTCCACCACAGGAAAAGGATAATGTGGCTTTCCAGTGTAAAGGCAGCATTAACAAGGCTTACACACTCTGAAAGAGATACAGCCAGGAAATCCATTGAAATCTGCCACCTGGTAAATGTTTGACCACTTCACACCTAGGCCACAATATACTATCAAGCAAAAGATGTTTTCTATTTTAAGATGTCCAGAGAGGTTAGTGCTTCTATCTTAGAGTTTGCCTGAAAACGAAGTTCTAACTTACATGGAAATTGATAGGTTTAGAGTACAAGTAGAATTTCATTTAATGGGACATACAGTTATTTAAAATTTTGCTTTCATTCTGATGCAATATGAATCATCAGGTATAGTTTTCTACACAGGAGATATGTCCCAAAGTGGATTTGGGTACACGTTTTAGAAATATTAAAAGAAAACAAGACTTAACATTTTCATAGTTTTCCACATCTTATTTTATTTCTGTTTCCAAAAAGAAAGTTCACTGAATATACATATGTCCACTGACAGTTTTATTTCAGTCTCATCAAGAGAACCTTTCTAGCTAGTTCTGAAAATGACAGTCTAGCTTTGAAAGGATATTAGATTTAATAGACTGATGTTATTTTGTTTTGGTTTTCACAATCTTCTATTGCCACTCAGCAGCCCACTCATTTCTATAAAAGTTAATTATATGTGGATTCATTTGATGTTTGTTTACTTATTGTTGCATTCATGACCTCCCAAATATGTGCTTAGAATTCACAAACAAAACTTTAATTCTAATTTTACTTTTCTATGGCTTCCTTGGAAACCAGTTCAATGATAGGTGTTTTGGTAGAAAATTTACAGGAAGACTCAGCAGATATTAATAGATATGAATCTAACTTGAAAAATAAAGGAGTCCACAGATCCAGCGTAAATTAGGGGCTTGATTAACAACTCATCAAAGTTAATTAAATGACAATTAACTGTCATTGACTTCAATAAGCTTAAGATCAGTGGTTAGTCAATGTGTTTGATACTTCTAAAGCAGATGGAACTTGTTCCTTTTTTTATTTCTTTGATTTTGTACTTTAGTAGGTGGTGAATTTCTGTTTGGATTTTATTAGGTCTTAGCGTTCCCAAGGGTCAAGGACAAGATTACGGTCTCTTAGCAGTATCTATGACACCAGTATTTTGAATTGTGTACATTCCAGTAACTATTGGGTTTTTTTTAAAAATAAATAGATTTTTCATTTTAATAATGCTAGAAGTGGCAGATTATTGCCCTCCAGAAGTTCTTTCTTATGTGCATATATGCATATATATGCAGATAGATGATATATTTGTGTGCAATGCATATCTTTCCAATGCACACACACAATATATCTATTGAGTCATAACCAAATTTCCCTATGAGAAAAAGAAATAATTTTATCTGTATTTGAACTCAAATAATACAATAATATTGCTTAATGATTTTCATTATTTTATAGAAGACTTGAACAGTTTAAAATGCCTGGTTTTTCATGTCCATTTATGGTAGATACAGTAATAATTTTATCTTCTTGTACAAATTTTTATTGTATATTACTACATATTGTTATGTCTTTATACAGTCACAGACAAATCATCTACATGTCCCGTGTTCCTTAAACTCAACTAAATCACCAGGATTTTTTTTGTCCTTTAATAGTTTAAGTATAAAATATTCCTTTTCAAAAGCAATATCTGAAAGGTTAATGTAGAGAAAACGCAATTTTTACTTCAGTTCCGGTTTTGAAACCTAAAGACTGAATTGTACAGATGAATCTTCATACTCTAAAGAAAAACTTCATGCATGCTAATGGAAATGTGATTGTCAGTTTAAGTCTACCTTAAAAAGCAATCCTTAGTGTGTCCAGCTTTTGTTAAAAAAAACTCCTTGATGATTGCATGAAATCAATCATTGGGCTCCTTTAGTTCTCTCTCTGTGTTAAGTATATCAAAAATCCAGATTTTAAAAACCATCAGGATCTACATAATGGGACAGTCTTGACAAAGAACACGCTAATGTTGTGTCAGAGCTACTTCAGTGCAACTGCTTCTCATACAGCACAGTTTGGAGGATGCTGGTTCGTAAAGCAGAGTTTCTTTAACTTTCTCTCTTGCAAAAACAGGTCTTAACTTTATCAATACATGCAAATATTTTTGTCAAAACTACTTTTGTCTCCCCTTTGTTTTCCACCGAGGGTAAGAGCGGCTGGGTGATATTCATTCCTATTCTTACATCAGAACTGTTAGAAAGACAGTTTAAGAAGGTTAATTCCTCCTACTACCTGGAAGAAAAGAACATTACCTCAGGATCTCTCCCAAATGAGTCTTGCTACCAATCTAGTAAAATTGACTGTTCAAGTAAAAGACAAAATCCATGTTCATGTAAGAAACTGAGTCTGTGGTAGCCAAGAAGCTTGGGCACTTGAGGCTCATTCATATATTAATCACACTAGTACAATTACTAGAAGAAACAATTGCTTGGAAGAAAACTGTGTGTTGGCTGACACTTTATTGTTGCTTGGTTGTTTGGGGTTTTTTACCTAACACTTGCTTTCAGTCTTGATTTGCGTTGGACCCTTTGGTGAAAAAGATGAAGGGAGGGAATATAACATAGCATAATATGAAACCAAAGCCTCTGTATTTTTCATTGGTGTTGCAGAGCCTAATACAGACAGCGCTAGAGCAAGAGCTGTAAGAACTACATTATAAAACTGTACATCTCCGCAGTTAAACAATGTAACATTGTCAAATACTAGGAATAAAGGTATCAGCTCCCTCTTCCTTAAAATATTCTAGGAATTCAATAGAGGAAAAAAAAAGCTCTCCTGAGGGTTAGGCAAGTATCTTACTTAGGAGAGGACTTATATTTCGTCTCCCCTTATATAATTTGCTGCTTGTACAACCACCAGTGTCCTTGCAAAACTGTTAGTCTGTGGTCACGCAGATAAAAGTAATTTCCATAATGCATCCACAAGCAGAAGAGAGCTGTCTGCACCACTTTCAGAAAGCAGTCATGGGCACAACACAGCCAGTGTGCCTGCATGTCATATAGTTTCCCTCAGAGTCACTGAAGTCTGCATGTGAAAAACTGATGCAAGCTGTTGTGGTTGCCTGTGCAGATGCTGGACATGCTCAGAAATAAGGAGTCTTTTGTTTTCTAATGGGTCTTCTCCAGCTGCTTGTGGTTATATACACCACAAACACAATTTGTCTGGCCTTGAGCTCAGCCTGGGCATAAATCTCAAGATTAAAACTACAGTTAGCTAGAGAAACTCTGATCTGTATTATGGTGTAGAAGACTAGAGACGAGGAATACAGTTCTCCCATTTTCAACAGGTCCCTTTGGCAATGGAGAAGCCCTAAAAGAAGAAGTTTGATCTTAGAAGAGGAAATCAGGAGAGAAGACAATATCAGGAGATGGAAGAAACTGCTATAAGCAAAAGGAGAGCAGGTCATCCTTAGAAAAGTCATAGTGACCTCTCTGGGGCAGTCCAAAAACTGAAAAATAGAAAAGTATTTAGTAATTTTCCTTTTCTGACCACACAAAACATTGCACAAAAATTCACCCTTGCTCTGCTGGAAACATCAACAATCTGTTTGCATTATTAGCAAAATAATGCTTACTGGCTTTCTAAGAAAAACAAGCTGTAGCTGTGCTCTGCAAGGCAGGTGACACGCATGCAGTCGAGGGACGGGGACTACTTAGATTCCTGACAATGCCTCAGATCACAGCATCTCAGCAAGCACCCGTGAGTTAGGGTTCTGCAGTAATTCTCAGTTTGTCATGAGAGAATCAATGTACAGCAGTGATGATTCACTACCCTGTGGCCTGATTTTTGCAGATCTAAGTGCTACATGTACTAATTGTTCATCTATAGCAAAGATCAGGTTTTGCACCTTTGTGCAATGGTATTTTTAAGCTCTGGACCTCTGACTTACACTCATGCTCACATTCCCATTACTAAATGCAAGGATGAATTGCAATAAATTTCCTTCCAAAATTTAATTTTCTGCAGCCATTATATTACTGTTCTTCACACACAAGGAGTTTCAGCCTGATGCACCAGAAATGATAACCAATGTCAGCTGCAAATGAGAGTCCCATACACAAATTCCCTCTTCAATTAATGAAGTTTCTCAGTTTCATTCCTGAAATTCATGTTTCTTTTCTGTCAAAATGTTTTTCTAACATGCCTCAAAAAAAATTAAATTTCTAAATCTTGCAAAATTACAACAATTTCTTTTCCTTGTCTTTACCACTCAAATTTGAGCCAAAATAAATCAATCACAGGTGTGGACTGAAGGTTCAGAAATGCCAGATTGAGAAAATCCACCTTTTACCATCAAAATTACACATTTAGAAATCAGAAAGTGTCCCAAGCTGGCATTTATGGGAAATAAACATTGTTAAAATACAAAAATCAAATATTTCCTCTCTAGCAATTTTTTCCTGGTGTCTATTATTCAAAAATACTTATACATATGTCCATGTGCATGTTGCCAACCAGGGAACGTTAAAAGAATGTTTCTCACTAAATGTGGTCGTATTAATGTCCCTATGACTTCCCTCACTACCCTCATGCTTCAAATTTCCTTTCCAACCAGTTTCAAATAATTTTCTATAGCATGCGAAAACCATGTTCAGTGATAATCATGCATTGCCTATTCTTCGCATAGGTTCATAAAATATAGGTTCTAGGGAACAGCAATTTTAAAGGAGTCATATACTGTGATTTCTTACATGTTAAATTATTCACATACAGTAGCACAGTCTTACAACAGTAGGGGCACTGCATGATTACCTGAAATTCTGGGGTGGTTTTTGATGTTTGAAAGCACTGTTCTCAAGGCACCAGAGATTTAAACAATAGTTTTCATTTACTTTAATATAATACTTTCTCAGCCAGTGAGTTTTGCAGCCATTGACAGCAGCAGCACATAGAAGTGTGTGTGTGTGTGAGTATGCAAAACTGATTAATGCATCACTATCTGCAGACTATGCTTCAGTTACAATGCCTAACAGTAAATTGCAGAAAAAATCACCATAATCCACTCCTCTCAACCACTGGGAAAAATATCCTGAAAGTAAGGAAGATGCATGCATTAAAAAAAGGCATTTACAGCGCATTCACAAGAATAAGAATGATATATATATGCCAAGGTTTACTAATGACTGTGGGTTTTATGGGGAGGTTGGTATTAGCTAGATAAATCATCTGCATTCCATTTTATCAGGCTTTCAAATGCAATTGATATCATCCATCTAGACCACACAGGTCTATACTTCAGGTAAAAATCAAAACAAAGCTGTGTGGTCTAGTTTGTTAGTACTGTAAAGACAACTTATTGTTAAGCTTGAGATAAGCCTCTGCATTTAAATCTATTTATAGCAACCTTCAATAAGTATGCCTGGGTTCTTTTTAACTTTCCAGGTCAAAGTCACAAAGACTGTCACAGGAAGGTGTAAATTACACTCCTTTGCTACAGCAAATCCCTTTGCATAAAGGACGGAGTACATTTCATCTGAAAACAGTGAGCTTTTTCACTGCTACCTTCTCTCAGGATTTCTACTGCAGAATAGAAGAGTGGGCAATTTAATTTTGATAAAGCTGTCAGTGGAAGTCATTGAAGAATCACAGACCTTGACCACCCCACTTTCATGTCAGAATTGCCTACTTTTAAAAGCTTATACTAGCCCTTCATGCCAGGTAACAAAGAGAACTATAAAAAGAGATTACATCTTGTTTGTGATCTCATTCCCTCTAAGAAAGGCAATTAAAATAGCTTTCATTTGCTTTCCATGGAAGGGAATCAGTAAAGTGAGAAGAGTACTGTATGAATCCACCCGTTTAACAGCTCTCATGGAACCAAACTGCAAATGCAGAAATAAAAAACCCTAATAATTAAAACCCCTATGTCTGAGGGCCCTTTGAGGTGTAACACTCTTGCTATTCACAGCAATGTAAATTTATTTTCTGCCCTGTCACTTTAGCTCTTCATATACTATTCCCTGCCCATACATACTCGCTCTCTGTTGCACTCTCCCAGCACAGACAATGGAACAACAGAGAGAATCAGGCTTCACAATACTTCGAAAACTCCAAATAACTCAATCCATCTTGTTACAACAGAAAAAGCTACCTCAAACTGCCCAGAGATACTCAAGACTTTTAAAATGATTACTTGGAAAATGAGAAGAAGGCACCCAGTTGCAGTTCCAGTTCCCTCCCTCAGACCCTTCTAATAAAACAGGACATTTCTGGCTGAGTTTCCATGTGCACACTGGTGTGCTTCAGAAAGCCTGGGCAGATGACCAAACTCAGTTTGCAATCCTTCTTCCACAATTACAACTGGTCAAGGGGGTTGAGTTATGTCTGCTATTTATAACTTATGCCCCATGGCTTCTTGTTAGAGAAGGGCTGTGCTGAGAGCCCCGTGATTGATAGAGAGTTAATGATTCCATTGTCTGCAGTAATGCAGAAAGTACAATTCTCATGCATCAAACTGAATGGAAGCTTTATCACCAAAGCTCTGCGCTTTAAAGTGGTGCTGTCACTAACACTCCTGAAAGCAACAGCGACCAGGACTGGAGGCACTAGGATGAGTCTTTGATATTCATGTTATTAATACTTCTGTTAACTCCTCAGGGTACAAGAGTTGCAGAAGAGGACTCATCAGGGTTGTTATGATGAATGCATTAGGATAAACAGAAGAAGGGCAATTTTTCACCTTGCCTAAGGTAATGTCTTGGGTTTTTTTGTTCAGCACTGCAATTAAGTGCTTCCAATCAGTTACTCAAAATAATTGTTACAACTTTTTTAACTGCCTTTATTCAATGCAAGCATTGAGTTGTTTCCCCCTGCATTACCACCCCTACAACACTATACTTCCTTCATGATACTCACCCTCACTAATGTGACTGGCAGTGCACACACCACTGAGTGGCTTAAAATTCAGACATGTCTGTGGAAGAGAAGAAGCACCCATCACTTTTCCTGGACAAATTTCACTTCTGCCTTTAATAAGTGAGGAGCCTTAATTTCACTGTCATCACTCTGCACCTGCTTCAAAACTATCAGCAAACCACAGGTCTGGATTCTGCACTGTGTGTCAGGCACAGATGAGGAGCTGGAAACTGTTGTGTTGGCTTTCACCTGTCTGGAGAGATTTCTTCACATGATATGGAGCAATATTACAGCGACTTGCACTGGATCTGAAGCGATGCCTCCAAGGGTCTGGAAGTGTCACTAGTTGTAACCTCAGAGGTTTAGAACTACATAGCTGTCCTGCCGAGGGTACGGTTTGATGGAAAGGGCAAAAAGCCTCAGCACCCCACATTTTATTGCTCTATTCTGAGGCCTGGGATTCACAGAATTTTCCCCATAACCTTAGAAAATTCATACACAAATAGACTTGTGTAGATATATGCCCCATTATTGTATTTTTTGAATATTTAACTCAGTGACTAAGATGCAAAATTTACTACAGCCCTATATGTGAATAGGATTTAAGTTCCAGTACTTGTTTCGCATTTTTTACCAAAATAATGTCAGTAAACTACTGTACACCGGAGTCTTGCTCAAAGTGATGTTCAGTGTTGCTACCTTGTCCCTAAAAAAAGGAAGAAATAAAAGCAAAATAATAATATCTTGTCCAGAATTTTTTTTCACAGAAATATATTGCTCAGTGCTGTGTAGAATGTTGGATTTGCAGGACGTTTCCTGTGTGTGCACTGAACTTCTGTGAGCTCAGACACAGCAGAAGTGTTACATACAGCCTGCATTCCCCACTGAAATATCTGTATCTTTCAATCTCTGCCCTGAAACAAGTTTCAGACAGGCAAACGAGGCATGTTCAGGAAAATCTAAATGGATGATGCTCCTAATATCTGCATCACAGTTTATATTTCACTTTTATTTGCCCATCAGAATTTTACATACAATTTCATCTCCCACAGTGAAGAAAAGCAGTTCTGAAATAGATACCATAGACAACATAATGTGCAATTGTGTGGCACACAATAAAAGCTGGTCCAAAGCCCCCAGTGTTGGTATTACTGGCAAAGCCACATAATGGAAAATAGATTTTTTTTTGCGCTATCATTGAATTGTACATACAAAGCTGGATTGAAGTTATGCCTGAATAAAAACCACATGATGGGATTCTTCGAAGGTAGGTCCTACCATGTTCATGGTGTTAATTTTCGTAAAATCACACACCTCCATAGAAGGTGCTGACACAGAGTCCCACAAACAGTGCATTACACAAAACTTGCAGCAGAGCAAACAGTGTAAATGTGAATTAAACGTAATGACAGTGGTTATGTTTTTCATAATTTTGTAAATGACAACATACCACATAGTAAGAAAAAAAACTGTCCCAGTTACAATTTTTTCATCAACACTGGTGGAAGAAAATCAAACCCTTATTATTACCCTTGTTTAGCCCGTTATTACCAATGTTTGTGACGGCAAAGAAGAAAACCTCAGTTTCCTCCCGGAAAGGAAGTAATGAGTATATCAGTGAAAAGAACTTACAAGGGACTAAAATAGATGAGTAGGAGTAAAATAAACCCTGCTAATGCTTTGTTCTACAAACTTCTTAACTCCTTCCTAAGTATTATTCATCTTTATAACTCAGTCATGTCTGAAATGTTGCCTAGATTTTTCGGCTTTCTAAAGATTGTTTCATTAAATCCGTTGACTAAATAAAAAGTATATCTGGAAGAAGTCTTAGATTTATTTGAAGCATGCATAATTTTATAGGAGTTCTAAATTTTGAATGCTTTCTTAAAATAAATACTGATATTTTTGGTTGAACCTCTATAATTTATAAGGTTTGGTTTGATAACTCATGCAGATAGAAGCAAGGCCGTAGAGAAATGTTTCAAGAGGTCTCTTTTCAGAAGAGTTTATCCTGATTAAAAAGTTTCTTTTACCATGCTCCCCACTAACAATGAATTAGAAAAGAATTTTAGACTGTGGAAGCTTTTAGTTAATGTTCAGTGTTAACAATGAAACCATTACATTCCCAGAGCAACAGTATTTCCTTTTACTAATTTGATCATCTGCAACTGCTTTAGGATGATATGCAGATATGTGCACATTAACATCTCACCTTGTTTCATCATACATTAACAAGAACTTGAGGAAGGTAAGACACACAGTTCTGGTCTAGTGTTTCTGTAGCTCCCAAATAAAGTAAATAAAGCAGTAAAAGACTTTCCCTCCATTCACATAAGCTTAATTTTAAAAGTTGGAATAGACTTGCCTCTTGGCAGTGCTGGTAATGTTAGGACATCACCTTTGGATAACAACTTTAATTGTACAACCATAACCTTTCACCCCAATTATGTTCAGCCTGTGTTTATTTATTACTGAAGCCTGATATTACTTTTGGTACTGGGCTTTTTATTTTGCCTTGCCTTTTTCCCTAAGAAAATAAGTAACACCCCACATACAGAATCATTAAAGGTCACTTGATTAAGGTTCTTTCACTTTGACAAGTTTAAATACAATTAAATTGCAACAAAGCCCTGAGAAAACTATTTCTTATTCCACTTTTTTTGTTCATCATGGTTTTTCTTCTCCTTTGGCTTTATAATGTCACTTCCCACTTTTCCTCCCTTCTGTGAGAAAAAGCAGCCCTAAAATAATTCTGTGAAGACCTAAAACTTGCTGAGTAACAGTCATTTTATGTGGTATCACATGACAAACATAACCCAAGACAGAATAAGATGGATATAGTGTGTGACTTAAACTAGTTCACATTAATTACAGGTTTAAACCAAAACAAAGCAACTTTTCTCAAAACACATGGTA
This sequence comes from Origma solitaria, assembly GCA_013397895.1. Classification (NCBI taxonomy): domain Eukaryota; kingdom Metazoa; phylum Chordata; class Aves; order Passeriformes; family Acanthizidae; genus Origma; species Origma solitaria. The sequence continues at coordinate 561,494 of VZRL01005110.1, forward strand.
TCTTCACTTATTCACTAAGTCTAAACTTGACTGCTCATGTTCATATTACCCTGACATACTGTACTGACTTGAATTATGCTGACTTCATTATAATTGCTGTTTATTTTCCTGAGTTATGGGAAGGCAGTGCATGAACTCAGAACTAGAGAGCGTTTAGTCACTTTTTACCCTCTTTTCCAGGATATTTTTGTTATAGCATTTCTCATCTTGTTTGGAGACCTTGTTCAATCTCAGAATACAAGGGAGAAAGTATTCTCATACTTTAGGCACAATACATAAGATTCAGATGAACAGAACAGAATCTCTGTTCCTGTTCTACAATGTGCAGGTGTAAGTTGCACCCACAGTAAGCTTTATTTTCCTCAGAGGGCTTTTGCACAGGCACTGCAACACACTGTTGAGCTGTAAGAAAGGACATTCAGTCCCTAGATCCCAGTTAGTCTAATGTCTGTGTCTACAGGCATCACACCAAAGACACAGAAAATTCAGCATCTCTAAACAGTGACAGAGAGACCTTGTACTGGATTGTCTAAGATGACTCTATTTTACGCAAACACTGATTTCAAAGGCAGAAAAAGAATACTGCCCTGAAGTTATGAAATTGCAGACGTAGTTAACATAATTTTTTTGGCACCAAGTTTAATTCAAAAGGATTAAATAAGTGTATTCATAGATTTTTAAACCAATCAAATCTAGAAGCCATTTCCTGCATTAATTTCCCAGCTAACTTAATTATACAGCCCCAGGCTCTGGCTCATGATCAATTAACAGAGCTGTAAAAATCTGGAGCCCAAGACTACCACATATTAATCACCACATCTGATGTAAGGAAAGCAGCCTTTATTGTGGTTTCTGGATTTGAAATCAAACCAGTATCCGCAGCTGATGTAGCTGTGCTCTGCTTTTAAAAAAAATTAAGATTTTTTTTAAATTAGCATTTCTCATGTGGGAAAGATAGATTGTCATATGCAAAACAGGTCTGAAGAATATTTAAAGCACAATAATGTGTTCATTGTAAACTACTGAGGAAAACTATGCATATCTGCATATCTGGAGGAAAAGAGTTCACTACTGCAGCCCACCACATAGTCCAATACTGTAAATGCTTAATTGTTTTCCTCTTTATGATATAAAACCTGTCTAGTTCATGCCCTTCCAGGAAATTAATCATAACAGCACAATAAGCAGCTCTGCCATGGTACTAATTTGGACACATATTCCCTTTCTGCCCCACATACATCTTGAGCTCACAATGGTTTCCTAGGACAATTCTGGGTGCAATTCTCATTCTGATTTCATTTATCTGTCTTAGCAAGAGAAGAAGCATGCAAGTATCAAAGCAATCTTCAGGGTATGACCCAACTGCTGAGGGAATCCTGTGTGTTCCTAGTAAATTCAGGAGGATTAAGGCTTAAGAGGAAAGATGTTACCATTAAGGTACAAATGGACTCTTCTGTAAATATGCAACAAGAGTATAAATAGCTCCAATAACGATTGTTAGGAGTGAAATAACAATTTCTAATTATTTATTTCTAATAAATAATTAGAGAAATAACAATTTAGGGAGAAGGACACATAACCTTTGGGGTGAAAGAACTTTTCTAAAATTGGGCTGATACATGCTGTGAATATGTAATAGCCTAACAACAAATAACCAATGAAGAAAATCTTCAGAAAGGAGGGGAGGAATTAAACACATGCAGACAAAGTTCAAATTATACTGATGATTACTGGAATTTCCTTCAGGAGAATATTTTCAAATAGTTTCTTCCAGGCTTGATTGATGAAATAGCAGGGCCTGTTAGACTGCCCTGATCTAAAGTTCCTTTGGAAAGGCTTCCAGGAATGCCTCTGAGCTGTGATTCATGCTTCTCATTTGCATGCATTTAAATGTCGTGTTGAACTAATGCCACAGACACCCTGTAGAGACCAAAGGTGAACCATTTTATGAGAATACACTGTTACAGTACAGCTTTTCCCTATTTACTTTGTTAAGGTGATTTGAAATGTCTTTTGCCTTTCTGGAAGGTCAAGCAGTTACACTTATATTTGAGAGTCAGGAAATAAACCATTAAGCTATATGTTAATGCAATTTTCCAGGGTACACATATACCAGGAATGCCTCCTTAATACTCAGATGCTAAAATAGGTGCTACTTCTTAAGCTACTCAGAGTCAGATACCTTTATATTTAACTTTCTTTTCTCATCAAAATGTCTGAAAAAGGAAGCTAAATCTTCTGTGTTAAGCAGCTACAATATATTAGGGGGATAAGTGGAGCCATGACCTGAAGAGGTGACTGACTGATTAATCTACCTAGACCTCTGAGAGGCCTTCAATACAGGCCCTCTTGTCATCCTTATCTCTGAATTGAGGAGATACATATTTGAAGGGTGGACAGGTCAGTAGATAAGGAATTGGCTGGATGGACACAGCCAGAGGGTTGTGGTCAATGGTTCATTGTCCAGGTAGAGGGTTGGGACAAGTGGCATTCATCAGGGTTCTGTTGGGGGACAGGTGCTCCTCAATATCTTCATCAATGACAAAGACAGTGGCAAGTTTGCAGGTGACACCAAGCTGAACAGGGCAAATCACACACCTGAAGGATGAGATGCCGTCCAGGGGTACTCGGATGAAACTTGAGAAGTTCACAGGAACGGCATGAGGTTCAACAAGTTAAAGTGCGACATAATGCAGATGGGTCAGGGCAACCCCAGACATGAGTACAGACTGGGAGAAGAACCCATTGAGAGCAAGGCTGCAGAGAAGGACTTGGAGATGCTGGTGGACAAAAAATTTGAGATGAGCAGGCAATGTCCACTTGCAGTCCGGAAGCCCAACAGCATCCTGGGCTGCATCAAAAGAAGTGTGACCAGCCCGTCAAGGGAGATGACTCTCCCTCTCTACTCTGCCCTTATGAGATACCACCTGGAGTGCTGCATTCAAGTCTGGAGACCCCAGCACAGAAAAGACATGGACCTGTTGAAGAAGGTCAAGAGGAGTCCACAAAGATCATCCAAGGGCTCTAACACCCCTTCTGTGAAGACTGCTGGGAGAGCTGAGATGGTTCAACTTGGAGAAGAGAAGGCTCCAGAGATACTTCATGGCATTCTTTAGTAACTAAAGGAAGAAAGACGGAGAGTGACTGTTTACATGGGCAGATAGTGATAGGACAAGGGGGGAATGGTTTTAAAGTAGAAGAGGAGAGATTTGGGTTAGAAAAAGCTATGTAACTCAGAGGGTGTTGAGTTGACTAGGGAAGCAAGCGATACCCCATCCCTGGAAGTGTTTAAGGACAGGTTGGATGGGGCCCTGAGCAACCTAATTTAGTGGAAAGCTCCCCTGCTCATGGTAGCAGGGCTGGAACTAGATGATCTTTAAGATCCCTTCCAACACAAGACATTATATGATTCTGTGATAAAGTGCTTAAAAAACTCCATGATTTAGTTTTTTGTTAAATGACTAATTGTGTGAATTCCGTAAGTTCTTAGGATATCTGGAGTTTTATATATGAGAGCCCACTTGGCCATTTCATCCTAAAGTTGCATATTTAATATAGTTTATCATGTTCCAGTAGGGCACAGAGGATTTTAAAAAAATCACAGTGGACACATACTTTGTAGGGCACCCCTATGTTTAAATCTACATGATTTCTTAGTAATAACAGTGCCAGATTTCAGATACTGTATGACATTTGAAAGCAATGCCTTCTTGATAAGTAAAGACCTCAAGCTCATCACCTCAGATGGGTTTATTTTTGCAGGGGAAAGAAGTAATTACTCTTAATCTTTACACAGCCCTTCACTTGAAGGATATATTAATACAAGTTTAAAGCAAAAGCACTTTGACAAAATTCCCTTCAAACTGTCTAGAAAATCTTAAAGGTACATAGACAAATGAAAATTATGAAGGACAAAAGAAGGAGTCCCACACCAGTATTTCAAGTGCCCAGGAACACGACTTAAACATCAAACTTGAAACAATGAGATGTGAGGACATGCTCCACCATTCCTACTCATGCTAGACTCTACACAAAAAGGACAGAAAATTTTTAGGATTTTTTCCCAATTCACACAAGAAGCATTATCTTAAAAGCACACAGAAGAGACATTGGACATGGGAGACATAGATTCTGGGCTCAAGTCCAACGACTGCTGCAAGTCTCACTTCTGTCTAACAGTTAGGACATTTTTCTTGGAAGTGGCGGTTTGGTCTCCCTTTACTTCACAGCTGAGTGTTCAAACCAAAAGACTTTTTAAAATGGTTTGCAACCATTGGACACTACTACTACCATTATATTTTAGAGTATATTAGTTACCCAATAGGATGGTTCAGCTTGTTGAATTATGTGAAGATTTTAGGCTGTGAATTTCATCCTCACAGGCACAGTAAAGAACATAAAACTCAAAAGTGGATTGCAAAACTGCTTTAGTGTTCACCACTTGCTGTTTTAGATGTTCAGTCCCATTCAATGCTGACCATTGTAAATTCAATTCCCTGGCACCTTACTATCCTATATATTGCTCAGGGACTGCAAACACTTAGCTGGGGTTATGAATTCAACTCCACAATGCAGGCATGCCAAAATTCAGATGAATTCTGTTGGCAAGGATAGCTTTTGTTGAATGTTTTCCTCATTCCTGTTTACAGATCCTCACCAAGAAGGGTAGATTTTTCCAAGTCAGAACAAAGAAGGAGATGTCAAGATTGGTGTGAAATCAGGGATCTCTGATCTTCCAGCTTCAGACATCTCTCTGCCATTTCAGCTATAATATCTAATAGAGCAAGTAAAATAGGAAAACACCTTGTTCACTTGCATTTTTACAGAGAAGTAAGAGGAGAAAAAAATGATAAGACAGGCATCCTGACTGTCTTATACCACTCATCAATGTATTCCACCCATTCTCATGCTTAATTTGTCTCCGTGACCCTTTCTCCGTGATTTCATTCTTCCGCCTGTCATTCGTTATCAACTGTCTCAATGTTGTCTTTTCTGAATAACATAGTTAAAAACACACCTTGTTTTTCTAGTCTACATCTCTGTTCCCAGGCAACTAAACCCTCTCCATCAAACATGTGTGTAATTAATTTCTTTTTGAAACGATCTGAGCAATTTCTGAATTATCTTCTTTAATCAAATTATAGCCCTTCCCCAAATTAGTCCTGTGTTTACCCTTGAGCAAAAGGAAATTTAAATGTATGGTTTCTGCCAAAGACTTCCAACCTACATTGCTTGGGTAGTCAGCAGTCACAGCATAAACTCCCAGAGCCTCCTCAATTCCCCTCCCTTTACTTGTGCTAGCGCTAGGTGGCAAGACCTCTTGGCAGGTGAGAGCAGATTAGCACCACAAGCCATCTCACAGGTCATTGTTTGACCTCACCCAATCCAGGATCACGCTATTTTTTGGTGGGTGTTTTTCAGTTCTTTTCTGTGTGGTATCTATAACTTCTTCCTCATGTACATTTACTCTGTTGTGCTTGGCCTTGCTCAGCAGAAGGTCTGTCCTGGGCCCAGCTGGTGTTGGCTCTGTTGAATGTGGGGGAAGCTCCTGGAAGCTTCTCACAGAAGCCACCCCTGTAGCCCCCCAAACAAAACCTTACCATAAAAACTCAGTACAAGTCATTCAAGAGTAAGATGGTTGCCAAGACACTGATACAGCAGCAGCAATACCGCCAATATTTCTGACTTTGTCCTGTGGATATCCTGTGCTTCCAAACTTGTGAGATGAATATCCATAATGCCTAGAAATATTTTCTTTATTCTCAGTGTATTGCCAAAGGGGTAGAAAATTGGATGGTTTGTGTGACTATGGATCTGTCATCTCATAAAGTTCAAGCATCTGACTTACTGACCCCAGTAATATTCTTTTAATGTAGCTGATTTGATAATGCGTGCGAGTTTCACGTATCTTAAACATACCTTAATGTCTTCTGTTACCTTTCCTATGCTGCTTTTCATCTGAGATCATAAATTGTCGGATCTTAGCAGATGCCACTTAAAGGTATGGAATAATGGGGGCCAAACCCATAATTTTGATTGTATGAAAACTGAAATAGAAGAAATATTCAAAATATATTGAAAACCTTATGCACTCTGGTTTTAGTTTTTTGCACTCAATTTTCAGGCTTCAATTCATTCCACTCAATTGACAAAACAATATGCTTTCAGGTTTAAATGCTGTAAAATTAATTTTGCTGGCTCAAATATATGCCTTGATATGAAACGGAATTAACTTGGGCTCAGAGTTGTACATAGCTGCTTTCAAAATCTATTAGTTCCTATTTTTTTAAGAGAAAATGACCAAAGCCACAGGCCTTAGAACAAGACTTCAAAGGAAAAGGTAGTAAGCAAGTTTAGAAATCTACCCAGGCGGCAATATTCTCTTTTTTTGAAAGCATATAACACCTTATTAATATGAAAGAACCCTATTTCCACAGGTTCCATGCTGGTAAAATTAGGTTATTTTGTTTTGGTTCTAACAGTACCTATGCACAGCACAATTGATTGGTTTAGAGCACAATACTGAAAAGTGCACCAATTTCCCTGAATACTGAAATGTAAAAATTGAAATAATAGTACGATGGAATAGTTTTTGTGTAAAGGTACTATTTAAAAAAAATACGTTAGAATTACAAACATTCTACAAGTAATATATTCTGTTTTTACATGAATTATGTTACCTACTACTTGTTCTGCCTCATGACAACATATAGAAATCATTATTTTAGCATAAAGGAAAAAAACTTGAGCTCAGCAGGAATAACTTTCTTTAAAGGACCATTTGCATTATATTTTTAAAAAAGTTATTTTTTTTCTTCAAAGGTTTTCTTTGTTTTTATCACATATGTGTGTACATATTTACATATAAATTTAAATTCTGCAGATTTTCACTGAAGACTTCATCATGTAACAACTCCTCATAATTTGCTTAGTACAAACTGTTTGCTGTACTGTTAACCATAACTATAAATAATAAAAAACAACAAATACTCCAGTGTGAAAGAAATGAGACAGTCCGAATGAAAAATTAGTCAAACTGTAATACATCACGAGGAAATCTGACATAAGGTTTGCACAATATCTTTTTTTCACTTTCAAAGCCATTAAAGACCTTTTAGGTTTAAGAGCGTAGTTCACCAGACTTCTGGTTTTCCATTTCCGAACAGTAGCTTGGGCTTTTTTTCACTTTTTTTATTTATGGACCTAAAACTGATAAAACATATTGTTCCTGGTAATAAAGCTTTACATTCCTCTCAAGGAAATGAAAGACATCTTTAAAGGGTCTCCAAGATCCTGAAAACAGATCAAAAGAAATCCAAGCAATTGAAACAGTAGTTCTTGAGCACTCTCCCACTTGTTCCTGTTGAAAAGTCCGTATTTTTTTCTATAGTAAAGGTTTTACATTCTATCACTGCAGGTTATTGTGTTAACAAATAAAGTAGTGTGTCTTTGGTGGTGCTCTGACACTATATCACTACACCACATGAAAAGAGTTTTGTAGTACTGCATCTGTGCCATATTTGCCCCCAAAGTCACCTTTACAAAATGGTTTGTCTTTAACTACAAAGAATTCAGCTGTTGGAGATGGATCTCTAAGTGATCTCCCTAGACAGCAAGACTACAACTGTTTGTGCCGCCACAGTTAAGAGTCTGCTGGGTGGTTTCTTACTCAGCCTCACAAATTAAGAAAGGCACCAAAGAATAGCAGTAGTGCCAAGAGAAGGCTGGAGGGTCATTAGACCAGGAGGGAAGACAGCAAAGTTGAGTAAAACAACATCTGCGCCCTTCAGAAGAAGAGGTTTTGGAAAATGCTAGGAGGGAGGCAAGGGCTGCCAGGTGCTGCTGGACAGCAGAAATGAGTTGTGCAATAGTAAAAGTTCCCATTCCAAAAGTGGAGAACAGAATCTGGTAAAAAACTGAAAATCTACTGAAATGTTCACTACATACTCCAGAATATATATCCTAGCTCCAATGACATTTTGCTGTTAATATATTCATCACATCAAGTTTACTAATTCAAGGATGAATTTGGGCTACTAGTTTTAAGATCCAAAAATTTTCCCATGATGTAATCTTTGCTATTCTTGCTAGCCTTTGCCCCTAGTTCATAAATCCACTAACTCAGTTTTGCATGTCCTCGCCGGATTTGTTACATCAAGTTGGAAAAAGTTTTCTGCAATCTATTCCAAGTATCAAAAATTTAGAAAAAGAAAGAAAAGTTAATAATTTACTGAAAGCAATAGCCTTCCATCTCTGCAACCCCATTAAAAACTCTATTTAAAAATTAAGAATTCTAGGATTATACTTGCATAAAAAATTCTATTTAAAATACATTTTTCTTACTATGCCTCTGGTAAAGCAAAACCAAGCCAATATTAAAGAACATATCTATACATATTTAATGTGATTAATTTTTTAGTGCTGTCATTATTAATTTTGAAGAAATCTGTATTGATTTATAAATGTAATATATTTTTCAAGAACTCTGCATTTTTCAGAAATAAAAAATACTCTTTGTTTACCATATATCCCTCTCTGAGGATTTAACATCATTTTCCAAGTCTTGCCTTGTGTCTGAGCAAAAACAATGTTAATCAGAGATTCTTAACTCTGAGGCAGAATCCCAGTAACACTTCCACCACAGAAGTTGACTTTTATTCTGTTCATTGCATTTTATGCTTTATGCATTAAGAACTTCAGAATGGGCATGGAGAGAAACCAAAGCTCCATTTGGAACACAACTTTCTTTTTTTGAGTTTCTGGTCACATCTTCAACATGACTCATATATGTCAGGAAAACACAGTCTAAATGGACGTTACTTTAAGACTAGAGGTTCTTGATTAGAGATCAAATTAAAGCAAAAGTTCCAGTTTGATGATATCAAAATCTCACCACTTGCTCATGAGAGTTGGGCAAAAACTATTTTAAATGTCATAGCATTTATTCAATTTGATTTCTATCATCCTGACTTTTGAGATCAGTTCTCCAGATGAACCTTTCACCTGTGTGAGCTGCAACATTATTTGATTCATAAAACACATTCCCCTGGTTTTATATCTGATCTGGATTAAAGCCTCAAGGGACTAGCAGGATGAAAATGTGAAGATATGATTCACACAGAAGTATATAAAAATACAATTTGATGAAAGCAGTGCAAAGTATGAAGAAGGGATGCAGCAATTACTAGTGTTACATGTATATGTGTGATCAAAATCACACATTAAACAGAAGGAAAGAGTAGACTTCCCATTCAGATGCAACACAGGCCACAATTTCAAAGGAAGTCAGGAGTGCATAGCAGTGTTTGAGACCTAAAATGACATTTTCCCTCTTACTCATTTTCTTTATAACCCCACCACTCTTGGGATCATAATTGTTTCAAGGTGTGAAAAGGTATATAAATGAATATTTTTCTAGAACGTACATAAAATAAATTATATTATGCATACTCTGCCTTTAAACTTCGGCAGATCAAAACCCCAACTGAGTGGGCCGATGGAGAGTGAGAGAGCTGTAAGCCTGGATTTCAACTGAGACCAGAAATAATTTGCTTACAGAGCTAGCGATTCATATTCTTTCCTGGAGTGTTGCCCATTCTAGGATTTGCACACTTCTCCGGCCCCCACAGAGGATTAGCCAGATGTTCAACAGCACATGTGTAACACACCTGCTTCACACTGGAGCATTTGGCTTTGTTAAGGCCAAAGAATGGGAGGAGATGGGGAGGAGGAACAGTGGGAAGGAAACAAAGATTTTAGGCACCCTGCTGGGAAACGCAGATGCATCCGGAAGCTGGAGACAAGGGTTACTGGATGGAAAACGTACTAGCTCCCGGCACCGCATAGTCAAGGCAGAGAGCTGTAGTGTTCAGGACTGGCCTATGACTGGGTAACTCCTGCAAGAAGGAACTGCAGGTTCCACTACCTCACTTGGGGTATATTTTTGTACTTTAACAGCAGGTCAGCCAACAGCTGAGTGAGGGGTTCAAATACTGCTGGCTGTGGTGATTCCAGGACGCAGCACTTGGCCTTGTTGAACCTCACACCATTGGCCTCAGCCCATCGATCCAGCCTGTCCAGATCCCTCAGCAGAGCCTTCCTGCCCTCCAGCAGATCAACGTTCCCACCCAACTTGGTGTTGTCAGCAAACTGACTGAGGATGTCCTTGATCCACATCCAGATAATTGATAAAAATATTAAGCAGAACTGGCTAATACGGAGCTCTAGAGAACCCCTCTAGTGACTGGCCACCAACAGGGTGTGGCACCATTCACCAGCACTCTCTGGGCCCGGCCATCCAGGCAGTTTTAATCCAGAAAAGGGTGCACCTGCCCAAGCCGTGGGCTGCCAGCTTCTCCAAGAGAATGCTGTAGGAGACTGTAACAAAGGCTTTACTGAAGTCCACGTAGACAACATCCACAGCCTTTTCCTCATCTACTAGGTGGGTAACCTAGCCAAAAAAAGTGATCAGGTTGGTCAGACAGGACCTGCCTTTCCTAAACCCATCCTGGCTTGGCCTGATCCTCTGATTGTCCTGTAGATGTTGCATGATCACTCAAGGTGATCTACTCCATGACCTTCTCCAGCACAAAGGTCAGGCTGAGAGGCTGATAGTTCCCTGGATCATCCTTCTGACCCTCTTGTTGGTGGATGTCACACTGGTTTAGCTCCAGTCCTCTGGAACCTCCCTAATTAACCAGGGCTGATGATAAATGGTGGAAAGTGGCTTGGCAAGCTCCACCGCCATCTCCCTCAGTACCCTTGTGTGGGAGGTCCATCCCTAATCGCAGCTGTCTCCCGATCTAGCTCCAGTTCCTCAGAGGGTGGCTCCCTGTTAGGGGAGGATTCAGGGGCATAAAACCCACCCCTGTTCTGGAAGGAAGGCGTACCCAGGGCTCTGGACCTTCCCCCTCTTCTCGAATGTTCTACTTGATTTGATGTTCTATTGGTTCTTGCTTATTGTACCCTCCCCTCATGTGTTTTAATTGGACCCTGGACCCTTGTTCCCTCCCCTTGTCCCTTCTCCTATTGGTCGTACCTTTCCCCTCATAACCGGCCGCCCGGGGACAGTCCTTGGGATTTCTCCTTTGCCACTCTCCCTCCCGGACCCTCTGCACCTGACCCCCCAATAAAGGAGATTATGGAGGAGACCCCCTCCCGCACCCTTCGCCTCTTCGCGCCTCCTTTATCAGCGGCATCGCGTTGTTCACTTGTCAGGGGCAGCCCCATCTCGGCAGGAGTCAGCCCCGCAGTAGGCTGTGGCAGCCCGGAGGCTCGCGCCCTAGACAAGGACAGCCCAGACAGCCAGGCGGCATTATTTTATTTTAAACACAACACCCTTGGGTGAATCCCATTTGGCCCAACAGACTCGTGAATGTCTAAGTGACTCAGTCTAAGTGACTACTTCCTGCTGGGTGGCAGGTGATACATCTGCTCCCCATCCCAGTCTACCAGCTCAGGGGGCTGATTGCCCTGAGGATAATCAGTCTTTCTGTTAAAAACTGAGGAAAAGATTTCATTAAGAATCTCAGCCTTTTCCTCAACCTTGGTTACAGTGTTCTCTCCCACATCCAATAGAGGATGAAGATTTTCCCTGGCTATCCTTTTGTTGTTAATGTCTTTATATAAACACTTTTTATTGTCTTTCACAGCAGTGGCCCGATTGAGTTCCAGCTGAATTTTTGCCTTTCTAATTTTCCCTCTACACGACCTAACAACATCCTTTTTTTTTTTTTTTTTAGCCTGCCCTTTCTTCCAGAAGTCATAAACTCTTTTTTCACATGAGTTCCAGCAAAAGCTCCCTGCTCTTCCAGGCCAGTCTTCTTCCCCAACAGCTCATCTTCTGGTACATAAGGATGTCTAGCTGCTTTTAAGATTTCCTTCTTCAGTTGTGTCCAGCCTACCTGGACCCCTTTGTTTTGAAGGACTCTTTCATGGAGACTCTCTGAACCAATGTCCTGAATAGGTCAAAGTCTGTCCTCCAGACAAGGCAGAGGTTTTGTAGACCTTTTCCTTAGTAGAGGAAGAATTGAAAACTCTGTCATGTGATAGATATGCCCGAGACAGTCTCTGACCACCACACCTTCCACCAGCCCTTCTCTGTTTGTAAACAGATTCAGACCAATTAGGTCCTACTTTTACAGGAAGAAAGCATCTCTTCAGTGGCACTTTGGGTGGTCTATGATTCCTGGTACATTGCCTGTCTGGCACCTCATATAGTGCTACCACTCAGGTCCCTGAACCAAATATGCTATTCAGAAATACATCTGCATTTTCTATGGCTTTGCTGAGCAAGTACAGAGCATGACTTATAAACATAACTTACAGATGGAATTACCCTGATCAAAGAAAGACCATGTTATGGACACTCAGGACAAGAATCACGAGGTTTTCAGATATTACTGAGATACTAGCCGGGATATTGGCGCCAGATTTCTTTTCTAACACTGAACAACCAAGTGCCAGAAGTTAGTATTGCAGGATGTTCCATGTGAAAAGGACATGGAAACTTTTTTAACCAAAAGGAAAAAAAAAAAAAAAAAAGGAGAAAAAATGCAGGCTTTGAAACAGAAGCTATATTTGCTTTTTTTAATAGATGTATTTAGTCAAGTATATATATATGCATTATATACTTTGTTCATAGTCTCTAAAAGTAATCCTGTCTGTGTGACAAGATGATTTGTCAAATTTATATTACTCAAGGAACAAAGAAAACTTTTATCTCCTGCCATTCCCTGTTTTTCTTTCTCTGTCTGCCTCGTTGTAGTTGGGTTCTTTCAGTTAACCAAATACTTGTGGTTCTGCTGCAAAAGAGCCAGGTGGACTGTGCTGGCAATTAGTCTGGGGAAAGGCAGGGCTAATGACTCAGTGAGCATTAGAAGGGCAGCTCAGGAAAATTTGGACTATCAACTATTTGTAAGGCAATGTGTGAAAGTGTTCTTTCTTTCAGATTTTAGCTGGGTTGTTTAGTGTGAAAGGAAGCAAGGGGAAATGGATTGATACTTTCAGAGCCAAGGAAACTACTCATGTTAGATTTTTGAGTGGTTTGCAATTTTTATTTTTTAACTGTTTAAAGTTTTACTTTGAACAAAGACAAATGCTGCTCCTTTGTGGAAAAAACCCAAAACATAATGTTTTAATTAAAATATTCATACTGCTCATGTCAGTCTGATGGCAGAAATGCAAATATTGAGTAACAAATTGAGACAATCTAGTACTCTTAATGTTTGTGCTAAAAACAAACTATAGGGTTTGGAGAAATGCTGACACATTTTGTTACCCTAAGGTAACATATAAACTTGACAATTTAATGCTCAAAAATATTAGAGAAAGGTAGGAGAAAAGACAGAAACATTCTGATACTTCCAAAAAAATTTATACCTGCTGTACCTGCAACCTAACCAATGGCCTTGTGAAGGACATAGAATGAATAAACATAATGTACACATGTAAAATAGAAGACCTTTATTTTCTGATTACCTTTCAAGAATAGTCTTTAGCCTTTGGGAAATATACTCATAGATGCACATGGATAGGTTGATCATTATTTTTTCATATATCTGCAGTTTTTCCAGACTTTACAGAGACTCAGTAATACTTTCTCACTAGGAATGATTGAAATAGTGCACAATCAGTTAAGCAATTTGTACACCAAATTCATCAGGGTCAGGATAAACCAAACATGCCTAAGCAATGTAAGAAGGAGACTGTTGCATGAAAGTGAAACATAGAACATGGAATTCTAACGATTGCTAGTAGTAAATAATAAATCTGTATCCAACAACCAGCATATCTGTTTCTACACAGTACCACAAAGCTTGAGCCATATAAAGCAGTTAAAACTAATTTGCAATTAAATATCTAATTCCAAAGTTGCACCCTCTTTAACATTTACTGTATGGGTGGTTCCAGAACTTCCTCACTGGAGATAAAATTATGCTTTTATATATTTTCTAAAAAGATAGTATTGATTTTAGGGACACATTAGGAACTGAACAGTTAAGGAGTCAAATGAAAAGCATGCAGGAAATACCTTAATGCTTAAGGCCATCAGCTGAAGCAGGGAAAACAGGATTTATAATTAGCAATATTTTTCTTTAGATCATTTCTATTTTATCCAGAAACAGTTTACTATAAAACGCACAGCCCAGTTCTTCTCCTTTCCAAGCGCAATTTCTTTTTTTTGGTAATTTCTTCAAGACCAGGAAAAACTCCACATCTTCTGCTGCCATATTCCTTTAAGAGCTTTGGCCTCTTCCATGGAGCTGATGTTCTCATCAGGAGGGCAGACAGGATTGATGCGTACCAAAAACAGCATCTTCTGTTTGTTCTGCAGGTAACAAAAAGAAGAGTTGTCCTTGCATCACTGCAGTAACAGATTCCTATGTGAGCCTCTCAACACCAATTTTATAAGACATGTATATCTGTGAAAGAGGTGGTGTGAAAAGTGCAGTGAAAAACTGTATTTCATAAAAAAATATAGGAAATGTCTTATATGTTTGCATTAGGAACTTTTAAAAATGAGATAATGAAATATGAATCATCTTAAAATCAAAACCAAGGAAAATCTTACTAAAATAAAAATATTATTAAAAACCTTACTAAAACTGAAGACTAATGAATAACAAAAGTATATGGGAAGAAATAAAGAAAATATAACATGGAATATATATTACAATTATAAAATACATGGAAGAAAGTCCTATAAAACATTAGATAAAAGTGAAAAATAGAAACAAATATAATGAGAAAACTGAGCAACTAAAGACTTTTAAAGGAAGCGTGAAATGTTTAAAGCTTTCTCTGGTTCAGTCTTTACAAAATAGCTAACTGTGTCCAGATGCTTAACTTAATTATTATTAATGAGGATAAAGGGACACCAGCCTGAGAATGTAACTATCAATTAAATAAGTTGCATATATTCGTTACGACTTGAAAAACATCAACCCAAAGTACATATAGAGCTAGTCAAAGCCTTTCTTTGCAGTTGCAGGAGAAATGAGAGAGGTCTGTGGAAGGTGAACAAGTTCTAGAAAGTCAGAGAACAAGCATGGGAGGTTAAAAGGGACACAGGGACTACAGAAGTGTCAGCTTTTCTTTGATAGAAAGATAACTGAAGCAAATTATTAAACAATCGATTTGTATTCACCTAAAGATAAAACACACCAACATGATTTTGTCAAGAATAACTCATGTCAATGTAATTAAATTTCTTTGACAGGATAACAAGATCTGAGAAAGTAATAGATGTCAGATTCACATGACACTCATAAACCAACTGGAAAAATATGGTCTGAGTAAAGCTGCTGTAAAATCTTGCCTAGAAAGCTTAATAATAGCTTGTTGGAGAGTGGCATAATGCCCTTCACAAGACTGACCTGATATTATTCAATATTATAACTAATGATGTAGGTGTATGTAGAAAGTTCATGAATGACAACAGCTTGTGAGGGATTTAATTTCAGAAGGCAGAATTGGAATTCAAGTGGATCTTGAAAAAATAGAGAAGCCACAAAGACCTGAATATAGAAATACACACAGAGAACTAAACATGGAAAGGAGAAATCAAATGCACAAGGAAAGGATGAAAAATTTGTTGGGCAGAGAGGTTTTAGAAAGGTGAGATGTTGTATCAGGAAGAGAGAGATCGTACTTTGATGAACATTAATGACACATATAGCCACCTGTGGGACTTGAGTGTCACCGTTAGGGCATATTGAACGGGAGTCCACATCTAGTACATGTGAACTCAGTATAAGACAGATTCAACACAGTGGGATGCAGAAGAGAGCTCCAGACAAAGACCAAAAAAAGGCCAAAAAATATTCTAAGATTTATGAATAATGGTTAAAAACAAGGGTACATAGAAGTGAGAACTGAGGGCAGAATATTATATTAAAGTGGTAAATAATGTCTTTTTCACATATACTGAATCTGAGAAAGAAATTATTTCTTTCCTTCCAAGCAAGGAAAATTTAAATTTCAAGTATAAAAAATTCTATTAGAGCAGTTATGCAGTGGATGAAGTTACATTTGAAGGTGTTGAAACCAGCATCATAGAAAGTATTTAAAAGATATGCACATCGAGAACAATTTTAAAAAGTTTATTTTCTTGCTCTGAGATAGAATGACTGAGAGATGACACTTCGCCTCCATATTTCTTGGATTTCTTTAACCATATCAGATGCTGTTCAAAGTCTAAGTTTCTTGCCTTTTCAGTATTTATTTGTGATTTTTTCAGAAAAAAATGTAGAATATTGGTCAACTACTGGCCTGTGCAGCTATAGGTTATTAATAACCATTTAGAAAACCTCATCTACTTTTCAGGCAGTAGTCTGTTAATATATATAGATAAAAAATGCTTACCTACACACTAGGGAATGCTCTGTTTTAAAATTTATGAAGTGACATGGATGTAGAAGTGACATTGCATTCCTGACGAGACTGCAATTTAACTGCTCCGCTGTACAGACAGCAAACAGTTTCTGAAGCCTGATTAAGGTGTATCCTTTGTCTTGAGTTCATCAAGAATTTCCCATTATATGCATGAAACAGGCCTGTAGTTCATTTACAACTACATGAATTTTTAGGGAAAAGTAAAAACCTTAAATTTAGCAAAATAAAACAAAAATCTTAACAAATTACAATAAAACAGGAAATTAAAATGTCAAAAGCTATAAAAAAAGTACAACCAAGATCAGCCAAAGACAGTATATATAAAGTTAATATTGAAACACCTTCCAATAGAGTAACACCTAATAATATTTTTGAAACATGTTTTTAAAACATTTGTGAGTGGTTTAATATATTTCATGTTTTTGTCAGATTTATATGATCTAAAATGCCTCAGTTCAGGGTGGTCTATAGATTTCTAGGAAATCAGAGTAGGAATAAACTCATATATTTCTCTAAATATGGATTGAGTTGCTGTTGTCCCCATATGCCAGTGGTCACTAAGCAGGGAAAGGAAAACATCTCAAATGTAACCTTTCAGGATGTTTTTGTCCTAGATCAATATCAAGTGCTTGAGTCACAGCTATCACGTCTGTAATTCATCTTTACACAGAAGTCAGTCACAGCTTAAGTGAGACAGAAACCTTCCCAATTTAGGATTTTGTGGGCTTTGCTCTAAAGGTCCTGGAATGAATGTACTTCCAAAGAAAGCAGATTAATTTAACCTGGATGAATTCTGGGTGAACAGATGAATTTCACCTGAAACCCTGTGAAATGTGCAACCTATGTAAAAATATTACTTTTCCTTCTCTTTAGCAGGATACAGACTGTACCCTCACAGTGGTGTTCAGAGATGCCACACAAAATGATGCTGATGCCATGCACGGCACATGCACAGGCCTCCTGAAAAATTGAGTACTTCTGGCTGGTAAGGAATGCTTTATGCAAGTGTATATGAGATTTGCATTTTCACCATTTGTGTGAGATTACGAGGAATGCCGCAGGGAATAGTGAGTCAAATCCTACTTTTGTAACAGGCAGAATCTATTTATTTCACCAGTCTTCACGGGCAAGACTTCACCCTACAAATTAGTGACTTCAGTGACCTGTGTAAATTTAAGAGTGCCTTCAGGTCAGTAACCCTGCATGTAGTAGACATATGTAAAGCACTGTTCATTCATGCCTAAAACTTGCAGTCTAAACCCGGATCCAATTAGTAATAGCTAAAAGGATTTACTTCTCCAGCTTTTAAAGAAAATGGAACTGAATTAAAAAAATTAAGAGTAACAGGAGTAGTAAAAACACAAAATAAAATCTTTGCTTAATACTGTTCTTCAGGGTGCAAATCAAATAGAAATGAAAAACCCCAGGAAATTAGAAACATTTGTGCAAATTCAGTTCAACCCCCTTTTACACAAATCATGAATTATATACCAAGAGATTACTTTACTCAAAGGATCATGGCTTAAAATAGCAGACTGGACTGGAGATTTTCACTTAAACAGCACACATATAATATTTGTTTTTACTCCAAGGCTGACTAAGTAGCATTCTCCAGAAAAACCAGGAATACAGTGGATTACATTTTACAGCTATATACATAAAGCACAGGAATGTTACAATGTAGGGTATCAGCATAATCACAAAATCTGACATGCAGCTCCTTGTTGGCTCTCAGGGTGAGCACCAAGAAGTTGGAAAACTTGAAGTCTGCAACAGAACATTTTTGCACCTTTAATTAACTCTTAACTTGAATATTCTGGGAAATCACCATGAAATGTTCCTCATAATTTTTCTGTTGGTATAATGTGCATTTAATGGCCACAGAGAAGATGGCTTGGGAATTTTCTGTCCTTTTACCAATTTCTCAAGATCTTGACCTCCAGTGCTCTAGAAAGGAACATCAGTGATACAGTCTCTTTGCCCTTGGGAAATTTCTGTATCGAAAATGGGCCAGACTTCACTCCATAGGAATCTGCCCAACTCTTTCATCTGGATTTGTTGCTAGTGCGATAATAAAGAGAAAAACTGGCCTGAGGCAGACACCTGGTATGGAAAATTCAAGTCCACATTCCTGTATAAACAAAAAAATTATAAGCCATGAAAACCAGAATTTTATTGTAGCAAGAATCTGACTCTCTTAATTATTCTACCTTTTAAAAATAACTAATGGAAAATAAGGTATTCAGGCTCCAGTTACTAGACAATAAAATTTGACCCAGTTAGGAAAAATCCCAGCTGAGTTTTCATGTCTTTCTGCACCAAAGGTTTTTATAGAAAGAAGAGTGGATTTTATTTTAAATGAGAATAGAGGAAGTAATTAGGTAAATATCTTTAGCCCATGGAAACACAAACTGATTTGGTTTCAGTTGAAGGATAAATACAACTAATTCTACAAGAAGCTTCACAATGTGCAGGGGGAAACTTAATGGCACATCACCAAGAAGGTAAGAACTTTGTTGGTAAAGTCAGCTAAAGATATTGGAAGGACACTGTTATCTCTGCTAACCCAGGGTGCAAAGGATCTCAAAATCGTGGTTTACGTGATGATTAAATTTTAGCTGAAGGGATCCCGGTGTACATGGATTAATTTCTATTCCCATCATATTTTTGGTATGGGGAGAAATTCTAGGAAAAATTATAGAAAGGGTTTAGCCAGCAAAGAAAGCTACATCTTGGGGGGCCAGAAGGCAAGGGGATAACGTCAGAATTTCTGACAGTCACGTTGAGTTAGATCTTGCAAAGGAAATGAAAACAAGCAGTAAAAGGTTATTTAGCAACATAAATAAAACAAAAGAAGTTGAGCTAGTAAGCAGTGCCCGTGCCTTTGAGATTTTAGACTTTATAGGTACAGACCAGAAGCTAACTGAATATTTTACTTTAGGCTTCAGGATGGTAAATATGACAAAATAAACATGGGTAAAGAGTAGGAGAAATGGAAAAAGAAATTAACACCATGAACTTGAAAATAAAAATCAAATCATAACAACAGATTATTTATGTCACTGAATATGAATTACTGAAAAACCTCATATTTAAAAATGCAAATATGATAACAAAACTATACCTTCAGAGGGAACAGAGATTTTGCTTTGCCCTGTGAGAAATGAATTGTCAGATCAATTTTCAATTTATTGTGTTCAGGTCTCCAAATAGCTGTTAAATCATAAGATCTTTCCTTCTAAGAAAAGCCAAAAGAGTTATTACAACAGAATGATATATTACAAATGTAGATTAGAAATTCTTTCTCTTTTTGTGCTTTACTGCACTGCATTATTCTTGAAATATAGCTTTAAATTGTGTTGAATTGGAATAAAATCAGAATTTTGTCTCATTTCTTATTCATGGGAATTCTATTCTAATGCTTGTGTCATTAATAGTACATTAAAAGAATTATAATAAGGAATTGTACCTGTCTAATATCAATGCAAAATGCTTTCTTTTTTGAAACAAGTTGCATTTTCAAGGCATATGAATTTAACAAACCAAGTCATAATTTTTTGCTAGTGACTTTGGTACCATAGGAATATTAATTAACCTAAGAAATTTGAAAAAATGACAGCTAATGATCACTAATGTATTTCTTATTTAGAAGTAAACAGAAGAATTTTAATATTTGAGTTCCTATTGGTATTCACATTGAATTTTGTTGTTGGAAATAAAATAGTATCAAAGTTATTTTTCTACTAGAATCCAACAAAGATAGGAGAGACTGAGCTGTGTTTCATGAAAAAGTACTTGAACATCAATACAGCTGAGTATAAAAACTAAAACTAGACCTTACTTTACAGACATACAAACAAATAAACATTAGATACTGTTATGAGAGTAATTTGTCTCAGAAATTTTCTCAGTTTGCTTTTTCCAAATATATTTCCTGCAATCCCTTCTCTACAGAAAAAATATGAAGCAAATTTTATAGCAAAAAAACCCAAAAAACCTAAAAAACCCCCAAAAATTCCTCAAAAACGAAACAAACCCACACCAGAAAACACTATACTCGTTAAGTTGTAAAAAATATGAAAGTTACCTCTAAAACTGCAGATTCAGGGAATTGTCTTGCTGTACAAAGTGATGTATTTAAAAGATAGTGATAGTCAATTTAAGCACATGGTGATGGACAAACTAGAAAAGTAAAACTGCTTCCTGATGAAAACTTAATTGCATGAAAGCTACAGTTAATTCATTGATTTCTAGCATCACACATGATAAGTGCTCCCTGCTTGAAATATACATACTTTCTGAGAAAAAAAAAAAAAACATTAAAAATTATCTGGGAAGAGGGAGGAGTATTTACCATAGTCTTCGTTTTTTAAATACCTTAAGTCCTTGCAATGAACTATAAGAAAGATAACACATTTCTGTTTACACTGCTATAAACAAAATGAAGTTACCACTAGAGTTGGAAGAAGATTAAATCTGTCCAGGATTACATCTCAGCCTTACTCCAGCCGTCCACCTCCCAAATTCAAAAACTTATGTGTGTACAGCCATATACACACACATTAAAAGTGTTCAATTAAACAGTCAAAACCTCTACACTGTTCTGGAGTAATTTCCAAATTGGAGTCTCCTAAAATCAATAAATTTACTTTTTTGTCTAACAAATCACATATGACTATGTAAAATGGAGCACTGAGTTTGTTTGCTGCTTCAAAAAAGATGCAGAAGTAAATTCTGCTGGATAGGAATTATTGTTGGTTTTAGACATCCACAGGTCTTAGCAATGAGGTGCATAAACATTCATAAGATCACTGTCTGAGGTGAAAGGTGAAAGAAAGATGTGCAACCAAGTAATTTGCAAATGTTAGGGCAACATGAAGACAGAGCTAAACAAGCTTGTGTGCTCCTCATTCAAACAGCATACAAACTAGCTGTTGTAGTCAGTTCTTTCAGAAATTTGGATCTAACCTCAGTAAAACTTGTTTATTGTTGTTGTTAAATACAGACATGTTGAACAATACATTTGGTGCAGATACAGTAATTCAGAATTCAAGTATCTTTCTTAACTAAGAAAGAAGGAAATACATCTAGATTGGCATAACTCTGTTGCCAGTCAAGGCTGTGTTTATTGCTATGCCCAGGGTGAAAAAGCATCTACAGTCCTGTATTTTGGCTTTCTTAAAACTTATCAGTGTGGTGTGAATTCTGGAGACGAACAAAAAGGCAGTGTTGGGAACACTCCCCAGAGAGGACAAGTTTTCAAAGTAAAATCCTAAGGCAAAACTTCTAGGGTAATATTATGTAAATAGGCAATAAGATTGACTGAGATTTCACCAGTAGTGCTCTGTGATCTTGCTTTGAAAGTTTTTGCTTTTTGGAGTTCACTGTAACCTCATTATATTTTGCTGGCACTTTCTCCAGGAAAAGCAACAGCTGCATAATGCTGATAAACCTTAAGAAGGCTGACATGCATGATTGTGGTTGGTGTTCCAGTCTAAGTCAGCCATATGTAAAAGCTCTAACCATTTACTGTCATTAAATCTCAAATTCTATCTTGTAATGAAATATGTGGTTAAATAAGAATAAGCACCCATAAGAGCAAATCTCTAAAGAAAACATTTTAAAATATTATTCCTTAATTAGTTATACTACTACTATTATCATATACTTCTACCAATAGTGAGTGGATGTGAAATCACTGCAAGGGAGTTGACAATGAATAAAAATCTTTATGCATTAATTTATTTTTTTTTAGTAGCCACAGGCATAAATAGATGACACTTTAAAAACTCCTTTGAATATATAGCAGTATATAAAAATGTATTGTGACATGAAATGTTTAATCATTTATAAAATCACTGATAATCCTGGTAATATTCAATACTGAAACAAAATATGGTTTTGCCAAAATATATAATTCCAGGCCACAATAATCTTCCTTTACTTGAATGATTTAAGATAAAACACCAAGTAATTTTTTTATTCCTTGCTGAATCTTGAGATTATAAAAATCATATTGTCCAATTAATTTAACTTCCTAAATTTTTATGGATAGAGAAGAAGTAAAAAAATTCAGTCATGTACTCACATTGTCTTATTAAAAATGGTCTGGTAGGTCCAGAATTTATCCCATTCTCAACAGAAGAAAAATTAAGAGTGTGATAAGAAATACAGAATGGAGAGACACAAAGTGGTAAAATACCAAGCTTTCTCCATATGTCATTGGCCTGTGGAATTAATACACCATGCAACTCATTGGTTCTAAGAGTTTAACCGAAGTGAAAAGGGATTTTTTCACATTTAATGATCATGGACAGTTATGACTAAAGAAAATAAAAATATAGGAAGGGACATGAAACTTTTGTCTCCAAATGTAAACAAATCTAACTGAAAAATACCTCTTCCCTGTAGTTACAGTACTGACCATATTTGCAACCCACTATGAGAAGTACCCTTGTACATAATATCAATAAAATATTGATATTATTCAATACTGATTTAGAATGAAGTCCACAGCATTTGGGATCTTTGGACCTTTGCAAGTTAGATCCTAACTCTACAAATTTTGTGCCAAAAAAAGGTGGTGTCTGTGTTATTTTGTGTCAACAGGAATTCCAGTTTTCAGACAGGACTGCTAAAGCTTTTTATTTGGATCATAAGACAACCATGTAGTCTTAAATTTGAGATTAGAGATCTAGTTATGGTTCTTAAAAAATCTACTGATAAAACCAGAAAAATAATAGAAATGTCAAGGGTAGCTTCAAATATGCTGAAGGCAGAGAAAAGGTATTTGACCTATTGGAAACAAAGGGTCTTTTTAATTTGAGTTGAACTCAAAGGTTTTTTCTTCAAGGTAATTACTTTTTTGGGGTTGTTGTCAAGTATTTCAGGTTTACTGAATGATTAAACCTAATCTTTACACTAAAAGGAGAATTCCTATGTCTTCAAGGGTTTGCTCTGTAGTAGACAAGTGTGACATACAATTCCTCCCATACTCTGATCTCTTTTCCTGTTGTATAAATTTTTTTACTTCATATTTATAGGGAGGCCTGGTGAAGCATAGTCACATAACGCAGCACTACAACTCCAGTGACTAAGTACAAATACTCCACAGAGCTCTTATTTGGGAGATGTAAATGAGCTCCAAAATTAAAAATTTCCAATTTCTCTGCAGATCAGCCATCATTATAGAGCCTGAAAAAGGACCCTTAAAATTTAATAAATCATACAAAATGTTGATCAGACTCATGACCAATTTGGGTAGTTCTGAAATCCTTGCTAATAAACTTTCCATGGCAGGGAATTCACCACTTAATTATAGGTTTTATACCCAAAAAAATGCACTTCATTTATCAGCCTTAAATTTTCTACTTCTTTTATTAAATGTCCCATTGTCACTAGTTTTCAAACAAAATTTGCTGTATTTTGTGTTATCCTATTAGTTACTGAATTTCTTGCTAAAGTGTATGATTACAAGTGCTTTATTTTCTTCTTTCTTCTGTGAAACCTGTTTATACTGCATACATGTTTTTTAGGAGATTTATTTCCAGTCTTTCCTTCAGTCTTGGAGCTCCAACTCAGTGTGAATTGGCAATTGCTCTATTTACATAGAAAATATATATGTGCTCTAATTTTGATAGAATAGAATTAAGGTATGAACAATTGCCACCCAAGGGATTAAAATTTCTAAAACAAATAGGAGGTAGATGCTGGAAATTCTGAATCACATTTTCCTCCAAGAAAGTGTCCAAGAGAATTTCCCTCAATGTCCTTTTTTAGTCAAAGTGACCTCCTGCATATTTCTGCTGCCTTTGAGACATTGAGGTCAGATATATTACAGACACTTAATGAAGTTAAAGTGTTCTGAAGACATAATTCTTTTACAGATTGCTAACTTTGAACATGAAAGAGACTTGTCCTAACCATTTCTAGACAGTACACAATGAGATATCTACACAGACAGTGATCTTCAAAGGATAAAAAGTCCCTCCCAGGATATATGTGATTGAGGTTTTTTCGAGATGAATAAAGTACAGGAGATTAATAAAGTATGCAGATTTTCAAGCGGATTTGATTTAACAAAGAATTTTTCAGCATTACTGACATTCCTGGATGCAAATCTCCATAAAAAGAATGTAACCTGGGAAATAGACCAAGTCCACTTTTGCTGCATTTCTGGTTCTTCGTTGAGCTGGTTTTGCTAGACAAGAGCACTCCCCCTAAGTCTGAGGGAGTTTGCCCACTGCAGCATAGCTTGGTGCAGGTGTCAGGGCTGGCTCTGAGTCTGCTGCCTACAGAACTGGAAGGAGCCTTTTGCTGGTTCCTGGCCGTCTCTTAGCTCCCTGCATGGCACTGCAGTGTGTAATACAGACAGAGACAATGCAAATAATGACCCTTTGCTCCTATCTTTCCAAACGTATGTTTGAAGATGAAGGTGAGCCCACAAAGAGTTGATTTAGGGGACTTTTTGATATTTCTGGTCTAATTATAAATAAGAAGTTCCAAAGCATTTTTAGATTCTGAAATGCAGTACTAGACAAGATTAAAGTCTGTGTGGCACCCATGCAGCTACCCAGAAAATCAGGGTCTTAATGTAAGGACTAGTTTTAAACTGATTTCCATCCAGTTTTCTTACAGACGGTATAAGGCATGTTTTTCTACTAATAGTTTTGCTAGTAGTTTTACTGCTAAACATAACATGTTGTTATGTTTAGTATTAAAGAGGATAAGAAACAAAGAATGAGACAATCAGTCAAAACATGGAGAAAAAACAATCTATTTTTAATGTTCTAGGCAGAAAAATATAAAAGTGGAAAGACGATGTGATGGTGCTATTATGTCTAACAATCAAATGTGTTTCAACTTACTTTTGAGGGGGAAAAATAGGTAAGCACAGAAGAAATTAAAAGATCTCCATTTGACAATGGTGGAGAGACTATGAAAAACAAAGAGCATGGGTTCTTCATTATGCTTCTAAAGCAAAGATTTTACAATTCAGACTTGCAAAACAAAAGAACATTATACTCATATTTGCGGCAGACCAACTTAATATGATGGAAATCCATAAAAATAACTCTCAAACTGTGTTAATCCTTTGGTGTTACTGAGATAATAAGGACAAGATTCCATCCTTGGTTTCTGAGAATGAATTGCAGAAACACTAGTTACTAGCTTTAATGTCAGAGTAATGTCATGTACTCATACTGTAGTTAAAGTAATATCACCCAAAGACGCTTTCTAAGGAACAAATCTATTGTGGTATTTTTATTTTGTTGTGGAATTCTCAAGAAAATAGATTGCATTATAAATATCACTTATTCAGAAACAAATTATTTGCATTACTTTTTTTTGCAGAAAAGCAACATAATGGGTCTACTGTTTATTTGTTCAAATAATATTTTGTGGTCTTATTGACTTTATGACTTTCTGTCACAGAAATCCTAACTTATTTTATCAAGTTCTGACTTTCTTACAGACATATGTTAGTATTATTTGTGGATTCATTAAAACATCATCTGGATACACTGAACAATTCCTACCAACAGTCAAAAAGGCAAGAGATGGAGAAATAAGAGTATGTTTTTGACATTGCAGGTTAAGAAAGTTGTAGGTCTCTCTTCCACTCTACTGCATAAATGTTGGATTATAATTACAGTGACTGGTACAACAAAATAACTCCATTCTATAAATGATTTTAAAGCAGTACAATAAATCCTCACTTGGATAGCGACACCTGTAGGCTTTAATACAAGGGGAAAAAATGAAAGAGAAAAAACCCATCAGTATCTAAGTACAGTTTAGCTGGATAGATATGAATGTTCTCTCACAGTTGTCTGGTGATAACTGTTACCTCCTCTAGTTTAAGGACAAAAAAAGGTTAGCCCATATCTTCTTCAGTTTGAAATGACCAGCAAGTAATTCCAAGGTAATAAAAGGCTAAAATGCAGCTAAAAATTAGGTGCAAATGTAGTAAGTGAAGGAAAATTTTTTCTTTTTCATCAGGGATTTTCGGTTGTGGGATTTCATCAGGGATTGGATAAATTTGGTAAATCTGTGAACAGGTAGGGAGAGCAAAAATTTTTCAAACAAATCTGGCCTATACACTGTGAATTACCTAAGTAATGTATTGCAATTAAACACTGTCTTTTCTTGGAAAGCGATTTGTATGGGAGATAAAAGGGAAAAAAGAAGGAGGCAAAATTAGGTATGTAATTTATTTAAAATGTTAAGACTTTAATTTAGCATGCAAACTTCTATAAATTGGAAGAAATGTGAAAATGTTGTCTTTTTACTCTTGAAACACAGCACAGCAGCACAAAGTGAAGTTGGAGGTGTGATGGTTTGCTCCAGGGCTGATACTGGGACTAGGCCTGTTCAACATCTTCATTAACAATCTGGACACCATGAGTGCACCATGAGCAAGTTCATAGATGATACAGAACTGAGAGGAGTGGCTGACGCACCAGAGGGTTGTGACACTTTTCAAGAGACTTAGACAGGCTGGAGAATTGGGTCAAGAGAAATCTCGCACAGTTCAACAAGGTGAAATGCAAAGTCTTGCATGTGGGGAGAAATAAGCCTGGGAACCAGTATATGCCAGACGTCAACTCTCAGGGTTAGCAGCTTTGCACAGAAGGACCTTAGGATCCAGCAATATGGCCACACTAGGTAGACAAAAAGCCAAAAATCATCCAAAAATATGTTCTTGTAGCAAGGAAGTCCAACAGTATCCTGGGCTGCATTAGGCAAATTGTTGCCAGTTGGTCAAAGGAGGTGATCCTCTTCTCACAGATAGGACACATGGGGAATACTGTATCACCACAAGGATATCTGGAACTGAGTCCAGGGTAGGTCACAAAGGATTAAGTGACTGGAGAATTTTATGAGAAGAGGTAGGCCTTTTTATTCAGGAGAAGATAATGTGCACGACAATCTCGCTAATGTGTATCAATGTCTGATGGGAGGAAAGGAAGAGTGAGTCCGACTTTACACAGAGGTGCCCAGCCACAAGCACTCATTGCCCAAGCAGCAATGAATAAAAATTTAAAAACAGAAATTCACAACACAAGAAAACACTTGGGCTACATGGGCTCCAGAGGGCCCCTCCAAGTAACTTGTTCTGCAATTTGATGGTTATGGCAGTGCAGTGTTGCAGAGAGCAGCAAAAGGACGAGACAGTAATATCTGAACTGGTACCTCAGAAGCCTTTTGGTAACTGGAAACCCTGCCACACCTAGCAACAAATACAGACTCATAGAATCATAGAATCATGGAATGATTTGAGGTGGGAGGGATCTTAAAGATCATTTCCTTCTGCTCGCCTGCCATGGGCAGGGACAGCTCACACCAGACCAGATTGGTCAGGACTCCATTCAACATGTCCTTGAACACTTCCAGGAATGGGGAATCCACAATTTCTCTGGACAGCTTTTTCCAGTGCCTCACCACCCTCGGAGTAAAAAACTTCTTCATCTAATACAAATTTCCTCTCTTTTAGTTTAAAATCATCTCCCTTGTCCTAAAGTCACTATCCATCTTTTTTACAATCTCCATTTAAGTACTGAAAAGCCACAATTAGGTCTCCCCAGAGCCTTCTCTGGCTCTTCTCCAGATTTGTTTGGTATGACCCTGTAGAAATCATAATTGGATTTCATAATAGAATGACTCTTAGGAACAAGATTGAATTACAAGATCTCTTAAAGTTCTTTAACAGTGCTGCTCTGATTGCAGGTGGTCTTAGGGGATTTTAAATGCAAGTGGCTGTGGCTACATGGAGCTGTAGCTACTTTCACTCAAACCTTCTCCATATCCAAGCTAATACCACGTTAAGTAATTTGGAGGCCAATTTATTCAAACCACAGCACTCAAAACAGCCAAAGCTAAAACAACGTGCACCCCTTCTCCATCTGCTTTAAGAATGTCTACACAAAAGATTAGAATGTCTACACAAAAGATTACTTATGTGCCTGAGACATGTCCACTTTTTACAGCTGTATCAGCTAGCCTAATAAGATATTTTATTTCTCTCTAAAAACCTTGCAGGGTACTTAGCAGCAGCTTATATATAAGTTATTCTGTGTCCAAAGTAATTAATGAAGTATGTGTTCAGTACAGTTTCGATTTCAGAGTGTTCTCAGATGTGGATTTTCTGATAACTAATAAAGGATGAATTCAAGCCCTGTTTCTTGTTCACAGCAGCCCATCTTTCCCAAAACTGCTGGAATTTACTACATTTCAGACCTCTACTTCCTTCTCTAAATTTAGCTTCAATTTATAAGCAAGCGCAAAACCCAGTGGCATAAAGATACAGACAAGGGTGACAAAAATGCTGCTGAAATGATGCATACATGGAATGAATCTGGTTTTAGTCTGAGGACTTTGGCATGGCAAACAGAACATGGAAACCATCGACAAGCTTTCGTTCATTTTAGTCAGTGCTTTCTCTGTGAGTGCTTCTATGGTGGGCTTACCCCAGCTGCATGCCAGCTGCCCACCAAAGCCTCTCTGGCACTCCTCTCCTCAGCTGGGCAGAAGAGAGGAAATACAACAAAATTCTTGTGGGTTGAGATTAGGGCAGAGGGAGATCGCTCACCAGTGGCAATCATGGTCAAAATAGACTTGAGTTGGGGAAATTATTTTAATTTATAACCAATCAATTCAGAGTAGGTTAATGGGAAATAAAACCAAATCTTAAAACAACTTCCCCCCATCCCTCTCTTCTTCCCATACTAAACTTCACACCCTATTTTCTCTACCTCCCTCCTCACACTCCCCCCTAGCAGCACAGGGAGACAAGGAAGGGACCTTATGCTCAGTTCATCACAGGATGTCTCTGCTGCTCCATGGTTTGGCCCTAGTCTTTTGCCTGTACCTGCTTCTGACCCTCTACTGTCATATCTGCACCTAAACTTAGATCTTAGCTGGAATTAGCAACATCCTCACCTTGTTAAGTCAAACCACAGAACTGTGTTTATTTGTCTCTTCTAATTTTGTGAGGTAGGTTTCTCTAGTCAGTGGAGACAAATGGACCTTCATGTGACAATAGACACTTCATCTCAGGTGATCCGAGGGGAGCAGGAGGTTCTGGTCAATTCTGCTGCTGGCTGAGAAGGTGATGTCAGACCCTGGGTACACTTTTTCATCTGTACAGAGAGGAAGCCAGTGGCTATTTCGTATATGAAGTTTTTCTTTTCAATTTAATTTCTGCTTTGAAATTACGAGAAGCACATGAGCAGATTTTAGGGGCACCTTCAAAGCCTTTCCTTCTCGCTGTGACACACTGCACACTGTGCAGGACCTGTAAGGAGAGGCATATTTTCCCACAGCCCAGGGTAGGACACACTTTAGTGCAGCATAAGCATGTTCCCGGTTTGAATCTCATATGAGTAATGACACTACCACTCGCTACAGCATGACATGATAGATAGACTAAAAAAAAAAATAGGTTGGATATTTTTATGGATCACCGTTTCCCCAACAGACATGATAATTGATACATAGGGCCTTAGGAATTTTTTTAGGACTGACACAAAAAGTGGAACACCTACAACTACTTCTGATGTTATTCAGAAGTAGTTGTTATTTATCTGATGAAAAAACAGAAGAGACGCAAAGAGGTAGCACTGGAAACTTATTTATTCACTTAGAAGTAAATTTATGAAATATATTGAACCTATGTCTTCCAATTTTTATATTATTTCGCCCCATCTACAGGGTTTTTTTCCTCATACAACTTTTCCTTTCAGGTCACTTTGACTCCTTGTGGAAGCATCTGCCTACTGACTGCTTGAATTCTGGGAAGACAACTTGGATAGTCTAAGGTGAACCTGATGGAGCAGGCACCACATTTTTAAAAGGGCAACAAAAGCATTTGGGGCACTGAGACTGAAGTTTCACTAGCTAGAAAATGTCTACATAAGTCAAAATCAATCAGCCAACACAAATGACAGCATTAATCACTACATGACCCCCAGAAATAAAACTGTACCTGCTTTTCTGGTAGAATTACTCAGTTTCAGGTTTCTTTATTAGAATAGTTTTTCACAAGTGCCAGTGACATCTGCATGAGTACACACTGCAGTTGTCCAGCAGGGAAGGTTTTGAGGTGGCTTTTTTATTATTTATTTTTAGCCTGTCAATTCAGTTAAAAACTTCACCAAAAAAGTTTGTACATGTCCTGAAAATATACTGAGTGAGCACTGGTTCTCCTGCAAGATACATCTCAACAGTGATCCAGGGAGAAATATCTTAATATAAATCAAAAACAGTTCTTTGTGTCTGTACCCTCTAATGAGAAAAAGATTTGAGAGAGATTTTCTGTGGATCTGTGCCACTATCAAATATACAAAAGCAAGTTATAGTGGCACTGATGAGTAACATCTGCTCCTTCCTATAGCAAAGTTGTGCCAAATTCATTAACAAAAGATTACAACAGATAGAGTGGAAGAGTAATGCTTTGAAACAGCTACCCACAGGTGATTTTTCTTCACTACAAATCTCTCAGCAGCATATTTTCCCCAATTTCATTGATGTTGCAATGATCAGTGCAATAAGCCTGACAAGGAAGCCAACTTGGTTTAGAAGCATGTATTTAACTGAATTCTCTTTTGAGGCTGTTAAAATCTTCAAAGAAGTCCCTTATACATTCCCTAAGTTAAGGACTATTCAACCTGAATGAACCTGGCTTTAAGTCATGGATTTTGTATTATTAATTACTACTTTAGTACATCTATCCATTTTTTTATATATATATATATATACTCATAAATATAAATATATATGCGCAATATGTATATATAAAAATGTTTGTGTATGTTTTTGTGTGTGTACATACAAATATATTTCTGTATATGAAATAGAAATAACTTATGATTATAAAAAATTAGGAAAATAAAAATTTGGTAAAATAATAACTTAGTATTCTCTGAAACTGTGTGGTAGCAGACCACAATGCATTAATTAATACTCCTGACAGACATTAAAAGAGTTTCAGGATGAATGAAAGTATTCAGGGATAATGTCAGTGAACCATTTGTCTAAGATCTTTGAAACCATAGGGAATTATGACCATGCCAAAGGAAGGAAATGCTGATATAAGGAAGGATCAGCTGATAGCCCAATAACAATTTAAAAAATCAAGATGGCTGTCCACTGTACACTGTGCACTGTACATTACCTTCAGGGAAATCCTATTCTCCATACTCAAAAAGTACCATTAAATTCTTCTATAATTAGGTAGTCACTAAAAATTAAAGAAAATTTGCTTTTCTCAGACTCAGGCTTATATAGAGAAAGCTTCTTCACAAATCACAATAAGAACAGTGCCAGACACACTCAGTATATGTGATAGCCACATGATGAAGCACTGCGGGAAGAAATAGAATTCATTACAGTGAATTTCACATTTCAGCTAGAACTTTCTTTGGAACTAGTTAGAAACTCTTTTTTAAATGTCGTATTAAATAAAATTAAATTTTGTTGTGTCATGGGAAATGTAAACCATAATTGCTCTAATAAAAGGAAAGTTACCAGAATTAGAGATACTGTATCATATGTAACATTTCATTAGAAAGATAACATTTCAAAGATCTGATGTAACCAAAGACGAGGAAAAAATTAGTCTTTATTTTTAAGTGTTGATTTACTACAGCAATCTGGTAGTTTTGTTCTTGATCAAAATAGGATAGCTTCTACACTATTTACCAACCTGGACTGGAAAATTATTAGTGAGCTTTTATTATATGTATTGTACTTGCACTTCAGGGCAAATTTCTACTTCTGAGTACAACAGCAAAATTAAATAGGGCTCCTGTCAAAAGTCATTTATCTGTCACACATGCTTCATAACTGATTTTGCAATTGCTACAGCCATGAAATCAAGGTTTCTTTTTAATATGGTATAATATGGTATATATCCATGATGCTACTGTAATTAGAGTACTGATTTTTACACCGTTGAGGAATGTACTATGGTTCTTATTGATTTAAATGAGTAAATAAAAAAGACATTTCTTTTTGTAGTAGGTCTCTGAAATACCTAAAAATGCAACAAAATTCCTGATACAGAAACCATATGGTAGCTCTAAACAGTTATAAAGTCAGTCTAAGGTATCAACTATTAATTTAAAGAGACTGAAGAATTACCTAGTGATGCCCAGTAATTATTTTTTCTCCCTCCCTTTTCCTTTCATCCTAAAGCAGTTTTTTCTGCTTTTAAATACAGACAAGCACGCATTTAAAAAAAAAAGTGTGATGGAATACCCTGTAGAGAAGCAAAGATACATTAACACTAAAAAGAGAGTGCATTAAAGGTTTCTGAACTTCAGTTATCCCCTAGTAACTCTCACAATGCCCACAAAATACACACTTTAAGTCAGTGCAGGTGCTCAAACTTTTTCCTCTGTAAGAAGTTATACTGGCTATTGGTGGAGATAAGGATATACTGACCTCTGGGTCTCAACCAGAAAGAAAGTATAATGAAGCTAAATCAGCACTAAACACCAGACTTCATGAAGACTCTCAGATAGTCAAAACCAGATTTAAATGGACTTCTAATGATTAAACAAGAGGAAAATTATTTTCATGGGAGTATGTCTTACCATAAAGGCATTTCTTGAATATTTTCTGTACTAAAGGTTTCATATAGTATAAAAATACATCTGTTTTTTTAATATATTTCACCTTTATTTAGTGGAAGAAGACCCATCCAAGCTGAATATTTTAATATATAACAGTTGGTACTAATAGTTCAGAACAGAAATTGTGTGCTTCAATGATTGAACAGCTCACAGTGAATGCTGGAGAGGAACTTTTTCACTCATGAACCAAGCCTAGGATCAGACACTTCGCAAACAGGAGCTCTGTATTCAGGAATCCTAATGAATTCAAGAGTCCTAATAAAATCAGGAGTCATTCTCTATTCAGGATTCCTGTTCAGGAATCCTAATGAAATAAATGAAACCCTGTGTGTCTGTGTGCAGGAGTAAAGGGAGCTGCTTATGTGGACATCATTCATTCATGACACCTGTGTACACAGGAAACAGTTCAAAAGCAATTTATATTATTTCCTATAATAGTCCCAGGATTATTCCAAGTAAAATTGATTTCACAGGTAGTTCCTCACTAAAGTGGGTTGTCTGTTGCTCGTAAATTAACCTCACAAGAATAAATTTATTCCAAATTTTAATTTATACCTTTCAAAAATGTTAGGGTATTCTAGTTCTGAAAACAAATAAAATGTGGCCTCTTTTGGAAAAAACTTTCTGCAGACTCTTTACCTTCTTAGGGTAAAGAACTCAAGAACAAGTATCACTAGTGAAGACATTAACGAGTTCTTATAGGAATAAGAACCAATTTAGGTGTTTAATTCATTAATGACACAGAAGTTCCTCTCTGATAATATGTAAAATTCAGCGTCAGAATGCCCTGCAGCTATGGTTGAGGGAAAAGAACACCATATAGACATATAAGCATATATATATAGAGAGAGATAGATTGAATTAGAATTTGCCTTGGTTTTGACCCTTGTTTGCCAAAGAACAGTATTTAATCATTGAATGTGTCATGTGCCACTGGTAAATGAAACATTTTAAAACTGTTTCATCCATCTTTTGTTATTATTTGTACATCTACTGAAATTTTGGCTTTTTCTGCTCCCTATATATATCTTCCAATTCTTTTCAGTACTCCACCTTCTTGATATATTAAGAGGTAAACATCCTTTATTTGCTGTGCATTCTGGTTGTGAGTTTTATGACTAACAGATTGCCTTAGTAGACTAGAAGGCTTTGCTGGGTTGCTACCTCGAACAAAGATTCTCAATCTTTCTTTTCATTTATCTTTCCATTTCTAATTATACATTACTGGACTCATGTTACTACTAAAAGGTTTGTATCTCATGTTAATGTGATAGAAATTATAAAGCTTGTAATTTCTTGCCTCCAGAACAACTTGATATAAGTATAGGCTTGTAATTCATGGCTACTGATATAATATCTTTGCATTTTCATTCCGTCTTCATGCATGCAGATTTGTATTTCGGAGGCCTATTCTCACAGCTTTAATAGGCGGGGTGGAGGGGTTGAATATTCTTTGTATTACGTACTATAAGAAATTTCCAGCTGTTATCATTATGTGAGTTCTTGGGCTCTTTCATGTGATTGTATCATGCTGAATTTCTTTTTGGAAGAATTTTTACTTTGGGATCTTCTTGGTATACAAAAGCATAAGTGGTAATGTTAGTCAAATATTTTCTGTTGTGAAATATTTCTTTAAGCTTCAGGTAAAGAGTATTCATGTAATTTGTAATGATAACCACAGCAATGAGTGCAAATAGTAGTCAGCTATTACCAGCCGTAATTGGTGCACCTTTCATCTGTCAAGGAGAGTGGTACCGATTAGGACCAAAAGACAGCTATCAGCTCTCTCATTTCCGGACTCAAACAAAAGCAAAAGAAGTGCCTGTCTGAGCTGATAGCTCTTGGCCCTTTGATCAGGTCCTATCAGAAGCCACCCAGTCGAAGG
The DNA here is from genome assembly GCA_013397895.1 of Origma solitaria. Lineage (NCBI taxonomy): Eukaryota > Metazoa > Chordata > Aves > Passeriformes > Acanthizidae > Origma > Origma solitaria. The sequence continues at coordinate 596,411 of VZRL01005110.1, forward strand.
AACCTGATTTCTCATCAGAGGGGTGTCTTTGATGTAGGTAAGGTCCTACTGCAAATTGTATGTATGAAGGGATACAATCAAGGAGAGTGGTTACTGATTCACATGGAAAGGTTGCTTTGGCATCCTACTTTCTTTGAGTGAGGTAGTAAATAAGTTTTACTAATATTATTGAAAAGATATTTCTGTAAACAGCTAGCAACACGGCCTTTCAGAAGGTTGTGTTTGCCCTCCCCAGTGTAACAGGAACTTAGCCATGGTTCAGTGTTTATGAAAGGTCCAAGCAAAACAACAGAAAATCAAATTTACTGTTGAAGGATGGGGAAAAATTCCCTGCTTGGAAAGAAAGCATAGCTGGAAAATTCTACCTCTAAGTAGTCAGGCAAAAGAAGTACATATCAGAGTAAGACTTCTCAAGTTTTATTTTCTTTCACCGTAAATCTGCAATATCAAGTACAGACATGTAAAATGTGTATCAATCTTTTTTTATTTTACTGAGTTTTGCCAGGCATTATTCTTTAGTGTTGATATCACTGTTACAGTGAGGTACAGAAACAACTTTATCACACATTAAGGAAGATGCTAAACAAGGTTTTAGATGATGTAACTAAGAGTTGGAGAAAGTACTATGAAATCATCCATATTCCATCATTATACGGAGAATTTTAGTATAAAAATTCAAAATTCTTCCTCTCAATTTCACATGCAAATACTATAAATTTAATGTAACAGCTGTTATTCTCCTCCTGATAAATAGATATTCTGTATTTTGTGGGAAAAAAGAAATCTGCTTCAGAGTGGAAGAGTACTGCACTGTATTTCACCAGTGATTTTTTTTTTAATCCGACCTCAAAAGATCTTGGTCTGTGACATCATGAAATAACCAACTTTTTGAAGTGTCTAACTAGTTGGAGAGGTAAATAATTTTCTGCTCAGTCTAAACTGTTGAGTAAAATGCCTATCACAGCTGAGGAAATGTGATAGAGGTACTTTTGTAGTCTAGAATCCTATTTTTTTTATTAGAAAAATGCTAGGAAAAATGTTAGACTGTACAGAATTCCTAAATTTAAAATAATATATAACCATTTAAATACAAACAACATAAAACAAGCAAACAAAAAAAAGGCAGAACTCCAACTATATCAAAGGAGAATGACATTTTGAAAGGGCTAAGATTTCATTTGTTTGTAAAAATTAAATTCATTTTTATATTACTTTTTAAATGTATTAAAAAGTAATCTAAATCAATTGACTTATTTTATGTGCTAAGGCTTAGAAAGAGGAGAGTTTACAGCCAAATACTGCTCAGAGTATTTTTCTCTAACTTGTTCTCACTAAGGAAAAATGAAGAGATGCGGATATAAATAATGGATGTTGAGGATCCAACAGTATTAAAAATTATATCTAAGATAAAGTACAGGATAATTTTGCCAATGTTTTAAATTTGTTTTAAAGGCATTCACATCTGTATCTGGGCTCTTATAAAGGTATTTAAAGATATACAAGGCTATAAGACTGGCATCCTCTTCAAAAAACCTAGTCCTCTTCTCTGAATACAAGTCAAATATTTAAATTAATCTATTAAGATAGGAAACATCTATTTTCTAAAAGACAGTAAAACACAGTTAAAGTCATTTCCAATAAAGTGCATGGCAGAGACTGTGGCAGGGTTGCCTCCCTCTGTCTGTAGCTCTCTAAGTGTGCCAGCAGGCTTTGCACCAGTTCATATCCAGATGTGTAATTCATACACTCAGCTTCATGCTATAGAGATGTGCTCCGCAACATAATTTTCATGTTATTTCAGAAGGACTAAACTGAAAAATACTGCAGGAAGCCCTGTTTTGAGGGCCAAAATGTTGCAACATAGAGCCCAGTAGGAACTTACAGACGAGTGCTATGGTATGTGGTGTCTACTTTAGGACAGGATTTCCCTAAGCAGTGTGGATGGATGCCAGTGGATGAATGCTGACTGTGTTACAAATGGCATTCCTTTCATTTAGAGGAACTTTTGGACCACAGGATTTTTGCAGGAAATGCCCAAGACATTGAGAAGTTGAATTTTGAAAAGAAGCAGTCCCATTCTTTTCCAGTAATGAGGGACATTAGCATGGTGAGAGTTTGAGTCTGGGAGAAGCTGTGAGTTATTTACTGTCACAGCTCAATAAATTTTATGGAAACCACGGAATGACAGGGACAATTTAGTTACAGTTTTGGAAGATCCCAAACCACCTACATGTTCATATAACAATTGACGCAGAATATTTTGTCATACAGAGTATGAAGTCTGGGTTTTTTTGTTTTGGGTTTTTGTTAACAGAATAATTTTCCATGTGGAACAGACTGGAGACACCCACCAGTTCTTATCTACTTGCCCAGATCCCATTAGAAATTACAGGACTGGAAAATTAGAGCAGCACATTTACTTACAGTACTGCCATTTTAGGTATTTGAAGGTTTGGCTTACGTGCTTTAACTGTTGTTTTGAAAATGGTGGATTACCCTTGAAAACCTTGCATTTATTTTCAAGAGATTTTAAAATGCTAGCTACTTGTTTAAATTCTAATTTAAGAAGAATTCTAGTGCATATCTACATCCTGGTTAATAGAATTAATTCTATCGAGTAATGTTGGTTTGCTTATTGGATTAGATACACGTTAGAAACACATTCAATTGAAAATCTCAGTCTATGCAAGAAGATATGCAAAGGTTGCTGGGTGTTTTGTTGATCTAGATTGCTTGGTGACTTTCTTAAATATCTAAACAAAAACTTTAGGTGCAGTTCTAGCTTCTCATTTCTTTGGGTTTGCTTCAATTTCATCTTCTCCAAAGGCTAACCAAGGACATTGAGAAAGATAGAAAAAGAAGTGTAATGATGGGATAAGCTCTCACTTTCTGACTAGTTCTAGGCAGAGATGGAAAGGTGTTAGTTTTCCTTTTTGTTTGCCTCCTACTATCCAGTTGTTCTGAAAGAGAAGGGAATGGATGCAGGACTTGAAGAAATAATCATTTCTGTATAGTGAGACCAAGTAGCTGGAGATTTTCTAAACTTCCAGCTAGTAATTTTTGTTTGAGATGTCAGCAGCACAGCTGTATCCTGTTCTCTTTCCAGTTAAGTATGATGGTTTTAAAATTCACTCCTGCTAAATTCAGGGAGTGGTGTATGCACTTCATTGAGTAAGACTATCTGCTGTAAATGCTTATAACATAATTTCAGGACTTTGATAGAATAAGGACTAACTAAAGAAAAAAAGAAACCTACAAAACACCAAACAAAGAGTTATAGCTATTGCCAGATACAGAAAACTGTTGAGAGAGAAAGGGCTGGCATACTGGAGAAATGCTATTGTAGCCTGACTTTATACAACATGAACTGGCACAGAAATTACAAACAAACCATTGAAAGACGCTGACACCATCAGCAGTGGGGACAGACCTTACACATGGACTCTGCTCTGCTCATGTTGTGGTCCCCAAGGGAAACAGTGTTGAGGCTTTCAGGGATAGGAAATAACTAGAGTGTAATCTCCTTGGATTATAACTATCAACTTCAGTGAGCCAAGGGATTTCTCAGCATGTATAAGCAAGATAATTCTGTGCTAAAACACCATGTTAAATTCTAGACTTCAAAGAAACCATTTATTGCGCAGATCTCGTAAATTACCTTCAAAACTAGCACCAGTCTTTTCATAGTTTTCTACTAGGGTTAGATGGTTGTGTCTAAAGATGCATGACATCCCTTCTTTCTCTGTTTTTCTCATCTAAAATCAGGTTGTCAGTAAAGCAAAATCAATTTGAAGTCTCTGCTTTAAAGACAGAAAGAAAACCATAGTAAGGATATGACCAATACCCAAATACCCTACCAGCGTTCTAGCGTTTATTGTTTTGGTTTTTTTCCTAGTAAGACATGTTTTAAAGAATTTCTTTTTGCAGTTACCTGAAGAGGTGCAGCATAAGAGGAGGACCATTTGCTATCCTGTTAAATACTGATTCTATCTATAGTATTTCCAGACTCTCGAAGTGAGCAGACTGAGAGCTTGTGGGATTGGGGGGGGGGGGGGGTTTGTTTTGTTAAGTAATTAAAAATGGGCTTCTCTAAGTAATAGAAATCTTTGGTAGTGCTTACATCCCCATCAGATTTCAAGAAAAATGTTCTGCCACTTGTGATTTTGACAGGAAATGCTTAGGTCTAGCAGCACCCCTGTGGCCCTAACCCTGGATCTGTATGTTAAAGCTATAATGAGACTATGAAAGGCCAGGGGAAGTAAAGAGCCTGTTTCTTCTCTCAATTAACACCACTTTTATTCTATATAACTGTTCACTTTAGTGGAATTGTTCCCAGGTTGCAACTGTGCAAACAGAAGTACAATCAGGCTCCTAATAGGGGGCTTTGCAGAGGTATGCTATGCATGTTTTATATCTCCTCTATTAACTCTTCTGTGTTAGTTAGGCAATATATTTCCATGGCCATGCCAGTCCCATTGATGATACTGGTGCATAAACAAAGTAGATGTTCAGGCAGAAAACCTTAAAAACTGGTAAAAGAAAATTTTGAGTTCTATCCAGCTAAAAACATCTGTGGTCTTAGAGGTTATGCAAGGCCTTGGGTACAGATGCTGGCTGTTCAACAAGTCAAAATATTCAGACACAGGTTGGCCTCTGGTGTAAGGTCAAATAAAAGTGTCTCTGTGTGTGGTGGAGAAAGTTTAGTAAATGTGAAGGAAAGGAATATCAGAAAACTTCTATTTGTATCCTGGTGATCCAGATAAAATTAGATTCTTCATACTGGTCACTGTAAGGCAGAGTATCACCATGTATTGGATCATTGTACAGTCAAGATATATAATGCCACAGCCAAAAACTTTTAAAAGTATTTATTCTCTCAGCATTCTCATTAGGCATAGGATCCCCAAAGCCTGCAAAGCCCGAACACATCACATATACCTTGAAGCATTTCTCTGGGGTGAAGAAGACAGGAATCTTCACACCCTATACATAGTCAGTGGTTCAGCCCATCTGAATATCCCTGGCCCTGTGGAAGTGTCTGGGTTTTTTTCTCCATTGACAAACTGATATTCCATTAGTGCCTGAATTTAAAGTGAGGAACCAGACATTAGAGATTTTTCCCTGATTTCACCAGCTATAGAAGAGACTACAGCTGAGCAGGAGTGAGAGTCAAATCTTCTAGGTCTCAGGCTGTAATTACCTAAATGTTTTTCTGTTTATCTTCCCTCTAAACACAATGGGGAGAGTTAAATAAGAATAGAATTATTGTGACCATCCTAAGATGACCAGCATCCTATCTGTCACATCTATGTATTCTGCAGGTTTTCTTGTTTCCCAGCAGTCTCCCATACATGAATTGGTATTTCTTATATTTTATTCAATGGTGGAAGCTTATTTGTTCTTTTTACTTCTTATTGCCAACTAAGGCTACATGGTATGGTGGCAGCCCCAGGCTCACTATCAGGGAGTTGCTGGAATCTTCTTTCACTTCCAAGAATTTCTGTCCAGAGTTTTCATCAGGTTCTGTCTGTTTTTTTGAAACAGTACCACAAAGGTGAAATATTCCCATGACTCACTCTCTCTGGGATGAGAGCTCATTTTGATGTCTGCAATATAACAGTTTTGTAAGGATTTATAATATAAGAGCATAAGTGCCATATATAGCAAAGAAATGCATTTTAAGTGTAAGAAATACAGAAAAGAGTTTGATGTAAACACACCTTCTCTGTGGTCCAAGCTCCCATACTGGGACCCACCTAGTCATAGCAGAGTAAAAATTGCAAAGAGAGCATTTATTCTTTCATTCCAAACTGCTATGTACTTGGTTGTAAATATAGTTTACATGATTTCCTTACATTTGCTGGTAAATGGTATTTATTACATCTACCTTAGCTTCTAAAATTAAACACTTTAAGTCTAAATAAGTCAATTTCATGTGCTGTACTCATTGTCTAGGAATGGACATTTGTGGGTGGTGATGAATCATTGCCTTTTCTTTTTAAATTTATGTTGGGATATTTTCTGCAGATGTCTGTATCTTTTTATGTCTATGTAGGGGCTCCCAAGGCGGAGGGCAATCCACCCCAGTACACCAGAATCTGGACCTCTAACAGCTGTCCAAGACAAAGGAGACATAAGAAAACACAAGCAGAGCACCACAGATCACTGTTATTTGTATAATCAGCTAAGTTGAGCTGTCTCCTCAAGATACACGGACAACTTAGAGATTATCTCAACTGTCTTGCTGAACAAAACTGGACAGGAACAAAACTTATCAGAGTATACTGACAGATACATCTGGTATTTTGATATTCCAAATGTGCTGAGATATTTTCCCTGGGGAAAATATAATTAAAGCATTGAATCTCACAACTCAAGATGGAGGAGTCAGAAAATAAAGGAAGGATGCCAGTCCTTTTACCAGAGTCTTGACCACTGACTTGAACAAAATGAAGATCTGTGTTGACTCCTCATACATTTTTAATATGCACATTTCTTCGGAAAGAAAACATGCTGGGCAGCTGCTTGTTATGTAAGACACACACACACATCACAACTGAAGATTTTTTGTCCAAAAAGCTGGACCTGGATCAGCTGAGAACTGAAAGGTGTTAAAGCAGTCAATAGTTTTCTAATTAACATATTTATGGGATTACTGGAGCCCAGAAAACCTACAGGGAATTTGAATAGTACCCATTTTATCGGATTTAAATAGTAGAGAATTTTCGCTTTTGAAATAAAGTTTCCTTTTATGTATGACTGAAGTTATTTACAAAAACTTCTACAAGACATTTCTCTGTTTCTTCTCAAGCTGCCCAGTCTCATAATATTTATAACTAGTTTCACGTCTACCTGTTCATTAAGAATTCTTAGCCATCCTAAAATATTATACTGTCAATGAGGGCTCAATAACTTCTTCTAGCAATACTTTTTCTGAAACTGTGTTTATTACAGATAGAAATGTTAGAATTATAGTTATGCTTGATAGTAATTTATTTGATACTACCCAGGGTTACTGTATTTTACATATTACTGTTATCAACTTCATACAAGTTACCAACTTAATACAAAGTATCTTAAATCAGAAAATGTGCAACCATTACTCTCAGTTTATGGCAGACTGTAAGCTTATATTCAGCCCTACAGTTAAAATAATAGTTTTTAGTTTATTATTCAGCTGAAGAAATACAGACAGGCTGAACAGTTGGGTCAGAAGATGGGAACACACCTCGCTAAAAGTCTAACCTGTGCGAAAATATGAGGTACTTCTCACAAAACTCAGAAAAAAATGAGTTATTTATGTCTGCATGTGGATCTTGAAAAAAACAAATTTTTGTCCTGAAGCAATCTTATAATACAGATTGAGTTTCTAAAAAGGATTCAGGTTCTGTATTTTAATTCTGATGCAACAAAGTAGAGCAAACTTCTTTCATGTAAACACAAAAAGGAATGAAAGGTCAGACTTCTGAATTAACAGATTTTTTAACATCATAACAAACATCATGGTTATTAACATGAAAGGGAATAAAATATCATTATTTTTGAAGTTAACAGTTCCTGTAATGTTCTTATAGAAATGATAGCTGCACTACCCAGATGCTATAAAAGTCTATGATGATATCTTCTGCTAGAATGCAATTTTGAAGGTCATTGAAGGAAATTGCTCTTTTTTCAAGAAGGAGGAAGAGAGATTCTGGACTGTGATCTGTTCTCTGAGAGACCTCTGGTACATTTTCTGTTTCACAGTCACCAGTAAGACACATCAATAGCTTTAATCACTCCCAGTGTGATTTCCAAATTCTTCATCCATTTTTGAGAACTTGACTGCCCTCTCACTTCATATTCCAATTCACAGTCTCTATCATAAAGCCCCGAAACTTCCATAATACCTGTGCCAATATTGGTCTAAGCACATAAATATCTCCAAAAGCTGGTCAGCTCTTATAGGAACAGGTGGATTTCCTGTAGGAAATTTCAGAGACATAAAATCTTGTTGAAAGCAAGATTGGGAGGATGCTTCACCAAATTGATAGTGAGCGCACACACCATTGTGCCCCTTTCCAGCCCATGTTCTGTAACTCAGAGAAGCTTTCCCATCAAGTCTGAAACTGAGGAGACATAGAGGGAGGGAAATGTACTGAAATGCATAATATTGAACACAGTGAAGAATTATAATTCAAAAAGTACATTAAGTGAGTGAAGGTTCTGATTTATATATCTCATTCAAAAGGTAGAGCGAAAAACTGAGCAGCAGTCCCAACCAAGTTAAAAGCTCCTGTTTTGTAACTAGAACAGCTTCGATTTCAGGTTACTTTTTGTTAATAAGCTGTTCTCCGAGGAAAGAGTGTAAAAGTCTCTGCATCATCCTACTGCAGTAGATTCCACAAATAAAACATGACAGAAAAGAACACAAATACTTCAAATATGGATTAACAAAATGTGAAAGTAGCACAAAATAGACTTCAATATCTATTTGATTTTTTAAAAATTCATCTCTTTCTCTCACAGACCATTTTTTTACCAGAAGTGTAATTTTCTGAAATAATTTGTAGTAAACATGAAGAATGTTTAAAATTTCAGACTGTTATTTTACCTAATCCCTGGTATTTTTGCAATTCCATCCAAAAAGTTAAACTGTCTCTACCAGTATTTCTGAAAACAGATTCAATTAAAACAGTATCTTTCTTTCCTATTTCAGAATCTTGTGAAAGTACTACTTTTTTTAATAAAAGGGTTCTATATTTTACAAGTGGGAAAGGTTACTTTTTAAAAATACTATTTCTAACTGGTTTATCATTTTTGTGCGGGGTTATCTCTGTGTTGGCCTATTTCATATCAGCAAAGCTGAGTTATTCAATAACCAGCAAGCAATATGCATGAAAATTATCCCCTGAAATCATATTCATAGAGCACTGGTACCCAGTATTACCTCAGCTTCCCTTTATTCCCATTAGTGATGGGATTTTACTTCTGGTGGTACAGAAAGCTCGTTATTCCCAAGGCATCGAAAAACCCTTTAAAATAAACAGCGTATGACCTTTGACTTGTGTTGGTTTGAGAAATAAGATGGATGAGCTGCCCAGTGAGGTTTTACAGACCTCATACGAATTCTCATTTCAAAATGGAGCAAATAAGTTGCTTTTTGCTGTATCTGAGAATTTGAACTTGCGAATGAGTCCTCAGCCCTTTTTTCTGCTGCTGAGCTTACACTGTCCTTTTCTAGTTTTTCAATACAAATTCATAACATGTGTTTTAACCTAAAATGTACATTCCTTCCTTGTTCTAGCCCATTGAAGCTCTTTCTTCTCTTTTCCTATACAGTTCTTCTCCCTGACCTTCAGCCAAAATAGTTTCTTTTAGATATTTGCCTTGCTCAACTTTTACCTCTTAGAAAGGCCAACAACAGCTGAGAATTTTTCTTGATTTTTTCTTACCTCTGACATGTTTTGTTGAAGTCCACTTTCCTGAGTATATTTGGGAACTACTGCTCCCAACCACCCTTATTCTGAACTGAAACAAGGAAATTGTTTGAGTTGGGGCATCTAAATAATTTACTGATGCATAAAAATATATCACTGGTTTCAATGAACAGAAAATGGATAGAAAATTGAAACATCAATTGACATTTTATAGATTATAATAATTAACTTTTCCTGCAAACATGTATAAACTTCCATGCAAAAAAAGAATGAATTAAAAAAAACGTTCCCACAACAAAATAAACTGGTCTGACACTGGTCATGAAACCACAATATTTATCAGATATTTTTCATCTGTTTGACTAATCTTTTAAATGGTCTATATTGTTTATTCATAATAAGTATTAATTAATGATTCTATATTTAACTAGTAATTAAAACAATAGGCTAGGGAAATCCCAAATAAAAATGTATTTACAAGAATGAATGGTGCAATGACACAGGAAAATATACTTAAAGATGATAAGGATGAAGAACATGGGCCCTATTTTGGATACCCAGCATTTTGAAGAAGATATTTTATTAATTAGCAAAACTTTAAATTTCCTTGATTTTGAATCTTCCCGTTGGGACAACACTCCACTGAAATATTTCAAGCAGGAAAATAATTTGATTTTTTAATAAGGTTCTGTGTATTGTTACATATATTCATTATTCAATAAGTTTCAGTTCTACCTCTTCAAAACTACAATTAGACTGAGATTTATACCTGGATCCTGTCTACCATAAAATGAACTGTGCTCTTTTGATTTGTTTCACATGGAAGCAGTTTTTAGAGCTATCAACTGGTGATTTTCAGAAAAAACAGCACAACCTTTGAAGTGCTAAAAAGTATATGTGGTGAATACAAGACATAGCCCCACCTTCACTTTTTCCAAAAGTAGCTTACCTGCTGTGCCTTTCTGCCATAACTCCATTTTCTCTTGACGTCTGGATCCAGACTAGTACAGACCCAGAACCGTACAGGTCCAGCAACGTGAAGAAAAAACAACTTGAAAGGATATGAAATATGGTCTGTGAGCAACATGGAGAAGGAGAATGGGCAGTAAGTGTTTGAATTAGAACTGAGACACATGTAAAAAAACTAATCACTGAAAAATTATCAAGAATAAAATCCCCAAACAAAAATGGACAATTGTTTATATGCTTAATAGTCCAGCTGCAATTCGTTGTGGTCATTTGCATACACTCACAGCATGATTAGCCAAATTCATGGATGAAGAGTCTACTATGGATATCACTGCTGGCCAGGAAATCCCAAAGACACAAATGATGAAGGCTGGGTCAGTGCACCTAGGAAATAATGAGAAATTCCTACTACATTTTTATACTTTTCCCTGAGGGTCTTCTTTCAAGCAGTGTGGGTAACATAATATGAGCTGGGTGGAGGCTGGTCATGTTCTAGTGTGCCTGTTGAGACCCTCCTGTCCTAATCAGACTTGGCTGAACACTCTTTAGACTAAAAGAGAAAAGTCATTCTGCCTCCACAATCCCACCACAGTGGTACAAAATTATTAGAGATTTATTGAACATAATACAAGTACTTCTGCCTTTGCATCTTCTACGACATACAGACATCACCTTCATTTCAGATGCTGTGGACAAGTTCCACCCAAAAGTTCTAGCCAAAGGACATTCATGACCACTTTGTGAACATAAGCCCCAGCTGGCTCACTTTCCAAACAGCAGGGATGTTCCTATTTTCTGGAGTATTAATTGTATGTTATTTCTTTCATCTTGCTTTATTGTTGGAGGAGCCAGAGATATGGTAGTTGGTATTCCAGACACAGCTTTAAATTCAAGAACTTTATTACCATGGACTTGTCCTTAAATTTCCTTTATTATTTAATAGTTCACAAAACAAAAGTATAAGTTTGCAAATGTATTGGGTTTGTGGGAAGCTGCCAGAAGCTTCCTCCATGTCCAGCAGAACCAGTCCCTGGTGGCTCCAAGATGGGTATGTTGCCCAACTAGAAATGATGGTAACACCTCTGTGATAACACCTTTAAGAATAAAAAAGTTATGCAGATGTAATTGTGGTCAGAGAAGAGTGGGACAAGAACAGGTGAGAGGAACAACTCTGCTGACACCAAGGTCAGTGGGGAAGGAGGGGTAGAAGATGATCCAGGTACTGGAGCTGAGATTCCCCTGCAGCCCATGGTGCAGCCCATGGTGAGGCATCTGTGCCCCTGCAGCCCATGGAGAACCACAGGAATGCAGAGATCCACCTGCAGCTCATGGAGGAGCCCCTGCCAGAGCCTGAGAGGAGGCTGTGACCCCATGGGAGGCCTGTGCTGGAGCAGGGTCCTGGCACCTGGTCACCTGCTGATCGGTGGAGAGAAGAGCCCACACTGCAACAGCTTTGCTGGTGGGACTTGTGACCCCATGGGGGACCCACACTGGAGCAGCCTGTCCATGAGTTTCTGGAGGACTGTTTCCTGTGGGATGGACTCACACTGGAGAATTTCACAGAGAATTGTCTGCCATGGGAGGGACCCCATGCTGGTGCAGGGAAAGGAGTCCTCTCCCTGAGCAGCAGCAGAAGCAACGTGAGATGAACTGACCATAACACACATTCAGTCTCCCTGCACTGCTGGGAGAGGACAGAGAGCTGGGAAGGAGGGAGGGGTGGGGAAGGTGTTTTTTAAGGTCATTTTACTTCTCATTATCTTGCCCTGACTTTGTTATTAATAACTCAATTAATATTTCTAGTTTTAGTCTATTTTGCCCATGACTGTATTTGGTGAGTGGTATCTCCTGGTTCTTATCTCAACACATGGACCCTTCGTTATAATTTCTCTCTGCTGTCCAGCTGCGGAAGGGAGTGGTAGAATGACTTCAGTGGGTGCCTGGCATCTGACCAGCATCAACCCACTAAAGCTCTACAACAGCTACACGTCCCGTGTGATACTATAAAAAGATGACATTATTTCAGAACCTATTATGCTGAAGTATTCTTCTCTGTGTTTAATATTCCTAGCACATAAATGTTATTATAGTGTTATACTGCCAGTAAACTTGACCCAGCAGGTCCCAAGATGGCCAATAATTTTACATAACTCTTACTGGTATTGCCTATGCTGGAAATAAATTGTGAAACTGGGGACATGATAAAGCTGTGTAAAATAATGAGTGGACTACAGAAGGCAGGAGGGAAGACTATGTTCTCCTTTTTTCAGAATACTTGAAACAAGACACATTCAGGGCAGATGGAAGAAGAGAAAATAATAGCACAGCAGGTAAAAAATTTTCCTATAGGAACAACTAAGATGTGGATTTTTTACCACAGAAAGACTTTAAGGAGTGCAATTTCGCAATACCCCATACATAACAGGACAAGTATATAGGTATCAGAAATCCAAGGAACTATTATTTTAATTGCAAGGAACGTTTTAAAATGGGTATTAAAATATGTGTTTCAGGGTTCCAGTCAATGTATATTTCAAAACGTGTCTGTGTAGAGCAGATAGTTATCCTCCTGTCTAATGAAGCATCCTTATATTATGTTGTATCTCTGGTTCAAGACAGCAACAGGATCCAGATGGGACAGATTATTCTTACTATGCAATACAACAAGACCTATCAGAGAATCATATAATCATTTAGGTTGGAAAAGAACTCTTAAGATTCCTTTCTCACTTTTCCAAGAATTGAGAACTTGATCTTTTTGAGATCCTTTTGCCCAAGGTGGCCTCTCACCGTCATATCACCCACCAGTATTTCTCTGTTTGTGAAAGCCAGCTCCAGTGAGACACCTCCTGTGGCTGGCTCAGTCACCAGGAGTGTTGGGAACTTGTCTTCCATACATTCCAGGAATTTCCTAGACTGTTTTCCCTTTGCTGTATTGCATGTCTAGCAGATATCTTGTAAGTTGAAGCATCCCAAGAGAACAAGGGCCGATGGTCATGAGGCTGCTGTTTGTTGGCCCTGCTGTGTGCATCGGTGTAGATGCACTCAGTTAGGTCGCTGATCCTGCTACCGTTTGAGGTGAAGAAGCCATGAGCATTCTCAGGCACTTCCATGACTTCTATCTCGTCAATAACCCTTGTGTCTTTGCTGACACATAAATCTCCATCCCCTACCTCTACTGAGATGGCAGATTGAAGGACCTTGCTAGTACACCATCCCTCAACATTCACCTGCTGACCCCTAGGCTAATCTCTAGTGAGCTTGATTTTCTCCCTTTCCCCCTCCCAATCTAGTTTAAAGCTCTTTCTATGTGACCTGCTAAGTCCTCTGCAGAGATTCTTTTGACCTTTTTGAGACAGTTGCACCCTGTGTCTCATCAGCAGGTCTGCTGTTGTTTAAACTGACCCATGATCAAAAAAAACCCAAATTCTTCTGATGACACCAGGCTCAGAGCCAGGTATTGATCTGCTGTCTCTTCCTGGTTTTTCCCTGCACCTGGAAGAGCAGAGAACACTACCTGTGTTCCTGATCCCTTGACCAGTCCTCCCGAGACCCCGAGATTTCTCTTGATTGCCCTTCTTCTGCAACCACCTCTGCCCACCTGAAAAATTCATAATGGATAAAATCCAATACCTGTATCAAGGTAGGAAGATTTCTCTTCACATCTCTATGTATCTCCCCATCGCACTCCCTGATATTCTTCAGTCAAGTCCCCTCCTCCTGCAGCTCTGTCAGTAAGCAGCAGTGTTCCTCTGCCCAGGTGTGCCTCCCAGAGGCGCTCACTGCTGCTGGCTGTGCTGACAGAAGAGCCATGCTCACCCTGCAGCTCAGCACTGGCACAGCAGTGTGCCCCCAACAGAGCTCTGCAGAGCTGCGTTTGTTGTGCAGAGCTTAGAGGTCATGGCCTCCTGCCAGGCAGACACTGCTGCTCTCTCTCTGGTCAAGCCAGCAGATCCCACCCTGCTGTGCAAACTGCCACAGCATGCGCTGCTTGCCTGTGCTGGTCACGGTGCTCTGCAGGGACTGCTTTACACATGTATGGGGTCTTGGTCACCTTTGCTCCTGATCCCGCTCATGTCCCATTAGCCACTCTCACTCAAGCTGTGGGCTCTTGGCTCCCTTTGAGGTTCCCCTGTTCACGAAATCCCCTCAGGCACCACACTGGAGCTGGAGAGCTCTGCTGTTGATTGTGGCAGCACCAGAGCTGCTCAGCCCAGCATCTGAGTGACAAACTGTCAAACTTCTTCCAACATATTTAATACATAATAATATATCCATAGTACAGGTCTAACTGAGTTACTTTAACTACTTTTAATTCTACTCTTTGACTTCAAACCTACCTCTGTGTATATTTTTATACAAACTAGCCAGTATATGACTGGGGGAGGTTCAGTGAAATGGTTCTTTCCCTGCTACCATCCCTCCCCCGAGAGCATAGACAGGTGTTCGAGAAAACGAAGAACAAGCAGAGAAGTTTTGAGAGACTCCAGAGGATTTGTTGAGATAAAATGCACCTTGATACAATATTTTAGTTTTGACTTTGATTGTGAGCCACAAGGCATCCCGACCTGTAAGAAGATGCTTTCCTGGCCATGTGAATAGGAGGTAAGGAAATTATATTCAGATACTCTTCAAAACAATGATCTTTGCCAGTGACAAAAGGCCTAAAATTAATCCCTGGCACAGTCCCTTCATACAAAACATCTCATTACTGGTGAAACATTAGGGGAAGAATAAGAAGAAGTTCGCAAACATTGTCTTGCATTCCATTCCAGAAGTACATCATAACCACTGATGTTTGTGAACAGAATTTTTATTTCATCCTTAATAGAATGGTCAGAACAACATACATCTCCTGCACACAAATATGTTGTTAGGCACTCATGGTTAGAAGGTTTGATTGTCTGTTCATGTAATTTGCTGCAGCTACATTAATATAATATATGTAGAATTCAATATGAGATAGATATATAGATATATAGATATATATACACACACACACATATACATATATATATATATATATATGCAAGCTCTTCTTGCCCCTTGTGCCAGGTAAGTAAATTAAGTAATTCCTGATGGGTAATAAAAACTAAAAAAAAATACATTTTTGACTGGATATTGATTGAGTTTTCAGAAAAGAAAAATATAAGAATTTTATTTCTGTGTGCACAGGTGTACTCAGATGTATAAGAAAATAGAAGTTTAAAGGCAATATTGGAAACAATTTGAGTGGGCTTAAGGTGCTGCTGTGGATAAAATAATTCACAAAATTACTTGGGAGTCTGTTTTTCATTTCACAATCCAGTTTATATGGCCAAAGCCACCAGTATACATTAAAGGGGAAAGCAGAATTTAAAGACAATACTTGTATCATTTTAACCATAACACATGTAGAATCTTTTTTTTCAACAAGGCCATTTAAACAAAGCACCATAGTTTAAAAAAAGAAAAAGCAAAAAAAAAAAAGTCTCCTTTATAAATATAGTATTAGAAAGCATAAGCTTGATCTTCATTTTCCATAACTACATCAGCTTTAATGGAGTTACACAGTAAAAGTGTATTTTTCTGTTGGTGTTCTAGTTCTTCCACTGCTAAATTTACAGAGGAGATCTGAGTTTCAGTAAGAACAGAAGGGACATCTTATATAATCTGCTATATTTTTATAGAAGTATCTTTTTGCCTCTGAATGTAAATTTTGTACTAGTTTGAGGAGAGTGATCTTGCATCATAAAATAAACAGAATACATATAAATGCATAGAACCATAGAGAATGATGTATTTAAGTGGAAACTACTAAATACATTTTATGGCAAATGAAGAAATATAATCCAAAACATATGATACCGTCTCATTAGTGTTAACTTTATGAAAATGAAAACCACTTGGAATGGGGTTTTAGGTGTATTTTTATTTGGGCAGTATAGTATATGCATCATTACAGAGCTGTAGATTTTCTGAATACAAACATCATCATTCTAATTCTAATCATGTTTTTGCACTGTAAAAAAGACACAAAAACCAAAAAAAGCCCACACCTGCTTACATGAAGCCAAAGATCTGTTACTACTTGCTGTTTTTAGAAAAAGAGTAAATTATCTTTCCTTACCACATTGCAAGAGGAAAAAAGTGACTACACAAAAGTGTAAAATTAAATTGGATTAAAGCATTCAAACCAACAAGAGCAGACCACTAACATGTCAAAATAATAAAAGCAATTTGTTTACACTTACATTTAATTTTATTCTGAGAAATTCTTCATCTATCTTTGCTGTTATGTATTATTAGAAGACTTTTGGCAGTGGTCATTTTGTGGCACTACTAAGAGCTTGATGGAAATGAGGATAGTTAAATTTGTTTATGAAATTACATTGTTCTCTTTTTATGTGTTTTCTTCATTGATCTCTACAGGTGAGCTGCCTTAGCTAAACAGGATTCTTTACGCATTAATAAAAAATAATTCTTCTGAGTCTAGGCAGACTCTGAGCTTTTCCTCCTCACTGGAATATAAAAATTCAAATCCTATGGGTTAGGATATATTGAAACTTGGGGAGTCAGCTCCAAAGCTGAAATTTGTTGAGGTAGAGCAGACTATGCCCCAGTTCTACCACTACAACTTTCATCATCTTTCATCATTGCCTTTCTTCTCAGAGTTCTAGAAAGCAGCTAAACTGGTATTCAGCCAGGAAGCATAGAGCCTTTGCAGGAAATCAGCACATACTCCAAAGCTATCTCTTGGAGGGAAAGAATAGTGATATTCTTCAGAGACCATGTATTAGGTTATTCAGCAAGATCTGTTTAATTTAACTTGTCTTTTATGTATTATTCATTAGAAAAAATTCCCACGACAAAGACAAAGCAATAAGAAGGTCAGTATGATAGTGTGGGCCAAAATAAAAGTAATTTTTTGCTGGGTTATGTAGCAAAGATATGAATAATCAGTGTGATACAAAAGAAACAGGTGTATAAAGATGAAGGACACTGAACCAATTATTGCTAACTAGTAAGGACAGAAGTTATAATTGTAACTTAAGGATGGCTCTGATATTCTGCTATACAGTCTTATGATACAGTCTAATGATTTAATGAGCATTAAAAAGCAAAACATCTACTAGACAGTAGTAAACATATGTCTTATTCCTTTTAAAATTGATGTTTACTCATGGGGCAAATGATTATGGAGATTTTTACAGAATCACAGAGTGGGTCGGGTTAGAAGTGACCACAAGTGCGGGCATCTGGTCCGACCTCCCTGCTCAAGCAGGGCCATCCCAGAGCACATGGCACAGGATTTTGTCCAGATGGTTCATGAATATCTCCAGTGACGGAGACTCCACAACCTCTCTGGGCAATCTGTTCCAGTGCTCAGTCACCCACACTGTAAAGAAGTTCTTCCTCATGTTCAGGGGGAGTTTCCTGTGTGTCAGTTCCTGCCTGTTGCCTCTTGTCCTATTGCTTGGCACCACCAAGAGCCTGGTCCATCCTCCTTCAGCTCCTTGTGCACATTTTCATCTTCCCTGTCAGCTGTCTCTCCTCAAGGCTGAACAGGCCCAACTTCCTCAGCCTTTCTTTATAAGAGAGATACTCCAGTCTCTTCATCTCCTTTGTAGCCCTTTGCTAGACCCACTCCAAGAGCTTCATTGTACTCCACGTCTCCCTTGTCCTGAGGAGCCCAGAACTGGACACAGCACTCCAGCTCTGGCCTCACCAGGACTGAGTAGAGTGGCAGCTTGTTTCAGAGGCAGCTTCTTTTTCGTAATATTCATGTATAGTTCAGGTTTTATTATTAATAATTTGCGAGTTTGTACTTTGCAAATTTTGACATTTCAGAGGGAAAGAAGAGTGTTACTGATGCTAACAGTATGCACAGAGGAATTAATTTCTAGTTATATCAGTAGTATTAGGTCTATAATGTCATCTTCAAAACATCCCATTGTCTTACTGTGATACAGCATCTTTCTATTTGTACCTGTATTTGAGAAAGTATAGGTCACTTCTTTCTCAATTTGCTTAAGAACTCTTTACTTTTAAATAAAACAGGAGTTGTATTTCTCAAAAAATGGAAGCTAGTCAGAGATTAAAAGATAAGGAAATATTTAGATCAAGGGAACAGAATATGCTTATTGTGCTGAAAACGATATTTGCCTTCCACTTTATTTCAAACATTTTTCCTACTTACTTCAGAAGAAATTATTAAATATTTACATTTTTCCCTTGTTCCTTTTGAAAAAGATGAATACATTTCCATATATTATAAAAAGTTATCTTAATTTAATTTCATTTATTATCAAAATAAAACTTAGCTATTCCACAGGATTCATTTTCCTATTAATAAATTGACAGAATTTCTTATCATTCATTATGATCCAGTTAAAGAACCTTCGATTATGAGCAATTTTTTTTCTTGCCAGCAGTTAAACAGAAATACTTCCATAGTCTATAAAGCCTCTTTAGCAAAGTCTCTATAGTAAGTAAGGATTCTTTTTACACATTGTTTATTGGCAGGGAGGATGGCTTTCAACTGAACCTCAGTTGTGGCTGTTTATCTCCAGATAAAAACCATCTGCCTAAAGAATATTCTCAAAAAAAAGAGTGACAAAAATGCACATGTGTGTTCTTAAACTTAGCTCTTTAAAAAGCACATATAAGAAGAAATGCTGAGTTTTTTACTGTGAGGACAATATTGGGGAAATTCAGCAAATTTAAACATGTCAAACAATTTAAACACATGCTCGAGCAATCTGTACAGGTTATTGAACAGGACCCAAAGAGTCTGTCCCTGAAACTCAAGCAAATCGGAAGCACTGCCTGATTAAGGACAGCAGCATCCAAATCCTTGTTTTCCAGTTCAGCATCATTTTGTGTGGTACCTGGGTACACAGAGAAAACGAGCAAAATAAAACCTGCTAGTCTCAGGGTTCAAGAAGAATACATGTAATTGGAAACGAAATCAAAGGTTTCTGGTCTAAACAAAAATATAGCCTTCTTTCTCAGCAAAACAGAGTTTCTAAGAAAGTCTACATGAATCTGGGACAGGGGAACAAGGAGACAGCACAGTCTCTGATTTGTATTTCTGCTTGATTTACTTGAGCAGGACCAAATATGATACTGGCAGACCAAACTGTGAACACTTTAAGTGCCCACCTAAATCCTGTTTGCAAGACTTAAGTGAGGCATAAGACTTTACTGGCTGTCAAAACAAAGATGAATTTCATAGTTTATGAGTAAACCAGGAAGAAATGCAGTAAAAGACATAAATATTTTTTCTAAGGTCTAGTTTTAAATGCAGGATTGTTTGCACTGAAGCAGAAACTGTTGAAGGAGACAAGAAATTCAATGCATCAAACATTTCTTAAAAATTAAAAGAAAAACATTTTTTCCCTTCTGATTCTTCTATGTGAGTATTGGTCTCCTATTGTTTCTGCAGAATTTTGAAAACTGATTTGAACTTACAAACACAAAATATCTGCAATGTGGAAATGGAATAGTGATTTTCTTTTCTTGGAATTACCTTTAAGACTACCCGGAATAAGGCTGAATAGCAACAGCAGTATCAATACTAATTAGGCTAGCACAGGATTCCAATCTTATAACATTTCATAGGCATCCACAGATGTATTTGTCATTCCATAGAATCAAATGACAATGCATCCCCTGCACTAAGATGTTATAAATTGGGCCCTCAATTTTTCAGAAGTAATAAGCAATCTGAACAAACAGCAGACATGTCTATTTTGCACCCAAATGCTTGCTTTAACATTTTGGTGTTGGCAGCCTGGTGCCTGGTGTGTAGCTTGTGAGCTTACACTGTGACTTGTATTTTATTCTTATTTTGTAGTTTGTGTGAAAACACAGGGCAAGAGTTAGTATGGGTAGGATTTGAAATATGAATTTCTGTGTAATTTTCAGTGTTTATGCAAACACATAGAACACAAGGTAAGTGCATTTATATAGAAGAGCCCCATAACTGTTACATGTGTAGTAAAAAGAAACAAAAAACAACCAAACCACCCCAAAACTGTCACAAAAAATATTAAACTAGACTGTGGTTTTCTTCTCTTACTTTGACAGCTGAAGATGATCAAAGATCAGCACCACCCACACCAATGCATCCTCCTCAGATTACAAAATGGGATTTGGTGACAATCTTGTAGATGATGTCTAGTCATACAACAGAGCTTTAGGGTAAACTAAATCCCAAGATTGTCATCTCTTTTAATAAAGGCTACAATGCTCTACAATTTTATGGAAATTAAATCGTGATGCTTTTAAGTCATAACTTCATGAAGCTATAAGCTCAGTGGACTATACCTCTGTCAAGGGCCACTAAAGAGAGAGAAGAGCAGATCTAAGAGCTGGTGTTTCTCCACAAGGTCGAACATGCACACAGAGACTTTGAAGCTGCATTACTAAAGCTGAGCACAGATCTTGGAGGGGGCTGGTCCTGGCCAGCTTCCAAACACTGACACAGACATTCACTCTTGCCCTTCTCACACAGGATGGGGTAAAAATAGGAGTAGGGTTGAAAGGCTTGTGGACCTTGATAATGACAATTTGATAATGAAAACAAAACTGCGCACAAAGCAAAGCGGTAAGAGGAGTTTGCTCACTATTTCCTATTAGCCCCTTTCTGGAAAGGAGGGTGTTGGGATGTAATAACACTTGCTTCAGAGCACAAATGTAACAAGCACAGACTTTCCCCCTTTCTTTTCCTTTCCCACAACATCTCATGGTACAAAATATCCCTTTGGGTCTCTATGGGTCATCTGCCCCCTCCCAACTTTTTGCCCAACCCTTCACTTAAGAGGAAAAAGGGAGGACGTTGCAATGAGAGAATGAGAGAAATCCTTGACTGTGTTAAAGTAATATTTAGCAACAGCCAACACATTGATGAGCTAAAAGTACAGTTTTAGACACCAGTCCAAAGCAGAGCACCATATGGCACACTATGAAGAAAATTAACTCCATCCCAGCCAGACCTAGCACATACTCCCTGAAACCAGAGGGTACTAAGTTCACCTCTGTGCCCTAATGTGGAAAAAAACCCTGAGTGATCTGGTATAACCATGTCGCCATACAGGAAACAGCAGAAAGAAGGGAAGAAGCAAGTGTAAAGAACTCCCAGAGGTCCCTTCTTCATTGAACGTTTTGAAAAAGTTATTTGAAATTGTGCCTGGTATTATGTGCAAATGTTGTGCTAATGCTCAACGTCTGCTAAGTTAGAAAATTGTACAGTCCTCTGTCCAAGAAACCTACTGGCAGCTGTTACTACTGCCCACATTTGTGATAGATATTGAGGCTGTTAAACATAACACTGTAGGGCATTTTTCTTCCAAAAGTATGTCAGGTGTGAGATTTTGGTCTTAATTTAAAGTTAAGATGCAGGAGAAAATGTTTTGTTTTCTTTTCTAAAGAAGTCCTCCTAACTTAACAGCTGCTGGTGTGTGCATGCATTCCTGAGCTTTGCTGTCTCCTAGCTGGGCTCATACCACCACAAAGACCTGCTGCTCCTGTTCCCATCAGCGTCACAGTCCTGCAAACAATTCTGCTTGTATGAATGGCTCTACTTCGAACTGGACAACAGCCACAATGAATTTGGGAAGTTCACAGTTGTACACATCAGGGCTCCAGTGCAATGTCAACAAGAGATAATACAGGAAAGAAATTACACAGGCACAGAAGAAAGGAAAAAGAACTATTAGGGAAAAATAAAAAGAAAATATATTGATTGAAAACATATTAATTGTTATTTATTTAAGTTGCTCAAAAAAATATTTTAGCTACCACTTAAAGCAGACAAGCAGCCTGACATAAGTACAAAAATGCCTGAAATGCCACGTAGATGTTCATGTGTAAGAAAGATTTCCATGGTTTCACTTGTAATTAGCTCTACAGTGGATGTAATCTTTAAATTAAGCCCTTCATGTTTTATATTTCCAGTTCAATATATTTATATCCTTATGTTTAAATAGGAAAGTGCCCTGATTAATCTCTGATCTTTCCTTCATCAAGGCATCAGTGTTTTGGCATCAATGTTTCAGCATCAAGATTTTCTGAAAATGTAGGGATTGCTGTGAATTGAAGTTACCTTCCAAAAGCTTTTGGATGTAGAAACTACAAAGACATGTTTAAACTACTGTATTCCTTTTGCTCTCTTTATTTTGAATAGAAATGTATCCTGGTTTGAAAATCAAGCTTTTTATAACATTCAAATCTACTTCTGATGTCAATGGCAGGTGTCATTCTAGGACTTAGGAGTTTCATATTTGTACAGCAAGAATGTGCACACACTACAGGTTTTTAAAAGTTATTTATTTTTAATGTAAATAATTGTTTAAGTTGTGCTCTGCTTATAGAATGACCAGTCTTTTCTGTGGAGTAAGAATTTTTACAAAAGGAAGGATTATATCTTATTAGTGTAAAGACAAGTAAGTAATCATATTAAGATCACAATTTTAATCATCACAAGTTTTTCATGTGTCATAAAGAAAAAAGATCACCCTGTGGAGACAGTCTGATTGAATAGACACAGGATTTTCCAAAATTTAGTCCTCTTTGAACTAAGGCTTATCTTTTTAAAAAACACTTAGTTATATCATAACGATTTATTATGAATAAGATGAACAATCCACGTGCAGAAACCCCAGTAAATTGTTCTAGAGGGAATTGTCCTGACTATCAGAAAGTCAAAACAATTCCTTTCTAGTGTGAATTTCTTTAATTTCTTCCAATATGCAAGTGTTACTATATATTTGTCTCCTGAATTAAAAGAGGGCTTATTAAATAATTTCCTTTGAAATTCTTTACTGGGTGTGACTGTGTCATACTTCAGACATTAATTTCTAGTGAAAACATTTAATTTTGAACCATTTCAAAAAATCTACTCGGTTCTTTGAAATAAGCAGCTTTTCAAGACCCGAATGGATAAAGCCCTCATAAACCTGGTCTAACACCACAGCTCACTCTGACGTGAGCAGGTTAGAGACCTTCAATATTGA
This sequence comes from Origma solitaria, assembly GCA_013397895.1. Classification (NCBI taxonomy): domain Eukaryota; kingdom Metazoa; phylum Chordata; class Aves; order Passeriformes; family Acanthizidae; genus Origma; species Origma solitaria. The sequence goes on from VZRL01005110.1 coordinate 619,797, forward strand.
ATTATCTCATGAATTTTTAACCTCATGACTTTTGCCAGTTTCCACAGTGTTGACAACATACTTTCCCAGGTTCATCTTGGCAGCTAAATGAGAGAATATATATGTATATAAAAATTGACAGCTATTAATTGTCAGGATATATATTTGACAAATCATTTGAACTAATAGAGAAGAATTAAAAGCTTGACTTCCCTGAAATTAATTTCATTAATTAACAGTGGTCTGCTTACTTCAGTGGTAATTTTTTAGACAACACACTTTTCCAAAATGCTGCCCCAAATTAATGAAGCTTATAACTCTTCCTTATTTGAAGGAAGGTTAAAATAAGCTATGTTAAGTCCCAGTTGGTCTCTCCTGGGATATAACAAGTTGGATTAAAATTGTAAACAGAGATCGATGCACTTCTTGCACAGGAAAATTTTCATCCACACGTAGTTTTTCACTGACATTGCTCATAGAGAAAAGATAATAATGAAGAAAGAGTGAGTACTAGATAATTTAACCTTATGAAAACAGTGCAAAAGCAAGTCCATATATATTATCCCTGTCACAGGAAAGCTGTAATCTTTTGGTTTTCTGTTTAACATCAACTTGAAGAAGAGTGCTAGTTGATAAAAAAACTTTAGAGAATGAAAACTGAAACCGAAATCTAGACATGGTAATAATGGTACGTGGTTACCTATTGTACTAAAAAAGAATTTAAATAATAAACAAAACTGTAATAGAATGATCTGCCTTGGTAAAACTATGTGACTTGCCTGGGTTTTCTAATGGCGTATGACTTTCGATACAAAATATAGGATAGAATTCAACCATCTTCATCTCTGTGCTCAAATGTTCCCTGTAAGGTTGGTTAAGCTATAGCAGGTAATGAAAGCAAATCAATTGAATTTCTGCATATCAGCTGTTCCATCAGTAAGGACAAAATCACAAACGTAAGAGATTAAATGAGTAGTGTGATTAAAATGCTATCCATGTGCTTGAAAAAATCCTAGCAAATTTAGAAATAGAAGTTTCAAGACTGCCTCTATCCCCAGTCTAAGGTGGTAAATCACAATACCTAAAAGCAGAATGAGCATCCTCAGACTGCTCGGTGTACAACACCATCGCTAGAAATCTTACAGAACTTTTCAATGAAAGTGCTCCAAACATTTTAAACAGGACACCCTGTTTCATTAGCCTTATTTTACAGTTTATGGAACAAACATAGTGAGAAAGTGACAGAAAAAATATGATGGGAACAAGATCTCTAATGAGTTCTTAAAACTCCAAATTCAGCTACTCTTTATTATATGTTCTTTGGCTGCCTTTTTGCCATCCTGAAGATGTAGACTGTCCAGAAAGGAGAGATGTAAACTTTATGTGTTTCTCTTATGGCTTTAGGGGGTATGTATGCAGTAGTTTTAGTACACCTGTGTACACGGATGTGAGAATCCTCAACAAAATTGCTACAGCAATAAGTGGATTTTGTATTAGCTGATCTTTGCACCTACTTCCCACTCCGGCCCCATCCCATACCAGCCCTGCAGTCAGCACTCCATAGACACAGCCATGATATTGCATCTGGCTTTGGGATCCCAGTGTGAGAAGCAAATCAGTAAACAGTGCGGAGTTCAGTGGAGTGACCAAGATGGTCAGGGATAAGAGCACTTGCCCTGTGAGGAGAGGCTGAGGTACCTGCGCCTGTTCAGCTGTCATATTGTAATGGGAAATATTCTGGTTTAATTCAGGAAAATATTACCATACATGCAGGCTTTGTGGAATGTGAAAATCTTGTTAACATCATTATGCCATTAATAAATAAAAATATGCATTCTTTTACCTACTCTGCTCATAATGTGTAAATTATTATGTCAGCAATTTTAGCTACTAATGTCTGGGGATGCATAAAAGGAATTTAGTGGTACTTAGAAAATCAGAACCTGGAGCCTGGAATAGGTTTTCTGTTAGCCTGGAAGCAGAGATTTTCATTGTAGGGGGAAAAAAAGGGGTTTTTTCATATAAGTGTATTGTTTATAGTAAAAGTTACAACAGTATAATACAGTACAGGAATTAAAGTACAGAATGAATAAATTAATGTTTCTTCCATGTTCAACACTGCAAATATTTCAGTGCTATTGAAACTACATATTTTAAAGCAAAACAACCCAAAAATCTACTCCTAGACACCTCGTTATTACAAATATATGCATGATAAATATAACATGCAGTACGTAATTGACAGATAGTATTTCAAATTATATGCTCTAAAGCAAAGTGTTTCGAAAGGCATCTATGCAAATCTTGTCTAGACCTTAACCTTGAGAATACCTAAGCACATGAACACCTGTACCTGTGAAAAATTGCTCAAATGAGTCAAACTATTAAGCTTACAGCAGTGGATTAAAAAAATGCTGAGAGAAGCATTTATATTTAACAGGAGTCAGAAGATAAAGAAATGATGTCTTTAGACTAAACTGACTTAGATACCACACTCCATTAATTTCCACAGAAATCTGCAGAAGTAGAATACCTGCATATGGCTGCAGTGTCATGCCCTAAGTCCACACAATTAACAAGCAATAAAAACTTGATATAGCACATACTTCTAGTGGAAAATATATTTTCAAAGAGAAAATGGAAATTTAAAATGGGCCTTCAGAGTGTAGGGGGCTGTGAAAGTCCAGTACCAGATATATTGGACTAACTGTGCACAGTGCAACTGTTCTGAGTATATGAAGCATTGCTGAAGAGCTGGACTTCTGTGCATATGTGCAGACACTCCATATTTCACCTGTGCCGTTTCATTTTTCTGTATCTACTCACATTTGCACCCTAGCTGTGATTGGTTCTGTCAAGATAGCTCTTGTGAAACTCTCAGTCTTGACTCCTGAGTAACTTAGCAACTTCATTTCTTTACAGACAATTTTTCAGAGAAATAAGTAACATTGCAGTTTAGACCTTAACCGTAATCTTAATGGCATACAGTGCTAATGTTAAAAGAAAAAAATCAAACATGTATCTGCAGCTTTTTACAGTATAAAATGGGCTATTGAATGCAAATACTTTTTGGTACTGTTTGGATTACACAGCCTGTTAAAACTTATGGTTAGTTGTATACCTAAACAATAGGTAAACCATTAAGTAGATAATGGAGGCCAACACATACCACATATAATTGCTATTGCACAGAGGATGTAAGAACTACAGTCCCAGAAACTGTATTTGCATCCATGGCAAATGAAAAGATCCTGTAACCCAAGACTGGATCAGGCATCTGAAGCAATAATTTGGGCACTTATGGTCCTGGTTGCATAGATTTTTCATATGCTTCCTTTAAAAAAATCTTTTATTGGATTCTATAGTCTTGTTTATACAGAATCTAGCATCCTATTTGAACTCCTGATTGGACACAATAACAGGAAACAACCTCAGTTCCTCATAGAGTAACAGAACACGCAATTGGAAGAAAAACATAAAAAAATGTAAAACCACCAAGAAGAATTTATAATAAACAAGCAAGAATAATTTATTAAACCCAAACTAAAATGAAAAACAAGCTGCCTAAGATTATGAAGACTAGATGAGCCAGTCTTTTTTTAAAGTTCTAGGATGGAGAAAAATATTTGATAGGTGCAGTTGGACAAATTGTGTTGGAAATCTCTTTAGATAAACGGTCCAGTTAATCTTGGAAAACTCGTTACATGATTCAAATTTAATTATGCACACATTCAAATCAATGAACAAAAACCATTCAAAAATTGGTAGCATTTCAGAAACACAGGAGTCCTGAATATGGTGGTGTCCTTGGTGAAATAATAAACTTATAAAAGTTCTGCTATCCAACCCGACACTCATGCAGACAGAAAGCATATCTGCACAGTTGCAGAAACAAGGCTGTACTTGTTCTGTTGCCTTTACTGCTGTTTGTTGAGGTTTTTGAGACTTTTTTGAAGAGTTGGGCTCACAGAATCTGTTAGTCAAAGTCTTCCCTGTTTTCTCCGAATATCTGTTCTTACCAAACTACCTGTAGAGGCATAAGTGCATGTACCCTATTGTGATAAACTAATAGGATCCTGCCCTCAAGTGACAAGTATCTCAGCATCAGAAATGGTTATGAAAGATGATACAGGAAGGTAAATTTTCAAGACAATTGGAAATGGCAGAATCTCCATATTTATCAGCTGAGCATGTACTCTCTAATATTCTGTGTTAAAAGCATAGCTGCAAGTCACCCACATATGGTACATTGTCAAAAATTTTGTTATGAAAATGTGATTTTCCAATGGTGTTGCATGTCATTCTCTGACAAATGACACAGTGAAGTGAATTTTGTGCAGGAAATACTTTGTAGAATACTCTTACCTGGAGTCAGTGGATTACAAATTACCAACAAAAGCAGAGTTATCCTGTTACACACCTGGAACCAATATATAACCGAAAGGTTTCAAACCCTGTCAGGCACTCAGAAATGTGTGACTCTGATTTTATTCCCAGTATAAAACACAAATTCATTATAACCTGAATCTTGTGTTGTGTTTGAATAGAAACATAGAATTATACAATCATTAGGTTGAAAAAGACCTCCAAAATCATAAAGTTCAATCTTTGATTGCACACCTTCATGCCAACTAAATCACAACACTAAGTGCCATGCCCAGTTTTTCATAAACAGTTTCAGGGATGGTGACTCCACTACCTCCCTGAGCAGCTCATTCCAATGCTTAACCAACCTTTCAGTGAAAAAGTTCCTGATATCCAACCTGAACCTCCCCTGGTGAAACTTGAGGCCATTTCTTCTTGTCCTGTTGAATGTTACCTAGGTGAAGACACCAGCCCCCACCTGGTTACAACCTCCTTTCAGGGACCTATAGAGAGCATTAAGGCCTCCCCTGAGCCCCCTTTTCTCCAGGTTAAACAATCCCGGGTCCCTTAGCCACTCCTCATATGACTTACTCTCCAAATCCTTGCCCTTTTCTGGACTCAGTCCAGCATCTCAAATGTCTTTCTCATAGTGAGAGGCCAAAAATCTGGACACAGCACTCAAGGTGTGGCCTCACTACTGCCAAGTACAGGGGGACAATCACTAGTCCTGCTGGCCACACTATTGCTCATACAGGCCAGGTGCCACTGGCCTTCTTGGCCATCTGGGCACAGCTGGTTCCTGTGGAGCAGCTGTCAACCAACACTTGCTGGGCAACTTTCCAGCCACTCTTTCCCCAGCCTGCAGCACAGCATGGGGCTGCTGCGACCCAACTGCAACTTTCAAATGTGATACTGCTGGAGCATGACTGATTGTGCTGGGTTTGGCTAGGTGAAAGGTAATTTTCTTCATAGTAGTTAGTATGGGCCTATGCTTTGGGAAAATACCGTTCATAATTCAGGAATATTTTTGTAATTGCTGAGCAGTGCTTACACAGAGGCAAGGCCTTCTATGCTCCCCACCCCACCCGATCAGTGAGGAGGCTGGGGGTGCACAAGGTGCTGGGAGGGGACACATCTGGGGCAGTGTATCTCAAATGACCCCAGGGATATCCCACATCATATGGTGTCGTACTCAACATATAAATCTGGGGCAAGAAGAAGGAAGGCGATCATTTGGAATGATGGTGTTTGTCTTCTCAAGTCACTGTTATATGTGATGGGGCTCTGCTTTCCTGGGGATGGCTGAAATCTTGCCTGTCAACAGGAGGTGGTGAATTAATTTCTCAATTTGCTTTGCTTGCCCATGTGGCTTTGTTTTACCTATTAAATTGCCTTCATTTCAACTCACAAATTTTCTTCTGTTGTCTCCCCCAACCCACCGGGGAAAGTGAGCTAGAGGCTGTGTAGGGCTTAGTTGCTGGCTGGGGTTAAATCTGAACATTGCCCCAAAAGTCTGTCAAAACATAGTATGTCAGATTCAGCTTCCTCTCACAAACATATCACAATCTGTTTTGATAGGGAAGGGATATAGTTTAATTATTTGTTTTTAATCTGACTCCAGATCTGACATATGACACCTAATTAAGTTCTTTTCACTTGTTCAGTAAAAAACAGCCGTCCACAAAGGAGGCATGCAATTTCTGGGGAAAAAAATTAACTTAGAAAACTTTGTGTCATCTTACAAGGTAAGTCAACTTGTACTGAACACCTGAATTTTAGTTTTGAAAGATAACTGCCACAACATGTATAACAGTCTGTTAGCAAATAAACTTTTCATTTATACCTCAGAACTTTTCTCCTGCCACAGACTTCAATGATCTGTCAAAATCAAATAATAAATTCAGCCTCCATTACAAGAATGCAGGTAAATACTGAAAAATCTGAAATCAAATGAGAAAGAAAAGGGCATGTAAGTTGTTTTCTGACTTGGACAGGACTTTAATATCATTCAGCCAGATTTTTGAAAGGTAGAAATCCATTCTACAACATGTAGAAATTCAAGGCATGTACAGCAGCTGTGATTATTTGAAATGGAGAACTAAAACAGTACTTCGTCAACCTCCCTGAAACACAGCTAATCATTCAGAATTTAGGCTGAGGCTTTCAGACAGGATAAGTCATTAGAATCACAGAATGGTTTGGATTGGAAGTGGCCTTAAAGATCATCTGGCTCCAACTCCACTTTCATGTGCAGGGACACTTTCTGCTAGTCCAGGTTGCTCAGAGTTCCAACCTGGCCTTAAACACTTCCAAGGATGAGGCACCTACAACTTCTCCGGGAGATGAAAGTCACCAGAAAAACCCAACATCCTCTTCAAGGACAATATATAAAGCACAGTTACTGTCAGGTACACCATGGAATGTTATGGCAAAGTAATGGTGTCTTGAACTTGCATAACATATTTCATCTGGGCAACCAAAAGTACTTCACAGACACTTGCTTCAGGCCCTGCTAAGCTGTTCTGCCTATGGGCTCTCTACAAGGCTTATTTTTCTCCTGCTGAGTTTCCATTTACATTATTCTAGGTCACCCTCTTTGGGAAGCATGGAAGCAAGAAATATTTCAGTCCCCAAAGGAAAAAACAATCCAGAGAAACAATATCTTACCCCTAAATTTTTTTTGCATGATCCAACATATGCCCAGCCTGAGAAAGAACTTGAGTTTTCTAGCAGTGATTTTCCTAGGTTCTTCCACCTCCCTCCACTCTTACTATTACCTTGATGTGAAGCATGAATCCCCAGGCTTTCCTGGAAGCTGTGCAACAGAGAGTCAGGGGATTCACATGTCAAGGAAGAGCTTGGATATCTTTTGCAGCGGGTCAGATATCATGTTTATCAGATATAAGCCCTTACATGTGTGCTGGTAAGCCAAATTACAGCAGCAGCAGAAAACCTTATTGTGCTATAATTTTCCAACATTGGTTTGAAAAGAATATTTTAATTGAATGATTTTGTTACTTGAGAACAAAACATATTTAGTTTTCCTTAGGAAGCATATTATCAGACAAAGGTTTCTTTATACTAAAAGAAGACGCATGATAGATAAAATTGTCAAGTCAAAACAAAAAGTCAAAGGGTTTATGTACCTCGTCAAACATCTAGAAATCTCTTTCTCGTGTCTTTACTATTACAAATGCTCTAGATCCTCTGTTGATAATGTTAAAGCACTGAAGAGATCAACAAATTTGGGAGGAATGTGTTATAATTTGACACAAAGAGAATTATACAACTTGGAGGCTTCAACCCAGAGAAATGACAGGTTTTGCCATTGGGTGAATATCCTCCTTGCTTTTTCCATAGTCCAACAACGTAATTCCTTGTCTCATTAAAAAAAATTGTACCCGACGTTATTTAACTCCCATTTTTTAAATACCTTCCTTAGTGTTGACAGATATTCAGTATAACTTCTGCTTGTGCTGAGAATGTTGTCCTTCCTTCCTAAAGCATGAGAATGACTTTCAACAATAGTTGTGGCTCTCTGAAAATTTTCTAGCACTGAAAATATCCCATATGGCAATATACTTGACAAATTCTTACAGTCCTACTCCAGACTCAGAGGCAACTACACTTTTAGCTTACTACAGGTTTTACATCCATTTCACCTAAGCCTGAAAAACCTGCTATGCAGAAAAGGGGTAAGAAATCTAGAAAACTGAGACACAGCAATTTTGAAGCCTTCTCAGGGGCAGACAGCATGTCCCAGGAAACCACAGGCACTGGGAAAATGCATTCAGAAAACTTCAGTGATAATCCAGTGTTGTCTTCTTTTAATTCATCAATCTTAGTTTCATTTACATCTTAGAAGGTCAAACACAGAGTCTTCAATTTTGCCACTGAGATCAGCTCAGCTGGTTAGAGCCTGGCGCTCATAACACCAAGATTGTGGGTTCAATCCCCAAATGGGGCCTTTATTTGAGGGTTGGGCTCAGTGACCCCTGCGGGTCCTTTCCAACTCAGAATATTCTCTGAGTAACACTATCCTGCTAAGTTGCTTTTGTATTCAGTATACAAGTTGCATTTGTACTGCTAATAGTTGGCCAGGCTTTGTGTTCTTCTTGACCCTACATTATTACTTGCAGTAATAATGGTCCCATTTTCCTCCATGCAAAGTGTGATATTTACCTTATCTTCCTTTACACTGTTTCTTCTAAAATTAAGGACCTCTCTTTTTTCTTCTCTTTTCACAAACATTTTTGATTCATATTCCTGCATTTCATAGAATCATAGAATGGTTTGTGTTGGAAGACACCTGAAAGATCATCTAGTCCGATCGCCCTGTCATGGGCAGAGACACATTCTACTACATCAGATTGCTCAAAGACCCATCCGAAATGATTTTGAACTCTTCCAGTGATGAAGTATTCATAACTTCCCTGGGCAACCTGTTCCCATGTCTCACCACTCTCCTCATGAAAATTTCATCCTTATGTCCAAACTACATCTTCCTTCTTTCAGTTCAAATCTACTAAAAAGTATCTCTTCTTCTTAGAAGCCCCCTTTATGCATTGAAAGGACACAATAAGTCGTCTACTTGAGGCTGAACATCCTCAGCTCTCTCAGCCCGTCTTCATAGGATCGGTGCTCCATGCCTGTGATCATCTTGGCCCTCCTTCAGGCTCACTCTAACAGGTCCACGTCCTTCTTTTGTCTGAGATCCCAGAGCTGAGTGCAGCATTCCAGGTGGGGTCTCAAGAGGGTTGATAAAGGGGCAGAATCCACTCTCTCCACATGCTGTCCATGCTGCTTTGGATGCAGCCCAGGATATGTTTGACTTGCTGGACTGCAAGAAGACTTTACCAAGTCATGTCCAGCTTTTCATCCACCAACACCACAAAGTCCTTTTCAACAGGGCTGCTCTATGACCATTTTTTGTCCAGCCTGGATTTGTGCTCCAGGTCACTTGCACTCCTTTGGGATTCCTGATGTGTGTGGGGCTGGTGGCTGCTGTTACCCCTGCCCCCCACACACATGCTCCCTCATCTGCTCTTGGGTGAGATGCTGGATCTGGGTAGGTCTTGGCACTCCCTTGGGATTTCCCCACCTCAGGAACCCCCTTTCCCTGCACACCACGATCCCCTGCTGTGGGACCCACCTTCGACAGAGTAGAGAAGGCCAAAAAGGACTATGTTCCCTAAAAAACAGGGGTTTTCCTTATGAAGTGCAAATTTCTGTTGCAAAAGACAGACAACATTAGATAAATGTATTCTAAATATATTCTTCTTCTGTAACCTGCAATTTAAGGTTATTTGAATGATGATCAAAACTACCATCACATTTATATTTTGCATTTTTGTCTTCAACAAATGCAAGTTTCAGGAAAAGCAAAACCTTTTAGTTACGACCTGACAAGCAATTTTAGTAAAGAAATTGATACAGATATGAAAAGATTCACACTGCTTAAAAATTTTTTCAAACCATCAAGATTGTCCCATCTTCTTTAACATTTAAGAGCTCTATGAAAACTAAAGCTAACTGGAGCAGTGTTAGATGATGGATAAAATTTTGATGACAACTGGAAAAAAAGAATCAGAATGGAAAATTATCAACTATGGTAAAAAAAATAACAAGTTTTGAAATCCTTCAGTGGCTCCCAGATAAACCATAGCAAACCTAAATTAGACTGAATAATTCATAATTAATGTACTACTGTAGGATGCTACATTTGCATGAAGGTGCAGTTTTGTAACTTCCTGTGATTACAAAGAGGCATCTTCTTCAAAATCAAACAGGCACAAGATGGACTGATATAATAATGGAATAGAAACCAAAACTGCACTTTGTCACACTCTGTGTGCAGCTACTGTTTAGTTGGCTGGAGATGGCAACATTTGTGAAGAAAATACAGAAGCCTTTATTACAAAGAGCAACAAACTGATTATTTTAAAATATGACAGTTTTTTTGCAGTATCTAGCATTACAGTTCAGAGATAAGGAGTTATGGTATGGTCTTCCACGGTGTTCAGCTGTGGAAGAAGAAAAGTGACTCTTTATGTTGGCTTGTTGACTTCTGTGTTAAATACAGATGCTTATTCCAGTTTTTCTCTAAGCATGGCCACTCAGAAATAGACCACAGATGTTTTTTTGAGGAGATGAAGTAAAACTATTGGTTTTTATACATGAACTAAAAAAGCACAATATTGTAATGAAAGCCAGCAAGCTGCTCAAAAGTTTTGTTCAATATTTTGGACATTTTGTAGCTTATATATTTTAAAAACCATAAATAATGAGTTTGGTTTTATTTTACCACTTCTGCTTTCATTTTGCTCAATGTGCAGAATATCAGAAAGAGTACTATACAGCTATTCAAATGTCTACGATATGAGTTTCTCCTGCTGCCATCACAAATCTAAATGGCATTACCATTGTTTGCCCCTGTCAGTGAAGACGTTTCCACACATTAGGTTTTTCCACCATGGCAAGTTCATCATGGTGCAAAAAATATATTAGTTTTGTGCGTGTGTATGCCAAAGTGAAAAGCAAAGCTTTGTGCAGAAAGCCCAGTTCAGGAAGCTGACATGCCACACTGATCCTTATTCTTTTAAGCAGTGACCAGGGAACAGCGACCAGGACTCAATTTTTACTTTTTTTTTTTCTCATTTTCATTTTGATTATAATAACTGGGTGCAGTGCAAAGGTAAAATGTACTGTCCCCACACGTATCAATATGTAGTGAACTTTTACTTGTGATGGAAATTTCTAGTCCTTAATAAAGGACACAACTGGGGTAAGGTGCTTTATAATGACCGGACTGAATAACAGTCAAACTGCACCAAACACTGCTACATGCTACCTGCAAAGGGGTGGCCTTTTGAGGGACTTGTAGGGTGATGAAATACTTAAAAGCAACAATTGCACAGTAGGTGAAAATATAAAACCTCTGCATGATAAGTTGGTGCCTAATGATCTTACCTGTGACTTTGCTTTTCCCCACTAGGAAACAACTTCAGCCCTCAAAATCAAGATTTACTGACTTGGCTGAAGTAAAAGCAGATTAGATGGAGTTTAATCTGATAAATAACCCAAATAAGCAAGCTGGGATCATCGAATTTGCTGAAATACTAACTGTAACCATTGTTGCATGATTTTGTGTTGGCATTTAGAAGCAGTACAGTGAATTGAAATCTTGACCTCGTGTAAGAAATAATTTAAAAAGTGGATGAAATGGTACTTCCACTGAAGTCAGCACATATAGCTTGATCCCAAGTGTGCAGCCTTTCTCTTTTTTTCCAAAAAAATACTTATTCTTTGAAGTCTATATTCATTACAACTGTCTTAAGACATGAAAACAGCTATATATGGTACTAAAAATGCAGTGCAAAGCCACCTAGCTTTGCTGACATTATATTTTGTGCTGAAATTTCTGTTTGAAGCTTGAAACCTACTAAAACATTACAAGTGAAACAGTAAGCAAGAATATGAAGAATAAGGAAACTTCCACCAAAAGTCAAAACAACTACAAGCCCACATGATTAGCTTTATCCGATCCTATTAGGGATTTTAAACCTAAAGCATAAAATAGAAAAGCAAAACACAAAAAAGGATTGTATCTCCGTAGTACTTAAAATTTGATAATGACACATGAATATAATGAATAGTACAATTTAGTGTTACTATTGTATTGCAGCACTTCAGCACTGTTTATACTGATTCTTCCCCTTGAGGGTGGTATTGTTATTTTGCACAATGACCTTACAATTGACAGGATGTACATCACAGAATCACAGCAGGGTAAGGGTTGGAAGGTCTAGGCCAAACACACCTGATCAGGGCATCATCTCTGACCAGCACACAACTCAGGATCATGTCCAGTCAGACACCAAACACCTCCAAGGATGGAGGATGTCCTCTTTGTGCAACCTGGGACAGCGTTTGACCACATTCTGGGTAAAAAACCATTTTCTTGTATTTAAGTGAATTTCCTTTATTGGTTTATGCATTTTGCATCTTCTCCTTTCATTGAGCATCACTGAGATGAGCCTGGATCCTTATGAATCTTTTATGATTCATTAGATATATATTCCCCATACTCATCTTTTCTCCAGACTGAAGTTCAAGCTCCCTCAGCACCTCTTTGTTCCACAGTTGCTGTGGTCCATTAATCATCTTCGTGGCTATTTGTTGGATTCACTCTAGCATCTCCATGTTTCTCTTGCACTAGGGATCCCAGAACTGGATACCGTACTCCAGGTGTGTTTCACCAGTGCGGAGTAGAGGAGAATAATCGCCTCTCTCCCATGCTACCAGGCTTTCTTGCTGCCAGCACACATTGCTGGCTGATGGACATCTTCATGTCCACCAAGACACCAAGGACCCTTCCCGCCAAGTTGGTCTCCATCCCGTTGCCCATCCTGTTCTTACCAAAACATGGAGTTACTCCTACCCAGGTGCATTTCTTTTTGGTCTGCTTTATTTTTATCCCATTTCTTCTGCCTGTTGAGGTCACTCTAAATGGCAGCAAAACAAATATACTTTACCATATAGTTGAATATATTTTTGTTAGAGTATAAAAACCCCCAAACAAATGCAACATGAAAAATAATACAGTTGTTCTCATTGTGCAAAGAATTTGCAGTCTAAGTGGAGAAAAAATGGTGAAGGTAGGTAAAGAGGGCTGTCGTTGATTTAGAGAGAAGAGCAAGTGAAGTGCAGAAGTTAAATTGTCATCCTATCTTTAAAAACAGAATCTGCGGTAATGAAACTACATAATATTCCCAAGTCCACTCAAATAATCAGATCATTTTTCTGCCTGAGTACCTCAAAAAAACCATAACATGCAGGTCATGGTGCACAATGTGCAATACTAGAAAATGTAGTGACGTAGATATTGATCACACGGAAATTAGGAAAAATTATCAAAGACAGAAAACATTATTAATTCTCTTGTAAAAATGGCAAATTAATTCAACATAGCAATCCTGCAACAGTTTTCAACATTCAAAAATCCAAACAGAGTTCAAAAGCTAAACATTAAATCTCTTTCTCATACAGCAAGAGGTACTCTCTGTGTACAATTACATAAATAGTTCTTACGGTCCAAAAGAAAAAATATGATCACAAAAACCTTCCGTTTCATCTCTGATATCAAGTTATTACATTAACCTATATCTCAGTTCATTATTGTTTAAAAAACAATTAGGGCCAACCCTTTTAGGTATTTTCAAGCCTTTTAACTGCCCTTGCAAAAATCTCTGTTTGATACTGGATGTATCAAAATTATAATACATATTACTCATCATTCTGTACTATAACACTGGGAAATATTCATATTATCTGTATTGGGTATACAAAGCATGTATATTCAATATTATTTAAATGACAGCTAGACTTTCCAGATATTCCTTATATAAACTTACCGGGAAAAAGATATTCTGACTTATTTATAAGATTATTTATTCCCTGTCTCTAATCTTTCAGCTGTTACATGAGAATGAGGTTCTTTGGATCTTAAAAGCTGACTCTCCTATATCACAAACGTTTTTTTTCATCTTGTATCTAAACTGTTCAAAACCACACTTCTTATCAGCTGAACACATGCACAAACAGCTCAGGATTTTATATTGTATTATGCATACACATACTTCATCAGTATGCTGAAATAAAATGACCAAGTATATATCTACAAAAATATACACACGTCAGGGAATTTATTCATGGATGAGTGAAATAAAAAACCCTCTTTCAGAAGACTGCAATATGGTGTTTAAATATAAATTTGCAAACTTAAAGAAATGTTAGATTGTACTATGCTGCACTGCCAAAAGGGTTTGTGAAAATGATGGTTTTTGTTTTCCGTAAACTTTCACACCAAAAGACTGCAGCTGGCATTGTTATCAGAAACAAGCTGAGCTCTGCTCTTGCCAATTAAAACTTAAAGACACACCAATATTTTTATTACTCATTTTAGTTTGGTATTACCTGGTGGGATATTTCTATTCCTTCTTAAAAGAAAAAAAACAACACCTGACAGAAGTTTAACAGGCACAAATTTTGCAGCTGCAGCATTCCTGCTGTACATCATTCCCTGCCCTTGGGCAAGGGCACCCTCTCCAGCCAACGCTCTCGGCACCTCAGGATAAGAGAACAAGACATACACAGGAAATCAAAGGACTCTGTTCACAGTTCAGTGTGACTCTTGCATCACAGTTAACAAGCTGGGGAGTCAGACCACTTACATCATACACTTGAAAATGTAAGACATGGCTGTATTTAAGTAGAAGTAACAAACTAGGAGACTAAAGAAAGTAAGCCAAGTGTGGTAGTTCTGGCTTGGCCCAGGTTTCGCCAGTGAGTAGGGTGGGGTACAAAGATGGTTCCTGCATGTCCGGTAGAAGAATTGTGATGGACTGACTAAGAGAAAAACCCTGCCCCTGCCCTGGAGTTGTTGGTTAGTTGAAAGGAGGGAGAGGGATGAACTGAGAAGTGGTGCCTTAAGAGGGAAGGCAGGTGAGTGGAGAAATGGTGTCTTAAGAGCTAATTTTTGACTCTGATTTATTCTCCGACTCTGTTAGGTCAATAAATCGCTTTTGCAGCTTTAAGTTTTCATTCCTGCCTGCCTATCTGTGCGTCCTGCTTATCAGTGATCTTATCTCAACTCATGAGTCCAGTGTTTTGTGTTAGTTTTCCCTCTCCTCTGCATAGCTGCAGCAGGAGAGAGCAGAGAGAGCAGAGGTCATAGGTGCCTGGCATTTAGCCAGGGTCAAAGCCACGACAGCAAGCAAAGGCAGGGTGAAATGAGATGCATTTTTGCACATTCCCTCACCTGAAGCCAAGAAACTGTGTTGAGCGTCCTGTTATTACAAAGGTATTCCTTGCTACCGGGCCTCCACAGAGGAGAAGATAGGACACAGCGGCATAAAAGAGGCAGGTAATTCACCTGACTGCCTGTTCTCATCAAATAGCGTAATTAATCTACCTCTGCAACTGGCCTTAATGAAGATAAAATATCTAAAATTATTCTTCTGAAGCAAACAGGGATGGGGAAATGAAACCAATTTTAATCTGTATCTGAACTCACTGCAGTCAAAACTTATTTGATTATCTCTCAGCAGAAGCCAGAAGAACTTCTGGAAGGTGTCAGTAGCCAAAGAAAAAGTAGGATACCCAGAATCTTGTAGACCCTGGATAAATAAGAATGTTTTGCAGTAGATAGTGAAACCTATATTAACCAGGAGAAAAATAAAGATTATTCTGTGCTGAAATATGTCTCTGTCTTATTACAATCTTTATCTCCCCAAATAAAGTTCTCCAGCAGGCAGAATCCTCAATTCTAATCTGACTGAGTCAATGACTCAGTCTGTGACCTTGGGCTAATCACTTGACCTTCGTCTGAATCAGTCAAGCCAGCTAGAAAATTGGGTGAAAACATCAGATTGCTGAAAACCAGATTCTGTACCTAAAATGAGTTTTTCTTTAGAAAAAAAAATATATAAACTGCAGGGAAGGAAATAAATTATTATTTATCCTGAGCTCTGGGTTAGAAGGTCAAACCAATAATTTCCAGTGTTCACTCTATAATGATACGATTCTTGCCCCATAAATACCATGACACTCTGTAAGATACATATAAATAAATTGTCTGCAGTTACTGTTTAAGCAAAGTTTATTCCCATACATGAAGTTTTAGAGAATTCTGTCAGTTTAACTTTTCAAGATTTAAAAAATCAGTGTTCTCAATGTCTGCAACAACCTTGCAGAAGGAAGGGAAAAAGTTGAACCTTATTAAAACTAACGTAATTCACAACAAGGTTCCAAACACTTTCCCATTTCAAACGAGTGAAGTTCAAATGAGAATAAGCAGTTCAAACAAAATGTCACTGGAACCAGAAAAAATTTAACTCAAAAATATATTCCTTTAATGTGATTAATACAGAGCTGGAAAACACAATGTAATGTAAACAAGATTATCTACCCTTCAGTTGTTATCTGAAATTCAATATTGTTATCTAAAATTCAATTATTGAATTTTCTGGTTTAAAAAAAGCTAGGATTTTAACATATTCTGTTCTAAATATTCCCTGAAACTTTACTATTTCAATCTGTGAGTGGAAAATCTATTGCAAACTGGTTTTGCTGTAAATTGTCTGAGACTGCAATAGTTAAGTAGAGGGGTATAAACATAGTAATGGAAAGCAAATAATATTTCAAAGATCCATTGCAGATCAAAAAAAGGCCAATAGTTCTTGATCTTTTGTTTTCTTCCTTCGTCTACCATATTCATTCTTTTCATCATGCAATTTAAAAAAGAAAGTGAAAATAGAAGTTTTATGCGAATAAACAAAACAGCAATATGTTGAAAATTTGAATATGAAATATGTAATACCTCCAAAACAAGAAGACTGATTTTTCTATTGTGGGCCTGAAATGAAACATTTCAATTTCTGCCACTTTAATTTCTGAAAGTATGGTAGTTAAGCATATTTCTCTTTTCTTATGCTACTGTGGGTGCAGACATGTGGCTAGATTATATTTCTTTCCAACAAGGACAATTAAGCCAATAAGATCCATAATAAAACTATAGAAGGTTTGTCCTCATGGCAGGGGAGGGGTGTGGTGAGTTGGAGGGAAAAGAAAAAAGAAAAATTGTTGCTGAAGAATGGTCAGACTTTTCAATTTGCCTTGGATATACAGAATCATTGAATATAAAACATCAAAACTTCAAAGTTTTAGAAGACAAACCACTACAAACAATATCCCCAAGAGACGTATTTGAGAATTCTACTTATGCCACCAACAGAAATTGTGACTCAGAAATTGTAGGTAGATGTAGAAATTCTATCTAAAGCAGTCTGAGGCAAATGCTAACATCTCTGACTAAAACATCTGGAAATTTGCATGAAATTGATGAAAGATGGAAAAGAAAGTTAAGTGTTATTTAAGGTGATTTTAGGTGGCATGTAAATATAGTCATTCATCCGCTGCATTCATTCCAGAATAGGTTGAGAAGAGAAATGGTTTGGTGAAACTTTTGGAGCAAACAACCTCATACTCCTGGCTGACATGGGAGTTTTTTGTACTTCTAGAAGTTCACTTAAGCTCTTGTTCAAGTGCAAGATTCTGCTTTCCCTGAAATTAATGTGAATTAATTTTCTCTGAAAAACATGAGACCCACATCCATGGGCAGAAAAGGAATGTGCTCAGATCTAGTCACACAAGTTTTGTAGGACAGGGCTAAAAGTGTGAAAAAGTTTCTCAAATAGTTTGGTTTAAAGTTTTAATATTAATCTTCTCCCATAAGTAATTTGTTGAATTGATGTATAATATGAAGTATTGGCCACTCTTACTGAGATTTATTGACCGTAGCAGTCTAACATTTACAAAGGCTTTGCCTCCCCCGATAATAATCTCTTACAATCAGCAATAAATCTCTATGTTTGCCTCCTAAGAAGTCAATATCTAGTTATTAATCACAGATAAAGTAGTTTGAGTTATATACATTTCTTCTACTTTCATTTGCCAGCTTAGCAGCTGATTCTGCCCTGATTATATAAAGTGGAAAATGTATGATCCCTAAATTTTTTTTTTAAGAATAAGGAAATTAAGTTCAACTAGTTTTATTTATCTTTTATTTAAAGAAACATAATTCAATTTCTACTTTATTTAAAGGAATATGCTTCATTAAATGGGAGAGGTTACTTTAACATTTTCAAGAGATAACTTTCATTACAAAGTAGAAGTTATTTACAATTTGTCTTGCCCTCTAAGCGATAAAAAATGGACCTGTGTTGAACACTAAGAAGCAAAAATTCTGCAATGTGCTCCCAGTACTTTATCAACTGAGTCTTATCAGAAAAGTTGATTTTGAACATGTAAACCCACTGAATATTACTTTCCACTTCTATACATTATAAAAGAGTGATTACATCTTGATTAATATTTCTATAACTTTATTCCATCTCTCAAATATATTCACAGGACACTATTAAACAGAAAATTGTGAGTTTGACCCTAAGAGACCAATTTGAATTCCAATTGGATGCCTTGAGGTACCTAAAAGACATTATATGTGTGACCTTTAAGACCTGAAATGCTCTGTAAGTTTTCATACCACTGGCGGCTCAACAAACATGCACACACTTCTGTGTGTCCATATGTGCCAAGGAGTCACACACCCACCTAGTCCATGCTTTCTGCTGTGATGTTATGAGGAAAAAATGTAGAAATATTTGGGTTTATCTCCACCAAAGAGAAATCTAAGAAGTGTCTGCTGCAAATCAAAACTGTGGGGGTCGTTGTGCTTCTGCTGTCACTGCCAAGAACTAGACTACTTGAGCTTGCTCAATAGGTATTTTTTGTCTGCTCCCCAGTCTCTTCAGCTCAGGATGTGCTCTCTTCTGGCCATCATCTGACCTTACAAAACATGCTGTTTGTTTCTTGTACTGCTGCACATGTGTAGGGCTACTATTCATTGGCTACGCTGCACCCAATGCACCAGTGTCACCTGAAGACCTTCTTATCTCGTTCCTAACACTTTCTTGAGGTGCTATTTGTAGAAGGAGAAACACCCTCTAGCTCCTGTGCTATCTAATGCACACAACTTGTGGCTTGGTATTAGTACAAACTAACAAGGCTTGATTTTCATGAAAGAAAAAAAAAAGATTAATATATTCACAACTAATTAAGAAAACTGACAGATTAAGGCTTTCATGCTCAGGGAATTGGAAAGCAATCGTGATTACAGAAAATATATAATTTGTTATAATTATTTTGGGGAATACCTTGATTCTGTAGAGCAGTCCCTATGTTCTCCACAAGTATTTGATATTCCATATCAATAGTTGGTACTTGCAAGCCGTGTGCTTCAACAAGGTGTTTAAGCAGTTATATATCTTCAGGTGGGTAAATTTAGATGGAAATTTCTATGTGTTTAAATTTGTTTTAGAGAATTAGATGACTGTTTACATATGACTCTTCAGATAGTCAAGTAGTTTGAGGAAATTTTGATAAAAATAAACTGAAATGAAAAAATGTAATCAATATAACTAATCCAGTTGAAGACAGAACAGTTTATTCTGTAAGTAACAGAAGAACATCTCCATAGAGTCTTATTGTTGTCATATCTGCCATTCTGCCATAAAACAGTGAATATCAGTTAATTTTTCATTGTTCAAAACTTAAGCCATTTATAGCTGCTTTTATTGATATTACGTCTGTTTATTATCATAATTTATCTTTCACCACAGAAGACTGATGCTCTTAGCAAATCATTTGGGGAGGATCATTTGACTAAGAATTGTTTTAAAAGACTTGAATTATGTTGATCGCAGAGAAAATCACTTGAGAGTCGGAAGTCATACCTATCATCATTTGTAGTGGGAAGAATATGTGTCCTAAATGTCAAGACAGTCAGTAGTCCATGATTGCTCCTCAGTTGCAACTGATGTTAAAGTCTGGGGGACAACCCCTGAATAATTTTTCAACCCTCCTAAGTGCTGCTTCCACCAGGAAGCAGTGGTCTATTCATCATTCACTTCTATCACTTTTCAGTTAGAGTATAGCTGCCCACTTGAGCTTGTGGTCCTTGGCAGATACCAAACTCCAGCCAGTGCTGGACTGGCAGTGTGTGTCCACTGACCATGGATGGTCCCATGGATAAATCTCAGCTTCTGAGACAGTGCATTTGTAGAAAAATGTTCCAGCCTTATCATCAAGATGTCAGTCGATCCCTATATGTAGGGGATTTAAGAGCAGTAAAAAAGAGACAAAACAAAACCAGTTTCTTCATTTTAAGGTTTTGGGGTTTTTTTAATTAAAAAAGTTATTGGTGCAGACTTATGTGAGCTTGGTCTAACACAGCAGAATTGTCTCCAAGGGAAATCAAGGACCACCTTGTGACCTTCCCCTCATGATGCACTTTGTGCTCTGCTTTCTTGACTGTGCTGGCCAACTTATTGTGTCTCTGGATATCTTTTAATCTCAAACACACCAGGCTGTTCATTTTTAAACAAGGAGAAGACAAGACAGCAAACACAAAATGGATGTTAGTCTTTTTGTTTAATTCTGTTCACAGATACACTAAGACTTTGGTGTAAGAACCTTCACAGTTGTTACAGATTACACAGTTACTAATAAGTCTAATTTTATGTTACCTCAAAAAATAACTGGTTTTAGAAGTGCTCCACAGAACAATATAATGCTTCTTATCCATGCCTTTCACTCAGTAACCAAAAAAGCCCAGGAAATAAATGGAAGTGAGATATCAGAAGCTTCATGCTCTCTGTACCAATTTAAAAGCTATTGAGAAGTTCATGCATTTTCAGATTATGCTGTGGTGTCATTTGTCTTTGTTTGACACCAATTCTCCAGTAAGCTTGTCTTTTCACCATATAAATGGCTCTGATGCTGTATTAGCACAGGGGACTAAACACAAGCAGCTCTGTAGTACCACTCATACATTTAAAAGCACTACCTATTTCAGTTGATGTCAAAGGAGCTTTCCCACTATCAAACCTAAAACAGGTTCTGACTATGACAGGTAGCTATATTCCACTTGCAGTGAGTAGAAATAAATCTATAGCAATGCCATTTCCAATACATTTTTCTCTGTTGCCTTTCAAAAGAGAGTTTTGTTCTGCTTATCCTATGTTAATTTATTTGTAGTAGTGAAAAAGGTGGTTAAAAGAATTTATATGAACAGAACCACTTAAAGGAAAGGTGCCTTTGAAACTTAAAGGCATTCATATAGAGCTTTTCTTTCTCAAATTATTATAATAAGATTGGCTTCCTGAGGTGTAGGATGTAATTAACTATTAAACAACTGACAATTAAATCCCCTGCAGGTGACCTGGTAAAGAAGGAAGATTTTTTGTCAGTCTTTGTTCCATTTTTTTTCTGACCACCTTTTTTTTGCTCATCATAGCAAAAGAAAGAGAAAGTACACATAATGCCTTTCACATATGAATGTTAAAATCACCTTTTAATTTTGTGGTGTATTCTCACTTGCTGAAAATATAAAAATACTACTAACACTCACCTGAGTTCTGCACCCTTCTGGACAGCAGGGCAGATTTTTTTCATGATTAAGTGTATATAATGCTAGGCCCAGCACAGTTTTAAAGATCTAGAAACTTCATTAAAAGAAATCCATCATTAAAAGAAAAAATAATTCTATTTGTATTGAAATTTTCATCAATAAAATTTATGTTTGATCTCATTGAAAAGCTTATTCCCTTCAGTGATCCAGTGTTGGCATTATTAGCAGTAGTGTTTATATGGGGCAGACTTAACTGCAATGACAAATTATCTCATTTACAGCAGTGTCCCGAAGTTCCCTTGCTATAGAAGATACAAATTATGCCAATTATTCATCACTTTCTTATAATACCTTCCTGACACACAATATAAATTTGTTCATAAAAAAGTATGATTCCCTTTCCACTTCCCCCCTCCACATTTCATCGAGAAGGTGGCATGACTGTGCACAATGGTTATGGGTCCTAGTTTGTGCAGCTTCAAAGCGTTCATACTATAAGTAAAGAAGGGAATTAGAGCTGAGTCTAGGCAACCTATAAAATCTGCATATTAATATTTCAGCACTGATTAATGCCATTCTGAGAAATGCTGATTTTCCAGAAAGGCCTGTATCCTGAAACTCTTTATGCCAACAGAATTTTGCGCTTATACTGAAAAGTGAATTTACAATTAAACATGGTTCTAGCTCCCTGAAACAATGCAATGGTCTACCTGAACCTCAAAACATCTATCCCAAACAAATTATGTGACTTCAACAATTGTTGTGGGTTGAGTGGAATTCAGGGAATTTCCCAGGAGGCTGAGTTTGTGAGCAGGTGTTTCTGCCTTTCTCTTTAGCAGTGTCTTCTACAAAGATAGGAAGAAGGAGCAAGTAATTCTAGCTGTTCTAATTTGGGGGCATTGATGTTGCAAATAAGTAAGGCAGCACCAAAACCCAAAGAACAATAATGATTCTGCTCTTCTGACAGCAATGATATTTTCTCTGAAACAAAATACAAGAAAAATATAAATTGTGGATGCTGCAACCTTGAAAGTATTCAAGGCCAGGTTAGATGGGGCTCTGAGCAAGTTGATCTGGTGGAAGGTGTCCCTGCCCATGTCAGAGGGCTTGGAATTTGATGATCTTTAAGGTCACTCTCAACCCAAACCATTCTACGACTCTATGATGGAAAAGGGTGGCCACCTGTCACAACAATGTTCACAACCAGAGTTTTGCCTCGGGCCATGTCCCTTGTCTACCTGATATAACACAGCTAGCTGCTGAGATAAACACATATTGCTCATACACCATGCACATCAATAGCAGGAGAAGTTATCCACTATTAAAATGGAACTATGGGACCAGATATGGAATAGGATTTTTTACGGCTTTTACAAGTTTTACTCTTTGATGGCTGTTTTTCATGGTAAACCCAGAGATCTTGCTTCCAGTCCCCCCAAAATTTTGCATAGCCATATTATAGATGCTCTGCAGGCAACTGTGTTTTACAGATTTTGAAGACTGACTGTGGAAATATCTGTCAATATTTATTCAAGAAGATTTTAATTCTAAGTTTTAAAGATGCTGTGCTGTCTCTGAAGGCAAAATCATTGAGATTTTAGTGGTAATGAGGTGCACATATTCAATAGATAGTCAACATGTGAAGAATTTAAGATAAATAGAAAAGCAAAAAGCATCATGCATTTATAAAATGGCACTAAAGGTGAAGAGGTAGGGCCTCAAACATAAGCTGTGGACATTAGTAAGTGTCTGAATAGTCCCATGGCATGATCATTTAATGAAGGATCCCAAAAGAATATCACTATGTTACAAATAAGGCACTGTGTAGTATGACTCCACAAAACCAGTTCTGCACATGGTCAAATGGAAACATGACATGAATGAGCTACCTATCTAGGACATCCAGTAGCAAAATAATAATAAAACTGTTGTCCTTAGCCAGAGACATCTGATTTCAATAAATTACAATGTTCCTTTGTCTATTCTTCTGCACAGAAAACATGAGTACTGTCTAAATAATATAGTGTATGCAAGAGTAATGACACAGGGGAAAAAAATTAGAATCTACCAAAGCAAAATCAGTAAGTTTAAAGTTTTGCCAAACTTCAGATTTTATTTTTATTTTTTATTTTACTTTTAAATTTAAAATTCATTTTACATTTACTTTTATCTGGTTACAATAAATTATTGAAATAAATTTAACACAAATCAATTTATCCAAAAGAAACTTTTAGAAAAAGAATTGGTGCATTATGGTCTGATCCAATGATACTAAGTACACTGACAAATCATCCTTTCATTTCAGGTATACAAAGTCAGACCACTGGCAAGTGAAAGAAAAAGACACTAGCTATTAAAAATTATGTACTGCAGAGTAATTACATATTCCTGTAAATTATTCAATAATTACACAAAGTAACTCCAAAAATAGTTTCACTTGCTGTGTCAGATCCCACAATAAAGCCCTTCTTCAAAAGTAAGAAGTAATCAAGAATATATCCTGTACTTTCATAATACGGATTGCATTGTCCTCAAACTTGCAATATATATTTATGTTGTTACCATGACTGCTCAGTTGTTGGGAGAAAATTCCCAGGAATATTACTTCACAATTTACTAAAACATGTTCTACCACATCTTTATCCCTGTCTATGCTATATCTTACATATTTATCTTACTAAGTAAGAATTTTAATACAAGTAAAACTTTAATTACTAGCTGTTGCCACAACTTATTGCATTTTTAAATAAATATGCTACATTGTAATAACAGGTATGTGTTCTGTAAGTGGGCTTAATTGTTGAATTCTGAGACAAATAATAAATATATCTATAAATATACTATTTCCAAATATTAAAAAAGAAAATTGACAATTTACTTGCTGTAACAGATAGTTTTGGAAAGGAGGGATTTTTATGGGTTTACAAGAGACGTATAAGCTTAGCCTCTATCATGAAACCTTTTGTTAGCCTCCAACACAGAATGACCAGGTGAACTACTTTTGAAAAGACTCTCCAGACTGAGTTAATTCCAAAACGGTGCTTGATATGTATTTGGAGAGTGCTAACTGACTCATGCCAAAACCTTTTAAATAATTTAACCATTTAATGGTTGAACTGCTTGAATAATTTAACAATTTAAATGAGAAAGTTCCAGTAGCTGGAGGCATGCCCTGATGGAGTTTAATTTGCCAGAACAGACAGAGACTTAAGGTTTACAAACCTGTTTTCACAGATGATGACCAAAGACCACTACTGTGAGTTACCATCACCTCCTCTGCAAGTGCAAAATGCATTTTAAAACTGACAGAAGTGTAGAATTTATATGTTAGCACTTGACCAGCTAAAAAAGGTATAGAAAGGGAAATACAGGAGAAGTCCCATTGAATATTCACATACAGAATCACACTGGCAGCTCTACACATGCAAGAGAGGATGACCTCCTAAGATATATCTGAATTATAGACAGCCTAAATATTGTTTTATTTTGGAGATGTAGAAGGTACCATGGCTTTAGAATCTGATATTAGACTGTGGCTTCTCAAATTATATTAGAAAACAAGGAAACCAGAGTGAAAATATTCTTGTCTTTTTCAAACTTCTATCAGTCTCTCCCATCCTCTACTCTTGAATGGGAACACATAGAGAGCAGATTGTTTGATTTCCAGGACAGAAGTTAGTACAGCTGCATTTCATTCTAGCATGAGAAAAGTCTGGAAATGAAAGAGTAGGTTTTGGATCTGTGTGGATATATCAAGAACAGTGACAGTGTGTGCAGCAAGAGAAATGGGCATGAGTGTGCACTGCAGATGACATACGAGGCACTGCTGGTGACTCGGGTTGGTCACCTCATCCAGCAGCCTGGTGCCTTGACTGACTTATTTCTATTCCACTGAGCTGTACTTGTGTCAAAGATAAATCCCTGGCACCAACTGTGTTTCTGAACTTTTCAGAGGACAACTGCTCACAATTACAGCACACATACATATCCCTTAATTGTGACTAAAATATCTGTGCAAGGACTCCTGGGGAAAGGAAAACAAACAGCCCACCGAATGTCATGACTGATAACTAAGTTGGCTGTACAGACTCACAGAAATCAAACTATATTAGCCTGTTTCTAGTGGCCTACAAGAAACCAAAGTTCGGGTGCCCACATGCAGAAGAAATTCTTGACAAGAACACCAATACATTACAGATTTCTTCTTACCAGTGTACTTTAGGTTTTTTTCTACAGAAGAAGTAATTGCAGGCAGGACAAACCCAAATTTTTTATTTGTTTTTGTTTTCTGAGCCATATCTGGTTTCTACCCTTGATTCCTCAAGGCCAAGCATCTGTTTGAAGCTCAAGTAGAGATAGAATAAAGGCTCTTCTAGTGTGAGATATTAATAATATCTGGAAAAAAATTCAATTTTGTTCAGCAGTCTTCAAAATGAAGGTGTAAAACTATAGTTATCTTGAGTCATCTTCAGCCTTGTGTGGTTTTTATTTCTGAGCTAACAGTGAAACATTATGTTCAGCAAAATTCACCTATCTCATTACATCCTTCTCTTATTCCTGTAACCTATTTGAAAACACAAATAGCAAATAGTGTCCACCCAAATGTTAATGTGAAGAAGTTAGAGGCACATTACTGACATCATCATTTTTTTCCCAATTCCCTTGTTTTGTGCTGCTGGACCTACTTCCAGGGAAAAAGGTCATTGTAAAGTTTGTTAAAGGGAGGACTTTTGTTATTTGATGTAATAAGAGTTTTAGAGTCTTGTATCTCTCTTATCTATACTATATTTGTGTGACTGTGTTATTGAATGCTATATCTAACACTTCATCTGAAACTTTTTAGTAAATCAAAATTTCAGAAGTAAAAGTAACATGGGCTGGCTACACAGACATGAAATTTGCTCTTGGTTAATTGTAATCATCAAATGGATTAATATCTTTACTGGCTTGACAACTTGAGTAAATAAAAAAAGACAGACACAGAATTTAAGAAAAGTGTTGATATTACCTCAATAAAAGGCAAGTGTATGAGATTAACTATTAAATATTGATTTTAAAACTTTCTTTGATCTAAGGCAAACTTGACAAAAAGGAGGCAGAATAACAGCTTCATTATGAACAGACAGATTTTGTAGGCAGAATTAGTCTCCTTTTACTTCAGGCATTTATATCTTATCTTTGTATTTGATGGAGATAGATATTTCTGGCATGCAGTTAAGCTGACACATTTCAAACATCTACTTTAGGACATATAAATACATATCCAAATGTGATCCTTCTCCTCCACTTCCAATAAAGACAGTCTAAACTACCTAGATATTTAATATTGACTTTAATTGATTAAATGTAGGTAGTTAAATGAATTCAGGAAGATCTTAACTTACATATCTGTGGATAAAACTACTCAATGAGACTACAAAATATGCAACACTTAAAACATTTCTAGCAATTTCAAGAGTGGTTTCAGCATCTTACTGGATTTTGCATTAGGACTTTTACTCTCTCATCTCAGAGAGCTGTATAAAGAAGTGAATCCTGACTTTCTTTTTTTTACCCAGGGAAGGAAAACTTTTTCAGTTGAAAGAATGTACATTCAATATTTGTTTTCTTTGTTTTCCAAAGAACTGAAAAACCTCTGGGTGACTAGTTATTCGTTATTGAAGAATAAGTTAATTTATCAACCTGTGAAAGGTCGTTATACTATCAAACAATCAGAAAAAGAATAATAGGAAAGTGGAATTAACTGAAAAGGCCCACAATTTTTAGAATAAACATTTTTTGTTTTGTTTTTTAACTCATTAATATTCTCATGAGATACATTTATCCTACTACATTTTGCTCTGATTTTACCTCAAAACAATATTTTACATTAATGATAATGTACACTGCAAGTATGGTAATACAAGAGTTGATATTATTTTTATGATGCCTACATTAGTTACCTTATTCACTGACATCAGTATGGAAATCAAAAAAGCAAAATAATGTTGATCAGATGCTTTATATGAGTGTCATGCTGCCCTTATGCAGAGGAACATTAATGTCAATGCCAAAGCCGCACTGCATATAGTATCAATATTGATGTTCCTGTGAACCTTCTTTCTTAATCATGTTGCAAATGGCATGTTCAGAAAAAATAAAATACTATTTACAGTGTAAGCACAATGACTACAAAGAAAATAATAATGATGTGAGGATAAGTAACACAGCTGTAACCATGGTAACATTGCACAGTGAATAATTCACAGCAAATAACATACTTGATGAAGTTAGCCTACTTTTGCTGCAGTGGAATGACTGCTAGCAGATTGCAATTTTCTCTTCAAATGTGCTTCTAACTCAGGAGTACCTGAGACATACAAGAATATTTTTAATGTGATCCTCAGTGTCTTAAAATTAAGTTTCTTTGGTAGCTCTGACTGGAGACCAAATTCTTTCGTAATGTTGCCTGATCAGATGAGCATCTGTTCCCAGTTCAATCGAAGTTCCATTAAATTTAGAAGAAAGAGATACCTATCACATTGAGTTAGTACTGGATCAATAAACAGTTTGAATGTATCTGTTTATCATGAATGACTTTTGCTTACAGAATTGAATAACTGGCCATAGAACACTGAGATCTCTATTCAGAAAGGAACTTATCTTTTTTTTTCTTTTTTTTTCTTTTTTCTTTCTTTTTTGTTTTTTTTTCTGTACATAGACAAGAAAGGATGTTCTGATTCTTTTACATCATTAGGAAGTCTTTTCAACACACCTCCCAGTCTGAAAGGTATATGTGAAGGGGGCTGGAAATGATGTGCTCAAAATTCCACTGGATGCTCCCAGCCCAGCATACACGATTAAGACAAATAAGTTTCAGCAGCCAGCAGCACACTAGGTCATTAAAGGAGCAGTAAAGTTAATATCACATACAGCTTTTTTTAAAGTCCCCAGCCCAAGCAAGTGTTCATTTACAGCTGGATCAGCTCAGGTAGTGGGATTTACAGCACTAGCTCACTGCAAAGTCCACATTCCCATCTGGATCTCAGCCAGAAGGCTCAAACACTCTGCTATCATGCTATCCCTTCCTTTTTCAATCTGTCTTTTTGGCATCCCTCATGGCCTGAACACAACTTCAAACTTGGTATTAGGGCCAGCTCAGAGAGGAAAACTGCTTCCCAGGATAGAGCAGATGAAGTTTTGGCCTGATTTCACCATTAGTGTCTCTTTGCCCTCCTTTCCTTTCTCCCTCCTCACACTCACAGACCTCCAATTTATCTAACTCACATGCTCTGTTGCCAACTGGAGAAGAGATTGTGCTTCACTGGCTGCCGGTGAGAGAATCTCACTGAACACCTTGCTCCAATGCATGCTAGAGACTTAAAAGATACAATTGGACATAAAGCAACTTCAAGTTTTCTTTGGAGGCAATTTTCAGTGGCCATTGGATAATAAATCATTTAAACCCAAATTCAAATTTATATCTTATAGCCTTATGAATCGTTCTACCTGCTTATTTTAAATTATGACATAATTTTAATGAGTCTTAGTCTGCACTGAAATAGGCTCTGAAAAGCAACTACGTATGAACAGATATTCAAGGTAGAACAACTTTATCATTATGTTACATATATCCCAAAAACATTCTCCATGCACAAATTTAGCCCTGGTTTCAATGTGTAATGATTGCATTACACAAAAAAAAAAATAAAGCAGCAGCAAAAAAGAAAAAAATAATTAAAAAATTGATGTTTTCTTTGCCCTGCATTAATAATATAATCATCTCTGAAATCTTCATCTGAATTAGCCTGAATGTTGATGGAGGCTTGCATCAGCTGTCCTGCTGCTTTGCACATGGCATGGAGAATGCCAAGGAGCACAGTAATGCACCTTAATCCATGGAAGTGTATGACCTTGGGAAGAGGTTTCACTGCCAACCCATACAATTGTAAGCTCCTTTAAGACAACTGACTTTGTGAGGATCAGAAGAAAAGCAATATCTTCACAACAAAAACTAGGCTGGACTGGCAGAGAGTTTAAAGGACTGCTCTGCTTATTTCTCCTTTTACAAGGATAATACATCTGAGCTCTCAAGTTTGTAACTGTTCTGACCAGCACACTCCTGCATCTACCAGGAGGCCAAGGAAAGCTCTGATAGATGGGTGACACCAGCTGGACTAAATAAATCACAGAATTTGAGTCTGGGGTGGAGACAGAAGTAATATTTCTAGCTAATTTTGGCTCTGCTTTTAATTAATCTACCATTTTATTTCATACAGCACTTTATAAAATTTTGTACTGATCACTGAACAGATAGATTTCACTTAACCAACATTTGAGATTTTCAATTTATTTTAGAAACATGATAGTCTGTTTACTGGTTACATTAGTGACTAAGCTCTTGGCTAGCTTAAGAAAAGACTGTAAAAAATTGATTGACCTAAATTTCTTGCAAGATACATTTTTCATTCTTTCCTATTTGTATGCGAAAAAGTCATTGGAGAATTATTCATTTGGCAGTAGCATGGATAGCAACTTATAATTAAATTAAGTTTTCTGAAAATATATTATGCTTTCTGTTGCTCTACCATGTGAAATGACTGAATATCACCCACTGTGAGAGAGTTGTTTTCTCAAGACAGCCTGAATTTCCAGTAACTAGACAGATATTTTTTAAAGGTAGATAGCAAGGTTCAGGAAAGCTTAGCAGAGTATTCCTTTGTGGTTTTGAAATGCTATGCGAAAGTTCATTCATTTCTTTTGCACTTGGGAACTATGTAAACTAGCTTTCATAGTATGCAACACCAGTTCTCAGGTGTCATTAGTACCAGTGCTGCCGCTTCATTTTTATCTTCTTTTACAATAATGATAATGATGCTGAAGCTTACAAACATGGATTTACATTAGATATCAAATGAAAGCCTCTAGTGAGTGGATTAACATATCAGGACAGTTGGCTGATGTATTTCAAGCAGCCTCTGAATTATATATGGCCCCCAGTGCCCTTATCATTAGGCAAAGATGTACTTACAGTTCATTGAATGGGACAGGATAAGTGAAATAGGACAGCTTTGCTGGGTGATTGGTAGGAGGGTGTTATGCAGCCAGATGAAATGGATTGTTGATTACATTCTGTTTTAAAGTTCAATAAATTCATCCCCAGAACCTAGATTGGTGTTACAAAATAATGGATTACTCAGTTGGTGCACTGTCATGGTTATATTTAATATGGTAGAAGCCTTTATGAGATGGTCAATAGTCATAGATTTATATAGAAAGGGAAAATAGCCTTTCACTTAACGGGAAATACTTAGTCTATGCAGTGTTTTAAAACAATCACGAACTTTCCTAGCCTGAATAGATTGCTGATTGCTGAAGGTGCAGTTTACTGGTTCTCCAACAAAAGCAGTGGAAGTGTAGATCAATTAAAGCAGAACACTGGGCAGAGAGTTAAAGAGAATGGACAAGAAATTTAAAACTTAATATATTTCTGTTTGGTGTCTGTTCATGTTTCCCTAGGTAACAGTGAATTTCTTTTGCAGTCAGTTGGGAATTCAGTCTTTTTGTTTTATATGAAGAATATAATCCTATCTTTCATTCTCAATATTAAGCTTGTGGCAAATGCTCTTTTTCTATGGAATAAGTTTCCTATGAACTAGGAATTTACCTTTTCTAAAGTCATTACTTTAAGTTTATTAGAAATATTGCATGATGGTTTTGTCTCTAGGGCTCTTTTTCAGTCAGTTTATTGTGGTTTTTTACCTATAAGGACATAATTTAACAACAGGAATTCAAATGATGATTCTATATTCCTAGCTTTAAGAGTAAAATCCCAATAGCATTGCAATTGTCATGAAAAGCTTTTTAAAACCAGGAAATTCTGCATAATTGTACACAAAAGACATCCAAACGTATCAGTAAGAAACACAGACTTAAAGTATTCTAGTAGCCTTAACACTACTTTATGGGACAAGAAGTTCAATAGAAAAGAAAAAAAAATGGCAGGTAAAACTCTAAAAAGAAATCTAAGAATCAATGGGTTACATTAATTCTTCATGGTGTACCTTCAGGGAAGAGATTGTGTAAATATCTCTGTATACAAATGTTTGTAGGTTTTATACGAATATAATATATTTTATCATGTCAAGTTTTTTGGATAATTTCAATATCCTTTTCAGATTTCTAGGCCAAGAATGCTGACATACATTTATGTAGAAGTAAGGTCAGTAAGGAGATACAATATATTTTGTTAAACAAACCAATGCACCTATAGAAATGAACAAACATGTACAAATATAGATAGGCTTTTGGTAACACTAGAATGTCAGCAAGATTTCTGTGTCCAAAAACTAGTTTTCCCCAGTAAAATTAGTTAGTCTATTAGAAAATATTAATCGTTAATAAGCCTTATTTTCCTGTACTCTTAAAAAAATACCTAATTACTGTGTATTTGTTATTTCTGTCTTGAAAGAAAAGAACTGCACTTATGAAAATCATTGAACTTCAAAGAGACTCACATTCAGCAAACTCAAAATTTATCAAACATAAAACACTGAATATTTTGTTAACATAGGCAAAATCTTGGCTTCTGCTGATGGAACTGGGGCAAAAAGAGATGCAGTAAGTAGTGATGTCACTGGTGATATGCAAATATCCTGATTTTTGTGTCCTCACAGATGTATAGCACTGACTGAAAACAGATCTCCAGCTGCATGTTCTGCTGTATTTTCAAGAGTGACACACAAAAGACAAGAAATACTAGCAAAAGTCATATGAACAGAAACAACAGATTGTGGGAATATTTTTTTCTGTATTGAGCCCCAGAGGGAAAACTAACCTTTATTTTGTGTTAATACTTTCTTCACTCTTTTTCTTCCTCATGCTCTCCCTTTGGTAAGAGAGTCAAGAGAAAAGGAAGTGGCTTCCACAAGCTGTGGAACCACAGGTGTTCAGTCAGCCACCAAATAGGCTGCTGAGCAAGGGGGAGGAAAGGCAGAGCTATTGTCAATGGTTTTGTCTGACAGTCCAAGAGGCATTTCAGTAAACTACTGTGGTGCAGCTTGTTACTCATAGAATCTGCACCTTGTACTTCAGTGTTTGTGCAGATAGTAAGAAGGGAAGAAAATGAAGCTTCAAAACAGAATCCAAGGCCTTCCAAAGTTTCTTGCTTGTGGTAGCTTGTTTTCTTCATTCCCTAGTATCTGAGAAATCACGTGATTAGGTTATTGCTACTGCAAGAAAGGAAGAGATTTGATATTGCTTGACTCCCTAGACAAAAGAGACAATTATCCTTGTTATAAGAGTTGTAAGGGCAGCAGAGTGGATGAGGTTTTACTGCCTACTTTACCTTGGTATAGCCTGAGAAGTCCGGGGAGATTCTATTGCTGCCAAGACCAAGAGCGTTGTAGCTGCAGGGAATGCTGAGAATGGAAATTCTCCACTGAACTGAGGTGGCGGTATGGCTGCCCTTTGTCCTTAACTCTGAAAGCAGGGGCAGCAAACAGAAGTGGTGCTTCTTATGGTTCTCCTCCTCTCTCTGGCCTTTTTTCATGACAGTAGCAGCTAAATTCTGGCCTAACCCTCAGCCTTGGAGTAAAAAAATTAGTATTTGCCTACACTTTTCTTTGCCAGATTTAGGTAGGCTGTACCATGGGTACAAGTGAAACACGTTGTGCATCTATCAGATTAACACTCTGAGTCTCTCCTCCTTTTCAAAGCCTCTCTCTTACACATTCCTGATAACCTGTGCTCACACCCCCAGGTTTTGTACCTATGGTGTGGCTGCAAGAAATCAGGAAGAATGTTCAGGGAAAAAAAGACAACCTGAAAATTTTGGCTGCACTCTTCCAAGACTGGATGCATAGTTCTTCCTATCTGCATGCCTGGTGCTTGAAGGTTGAGTTTAATGTGCACATAACTTTAAAATTCCAGCAAGCCATAACCTGTATTCTTATATATTACATGATACATATATAAGATACATAAGAAAAAAAGTTGGAAACATTTACTGCAATGTAAGTACCAAATCTTATTATTCTTAACAAGAAAAATAATAAAAAAACCCTGAAGCATCCTCCAAAGTTTTTACATTAATATTTTAGCATGTGGTTAATATAAAGAAACTGACCATGTAGTCACAACTGACCATGAAACAACATTCTAAGAAGTTACCAAGCTAATCTGCTGTTAAAATGCAGCTCACCCTATTATAGACAAAAATGATTGAGCAAACAAAAATATTTCTGATGCATTTTACACAGAAATGAAAGCAAATTCCAGATAACTTCATGTAGTGAACATAAAAGCTAGTGCAGATTTGATAAGGTACTACCTTATCAAGTAGCTGACAGGGTAAATGAACTTCTAACCACTGAGAGTTGAAAAGAGTGATGATATGATCGGTATGTGCTAATTTTCTTCCAACACTTATGCACTGTGATTACTTGGGTTGTAGTTCTTGCATAATGGTTTCAGGGCGTACAAAGCCTCTCAGCCACATGACACAGAGTGCTGGAGAGGCAGAATATGAGCCTGACATATTCATGGTTACTAAAAAAGCAGTTGAGGGGTTCATTTAAGTTTAGGTGAATTTAAAGTTCATTTATTTTCACCGAGTGGTTAATCTTGCCTGTAGTCTATTTCAATTGGTTCATCTTCAATTTGCAGTCCCATTTTCTTCCTTCACAGTACTGCCTGGCAGGACAATGCCCTCCTATATATTTCCTCATTCTCAAAAACCTGTGGATTTGTTCACATATTCAGTACTTCACTATCCTCTGTAACACCAGCTGTTTCCTGACAACAGCAAGCCAAAGCCAGATCCTGATCAAGTGACAGACCTCAGGCTGAAAGTCACATTGTGTTCCTTGCAGTTGTGTTCCACAGACTCTCTTCACTACAGACATGCCTGGACCAGAGCGTCCGAACTGGGAACAGAAATATCTGTGCAAAGTGTTGTTGGGAAGTCACAGGACAGTCACTAAAAAGCCGTGCAGCTATATCACAGGCATATTTTTCAAGCACAGTCTGTGAGAAGGCTGGGACCAGGTCTCTGCAGTCAGGCTGTTTCTATATGAGACAGAAACAGGACACAGGCTTAGTCACTTGTCACAGTCATCCATACTGTTTAATGTTAGCACACTGCCTGACTCACTCTTCATCCTTTCTTCCTGGAAAGGGCCTGCCAAGACAGCACAACACAGTAACTGTTCCCAGCAATCAATATGACTAAGATCTTTATGTTGTTTTTTGAGCAAAAAGAATTTAATCCTCTGGGTGGGAACCACACTGTGACACCTGTCCTGAGGATGAGATATTGAGCCTTGATTAATTTAATTCATTAAGAGGGCTTCTTGTATGTCATTTTCCTAGCAGGTGTCTAACACCAAAATAAGATATTCAGGGTTTTAGAGCAATCAGGAACCCCTTCAGTGCAAAAGCAAATAGTCCTTTATACCTTAGTATGAAACTGCAGCTGCAAATCAGGTACTCACAAGAACTCTGCTTTATAACCTCCACCCTCTACCATTTCATATCTCTACATAATTGAATAAATTCTGCACAGTTTTTCCTTTAAGCTCAGTTCCACTTTCCTATTCAATTCTAAAACCAGATGGAGATACTGAACTGAAATATCCAACAGATTTACCATCTGGGATGAACCCAAGACTATATTTAGACTTTTCGCTCCCTTAGTTTACAATATAATTAAAGGAATACATGCATTCTCAGACTGAGAATTTCAAAGCTGACTGTGCATTTATAAATTAAATTTCTACAGAAATAAAAGGAAGCTTCTCAATTCTCTGCTGACCCTCAGTGAGAAAGTGTTACATGGTTTCTTCTAGATAGTCATAGCTCTAACATCCTAACAATACTTCCAAAATCCCCAGGGGACAAACCTCAAATAGCAGCTGCCTGTGTTGAAGGGGCATGTACTGTATATTTGCTCTTTTTGACTTGGAAGAAAGAAACTAGATATCCCTTAAAATAATTAGCTACAATGTTGTTCTAAGGCTCACTTGCTGAAGTTAATTGGTATTTTTGGAAACTGTTCCAATTGGTAATTATATTTCTGCACGGAAAGCTTGATGGGCTGTGCTCATATTTCATCTAAGGATTTGATATTAGTTTTTATGTTTGTTTTGCCAAATAGGATGTCTATGACCTTAAGGCCTGAGTTAATTTATTAGACTGAATTGTTCTTATGTCTCTTTTAGGACCCATCTCCATTTTTTCAACATTATGTTGTGTAAATCAGTGATATCCTCTCTTAAAGCCTATCTGATATTCCTTTCAATCTCCCAAGACATTCCCAAGAACTGATTTCAAGACAGCCTTTTTAGGCTGCAACACAGAGCTTATGTGAGGCAATGTTAACATTATTCGTACTTGGACATTCTGTACCATTGCACATTAAAGAACTTTTCCCAAACCAAGTCTAAGTCAAATTTAGCTTTGCAAGAAGCATTGTATCAAGTATTTGTTACTAAAAATATAAATGTTGATCTGATTTATTAATTCAAACTGTGTAATTTGCCTGTCATTATTATTTATGGTTAACTAGTGATTTTTTCATCACCAAGAAAAGAAATTAGTAATATTTTTTTCTTCCAGATCATTCATATTGTTAAGAACTAAATACCCACTTAAGCCATGTTTCATTTCAAGAAATTTGCTCTGAGGGATATTTTAGTTTAGCTCAGTTTTTCTTTACAAAATTT
Source organism: Origma solitaria (assembly GCA_013397895.1). Taxonomy (NCBI): domain Eukaryota; kingdom Metazoa; phylum Chordata; class Aves; order Passeriformes; family Acanthizidae; genus Origma; species Origma solitaria. The sequence goes on from VZRL01005110.1 coordinate 655,872, forward strand.
CAACAATATTATCCCCAATATGCTGAAAGATTGCCATTTTGTATTACAATTAGGCAATGATCACATTACATGAGAGATTATCCTTCCCTATTTACAGTAAACAGCTACAAGTTAAAAGAAAATAGAAGCTCTATTCATGAATGATTTACATGCTGTTTCTCAAGGTTTCGTTTTATTCAAGTCGAAATTTGTGCCCAGAATATTAAAGACATATTCTAATTTGGTGTACACAAACAAAGCTGACTCCATGCAGTAGTTTCTGTTGAAGAAGTCTTACTATGGCTATAAATTTCCTCATCTCAATATGAGGGTCAGATAGGGGAAATCAATAACACTTCAAAATGCATGATATGTCAGGTATTATAAGGTTAACGTTATTCTTGGTAGACATGAACACACATGGATGTGTATGGAACAGTTTCTTTCGTATCTAGAAACCTTTAATTTCCCTATAGCTAAATGAGCAAGTAACTGTGATGGTTGTCTTGTTATTACTTCCTACCTGAGGGCAAATTAACTTTCTGAACATGCTCAATAAAAATTTTAACATTTGTTTTCCTATATTTAAAACAGTCTGTTTCATTGATGAGTTAACTCAAGGAATTAATTGAAGCTACATTTCAGGAAAAAGGAATATATTTTGAAAGACACCTTGCAAACTGGCCATTTTTTCAAGGACTTGGAACAGAATCAGAGTGCTAATGTTTGATACCTTGCCTGTCATAATTACTCTTTAATCCTTTTTTCTGTCCATAAATTACGTAATTTCTTATCAAATTAGCAAATATTATGTCATTTGGTTTTTTGCTTCACCTCCTCACCCCCACACTGTGTGCAAAGGAATGAATTACCTTTGCAGAAGAGAGAGAACTGTATGATATTGACTCACCAATGACAGCCACACTGTATTTGTTATCTCAGGAACTTTTCGTTCTCACCCATATTTTGAGAAGAAAGCTTGCAGAAGGACTTGAAATCAGAGAAGGAAATGAAATCTGAATTTTTATTCTCATATCACTGCACTCACCAGTCCTTCACTTTTTTTTTTCACAGTCCAATGATGTGCAAAAATAGCTCAGGTAACTTCAATGCCTAATCTGCTCAACACCTTTTCCCCCAGTAAAAGTTTGAAAACTAAAGGTGAAAAAGAATAACTAACTTGTTTACAAAACTGTCTAGTAAAATATTTGTGTTGCATTGATCTGATACTCCACTAGAGTTTTGGAACTAAATACTTAAAACAAGGAACAATGTCCTAAGTCGTGAGATCTTTTTGCCCTTCCTTACGGAAATTTCTGAAATCTCAAAATTTTCTGTACGAGATATAGCAGCAGGATCACCTTATGCTGACTGACCAATACTGTGGCTCTGAAGGAACTATTACACTGTTACTTTTGCCTAGCTCCTATCTTCCTTTCTAATGCATTTTCTAAATCTCTGTTTAACTGGTGGTGAGAAGGGAAAGTAAATGCAAAGTTAGCATTCAGTTATGCTTTAGTGTATGTCAGAGATTTACTAAAACCTTGAGATCTCTAACCAGCAATGGGAAAGGTAAATAAACTTGGGTTTGAATAGTTTACTCATGTATGAAGCAATAATGTAGCAAAACAGCACAGAATGATCTTTAAGGGTTTTTTTTTGTTTGTTTGTTTTTTACCTTCATAGCATTAGAGAAAGTGTAAAAGCAAAAAAGCTGTATAAAAACCTGGAACATATATGGCACAAGAAAAGTAAATTTTCTTCTTGCAACACATACCAACTTCTCTTTTTTTAATATCCTAAACCAGAAGAATAACTAAATAAATACACAAAGAAATAAGTTAAATAAGGCTTTCTTGTAGGTATCCAGTCTAATAAATGTGACAATATTGACGAAAGTATTTATGAACTCCTCAAAACTGCTTACAAGACTCTTATCAAATTCAATAGTTCAGAATTATTCTCTTGAGTTTTGACTGTACTTTTATTCCAGTATCATATTAACAGGATTTAGTTAACACAATTTTCCACTAAAGGCACAGTGACGTGATAGAGATGGGGAGAAGGAAACAGAGTAAGCAAGAAAGAAAGAAAGCAAGGTGCATTATATGGGTATAAAATAAAAAGTCACACAGAGGAGTTACAAATGTATTTTGTTTCCCCATATAGCTCATATTTAGCTCCCTAAACAAATCTGCTAAAAAAGGCAAGGATATTTTCAATAAAACTAGATAAAAATAAATTCAATCCATCTGTTTTGTAACTAAATCCTGGAAAAACAAAAGAGAATACAAATGTTTCTTCAATGTTAAGTCTCCAGGGCAGATTTTTGGCTACTTAGAGGTTGATTTGCTCCATGCTGCTAAAATATTCTGGGCACCAAGTTGTGTAACTGACCTTAAAAAGCTACTGTCAGGTTAGGAAAGCTTCTATAGTCTCAGAGCTGACACAATTTTTTTTTTTAATCCTTCACTAAGTAGCCTAATTTGGAGTAGCCTTTGCAATGCTCTAATTTAACCTAATGACTTGTATGTTTATATGTATTTTTTGATTTTATGTGCTATGTTTAATGTATTTCTCACTCCCTTCTCACCTGATCTAAAGTAGTAGATAGCATCCCTTTGAGCCCATTGGCTAAAATCCAGATATTAACATCTGGCAGTAGCATAACAATAATAAATAATCTACAAAAGATTGAATAATCTACAGAAGAAAGAATAATAAAATGCCATGTTTTGCTGTGAGTCATGAAATATTTTGAAATTATCTTCCTTAAACTTTCCTGGCTTTTAAAGTATATTGTTTCTATATCTTCTGAAAGTATGTGACACTCTCTCCAAAATGATCTATTGTTTCAAGAATAAAGAATACTTTAATTATAACAGTTTTGTCTAAAATAAAATAATTTAATTACAGTTTCAACATAATGATCACATTAGCCAAAATGAAGGTTATAATTATACAGAACATAATTTTTTGCCTATGGATTCCATACAGAATGCTTTGCTTGGGTTGGCGAAATATCAAGAGATTTTTGACATTTCTTCTTTGAAAGAACCTTATTTAATTTATTTTATCTTGCTTCAAATTTTGCTAATAAAATGCGTTTTATTTAACTAATTATTTTGAATTTTCTGTGCACTGTATGTAATTTGGATGCAATGCAATAACTGTATGTAATGTGGAAAACTCCCAATAAGAAAAAAGTTGAAGCTGAATTTTTGGTTATAAAGAAAATGTCACAATCTTCCTCTCAGGACTTTATTTAAAATACCCTTCTAAATTAAACTAAAACAGAGAAATGCATGGAATAACCATAAAGGTACATTGCAGCACTCTGCTCTGCATATTCTCAAAAGCTTCATAACAAGAGTTATTGCTAAAACAATTGTATGCCTGGCTATGCAGACTGAGCAGGAGAATGAATGTTTTTCTTCTTGAAGAACTGTGCCGCTGTATGCCACATAGGCAAGGAAGGGCCCAACAGCACTACTTTGAAGAGAAATAGAGTTCATAGTGTTTCTTCATATGATCAGAAACGCTGCCTTGCAAACAGCTCTCAAACTGCAGTAACTGAAATTTGTATTTTTGCCTTCCTTCTGAAGCAGTTGTGAAGACTAAACTGGGGAAAAGCTGAGGACACTGAGCTTTTCCTGTACTATTTTATTCTAACTCTACCTCATGACCTATGAGCTCTTTAGTGTCACCACTGTTTGTCTAACATACCTTGGACTGCTCTAATCTGTTTGTCTGAAAGAATTTCCCACAGTGAGATATTGTTTGATTTATTCCCAATGTTTATACTACTGAGAAATGACCTACACAGAACTGGAGGCATGAAGTTCTGTGTCAAGGGAAGTTTAGGCTGGATATCAGGGAAAGGTTCTTCACCCAGAGGGTGGTTGGGCACTGGAACAGCTCCCCAGGGCAGCGGTCACAGCACCAAACCTGACAGAGCTCCAGAAGTGTTTGAGTAATGCCCTCACACACATGTGATTTTGGGCTGCCCCGTGCAGAGCCAGGAGTTGGAGCTTGATGAGTCTTGTCAAAGCCTTCCAACTCAGCATAGTCTATGATTCTAAGCATTTTATTTGGCAGGGGGAAAAAAAAAAAATAAAAGAAGGGAAAAAAAAGGCAAGAAAACCCCATAAAAATTCACACTTATTTACCTGCGTATTACTACAGACCTACATAAGGTCTGATAATCTTGTGGTATCATACAGAACATATCAGTGAACTTGGTTTTATCCTCACCAGCCATACCAGGCATATACAAGTTTATTTTCATAATATGTTTCTTCTCCTTCTCTTTCCACACCCCCTCCCCCTATATTTTTATGAAATTAAAATCCATTTTAAACTCCTGGGGTAAATCTGTTTCTTCTATCAGAATTCTCCTGTCAGAGAAACAGCTACTCAGCTTTAGATACAAAATAACTCTAGGTAGATATTGGCATGTGAACATAGCATATTACTCTTAGAGATCCAATTTACTAAAACTTTTTCAATAGTTTTCTTTTATTAACTGAGTTTAATTAGTTTGACTAGGGAAGGCACCTAGATTTAGCAAGTCAAGCTACTCAAGATGAGCTGCAGTGGAATGCAGTGCTGGAAAAATTAAACGATTTCTGTGCTGGAAGATTAAAATCACAGTTTTGTTGTGTGGAGGTTCTTTCTTTTGACTGGTATCTTCTTATTTATTTTTTACCCAATAATGCTATTAACTTCGAGTAAGCTACAAGTTACAGGTATAGTAGAGGTGAGACAAGAAGACACCCAATGTAACAGAGCAGTTGTGCAAGTAGTTTGTACACATCATAAATCAAGCACAATTGTTACATAAAAATACAAAATTAAAGATATAATCTGATTTTCAGAAATTTGCATTGGCAGTACAGCCTGCAAAAGCTACCAATTCTATCGTATTTGTCTCATTTTAATCAATAACTCTTTCATTTAAACTGCACCTAAAGTTTTAACATGATGATGCTTGTAGTTTGAAAGAAACACATCAAAAAATAACATTCTATGATTCATCTATTGAATTTTATGCAATCTGATAGCCTATGTTCAAATTTGAAGGGATAGATAGATAGGTAGATAGATAGATCTATAAAATGTAAAAAAAAAGGAGTGAAAGAGTAATATGTGGTTCAAAACAACTTGCTTTCAGCTTAACTCTACAAGAAAAAACTTGACCTCAAATTCATCTTGCTGCACATAAAATGAAAGGGGCCATTATGAGCAAGAACACAGCTCCAAAAAAGAAAAAAAAGTTAAGTTAAGAGATAAGTCCAACCAACAGTCAGGAATCTTAGCCAAATGAATGAAAGATGCACTTATCATTCCATCAAAGATGAATATCATGCTCAAAATACTGAAATAGAGTCTGAAGAATTTTGATCGCTTTAGTTTTCAGATGTTATCATGAGAAGTGTGAAGATGTATGACTCTGGGTAAAGGAGATGATTGGCGTCCACTGTAAGCCATGAAATAGTTTGGATTCATGACAATACATAAAAGAGATTATAAGAAAAAGCAGACAGGCGCAGCAATTTTTGTGGTGTTACACTAAAGCAGAAGATAAATAACCTGTTTCTTTTCTCACAGTTTGCTGCATACTTGAGGTACAGCCATTCACCCCGGGCTCCATCCACTGAACCTAAGTCACCATTCAATTTTCTTCCCTTACCCAGAGATGAACAATTGACACCCTTGTCTGAAATCAGGTGCTGTTTTGCCAAGGAACTGGGGTACCAAATTGTTTCATACCTCTTACTCTTACAACAGATGCTATAAATACCCTTTTCCTCCCATAGTTATGTCAGTAGGACAGGACAATGAGCCATTGGCAGCATTCTTACATTCTTCTATACAGTAGATTTCTTTACACTCTAATCCTCAAATAGTCCATATTTCCTGATGATAAGGGAAATTTTTTCTGTATATTTTTTGTTTCAGTTGTTGTACAGGTTTTAAAAAGAACTGCAACAAATGAAGGTCACTTTAAAGGAATAGGAGACTTGGAATTACATGATGGATTTCCAAGTGCTTAACTCTGTTTAATTCCATTACATAAACATTGAGCATTTTCTTGATCATTGCTAATTAGATCTGCAAGGAAAGGCAGCCATGTCAATGCAAGAAGAGAAAACACAAATATTGCAAATTGTTTTTGTTTTCTCTTGTTCTGCTCTTCTCAATCTAAAGTAAAAGTCCCCTAAAATTAAAATGTTGATTATTTTTTATATTATTTTTGTGCTGAAGTTAATACAACATCAAAATTTTAAAAAGTATGGTAAGTTAAAATGTACCAGGGAAAGTTTCTGTGTGACAAGTCACGAGAAACTTTTGGGAAAGCTCAACTTTTCCTAAACTACTATGGCACATATCCTGGAGAGAACATTCAGCAAAGAGCTCAAGATCAAAAGAGCATTAAGGCACTGAGAACAAAAAACATTTCCAGTTTGATTCTATTCAGGGTGACAGGATACTATATTTATGTAAATACACAAGATTTTGTTTGCTCTACAGCTTAATTATAATTTCTTCTTAAAGGCAATCAACAGATGAATTAAGCTTACTTGTGTCTGCAGAAAAAATGGCAGTGACATATGAGTGTAAAGCGGACATATTTCTGTCATGATTCTGTTTGTCCATGTTTTCTGAGCTGTTCCATAATTATTTGTAAAAAATACTGTTTCTTTGAATGTGAAATAATGACAATTACGGCAACAAAATTGTGACAATTATGGCAATAAAATAGTGACATTATACTTATAAAAGTGAGATAAGTCCATATTATCCATCAAATATTCACATTCAGTCTGGCAGACCAAGTAATAGGATCTTCTTTTCTGAGAAAGCAAAAACATTAAGACTTCTCAAGCATGTCCTAACATATACAAATAGCATCTAGGAAAAATACAGTACCAATGGAATATCTTTACTATCCAAAACAAAATGAAAGCTAGCATTCTAGCACCACTACACTCTTCTGAGAAGAAAAAAATCAGTATATTCAGAGTGCAATATTGATTAAAAGATTTAACTTGTGGTGCTCCATAAGGTCACCTTGACATTTTGACTCTGAAAGCTTTCATTAAGATAAATGTCCATTTTTAAGATGAGACATTGTCTACCCTCATAACCACTTAGGATGAAAATGTTTCTAGTTAGTACACTAATTTATTGTATTGAATTCAGTTATTATAGCACAGAACATAAGGACAGTGACTGAGATATCTTATTTGCCTTACACAAACATGAATTAAATGCCAGTTCTCAGAATTACAGATAGGATGAAAACACTTGGATGTACCTTTAATTTTCATTAAACAGAGAATAGCACCAGATGTACCAGGAAGAGCATAAGCATTTGTCAAATTTTGTCTGGAAATCTGTTCTAAGAAGAGAGCTTCATTAAATCTTCTGTTATCTTCACAATACCTTCTTCTGAATCATCAAATGCACGTATAATTATCTATGAGGAGCAACCGTAATCTGACCAAAAATATTATAGTAGTGAACAACAGTTCACACCTAATTATATCATATTTCAGAACAATTGCTTCATTTGTATCTAAGATTTTTCACTGCAGAGTTAATTGTTTCTTGTTTTTACACTGCTGCTTGAACAGCTTGTCAGTAGAAACATCAGGCCCAAAAATTAGCAAGTTCTGCCACAGAGATGTTTCTAAAAGTTTTGTAAAGGGGAAGAAAGCATATACACAACCTCCTTGACCTGATCCAACAGTACCCCCTCACCAGGTAGAAAATGCTCTTGCTTTATCTAGAAGCTAAATAATCTCTGTACTTAAAGAAACCTGAACTGATGCTTTCCATATATTCTATGTGGCCTAGCGATATCAAGGTCCATGTGGTTTCCTTGTCTAACCATCGTGAGCAGCACTGTGACTGTGACTTCAGGGCAAGATAAATACCTGGCAGCAGAGGGAGCTGACACTTGCACTGCCCAAGTGTTGGACTCCACCAGAGGGAACTGAGTGCAGCAGGAGCCCTGATTTGTGCAGTGAGGAGCTGGCACCAACCCCACACCAAATCAGTTTGCACCCAGGGCAGCAGTCAAATCATAGCTGTGTGGTGACAAAACCAGGGTCACCATATGGTTGTGACAGGAACATCTCACAGACAGCTCACAGGAACATCTGCAGATGATTTTGCAAATCTAACCCTCTTGTCTTAATACCAGATATGCTTTTATTAGCGCCATATAATTGAGATGATATTATAGAAATCTAGATGTTAATTAATCTACTGAAATTAATGATGTTTTCAGAGATGTTTTATTGTAAGCTTTCTTTAAAATATTTTATTTACATTTCAGATGAAAACAGAAAAAAACCTGATATTTCTTTTTATTCTTCTCATAATTTGTAACACTCTTATGAAATGCTCATTTGAAAACACCTTCTTGTACTAAAAAAGTGTGCTCTTGAAACATTGTCTCAGAGAACAAAGATGTAGTAGTATTGAGCACTGAAATTACTAACTCCCAAATACCATGCTTTGTCACCCCATCAGTCAGGTCAGTTGTGGAACTATTTTATTTCACCTACTCATGACATTTCAGACTTCTTGTCTATCTTAATCTGTAGCACCAGCTGTCCCCTCCTACAAAATGACTATCAATGGTATGTTTTATTAAGGGACCACCTTGAAGTTCAATGTTGCAGACTGCCTAGAGCATTGAAATTTCTGTTTTCTTTAATGTATTCACATGCATTAGGTTAAACGTGTTTTAAAGCTTTGGAGTTAAAAGATGCTGTACCATGGAGGACTGAATCTCTGTGCTAGACTGGGGAGAGAAACGTGACCAATACCTTTTTGCTGTCCTTTCTTTTGTGCAAGAAGGATTATTGAATTTTTAGCAGAATAGGAGTTTTTAATTAGATGGTTTAGTTTGTTCATGTTAACTGAAAGGAAGGAAAAGAGAGAGCTACAGAGGGAGTACTTTCAGGATTACAGGTTGATGTGATATCAGCACTTTACTCACAATCATTAAAGTGCAGTGGGCAAAGGGAGTGATGCCTGCAAGGGATAGATGCCTTAAAGAGGAGGTGGACTAGATGTTACAGAAACACAGTCATAGAGTCCCATCCCTGCCAAGGGACAGGCAGTGGGAGGTTTTTTGAGAAATCATACCTGTTTTAATCATCAATTTGAACACTTGAATGAAATAAACTGGTACAGACAATAGAAAGAAGGAATTTTATATGAGTGTAGTTTATCTTGCTTCCCACCTGGGAATAATTATACCAGTTTCTCTCTAATATATAAAAAATATTGTTGTTATACCTGTTTAACTAAAACAGGTTTAAGTCCTTCCATTTCGAAATGATCCAGCTCTCAGAGTTGAATAAATTTAGCATAACACTACTCCACAGCCATGCAGGACAAGGGGCATAGTAAATCATCTATGATAACTCATGAAGTGGCAGTAAATCTGACCAGTTTCACACATGTCACCATATCTCTAAAATGACATAGCTGTATAATTAGATTGCTCACTTCTGATATATATAGGTACTTACAGCACTCTTTATAAATATCCATAAGTAACACTGTGCAACAAACCACAGATGAGAGCAAATGGTTGGCAGCTGTGTGAAAACATGCCAGTACTTACAGTTTTAGAATTATAAAAGATGGTCCAAAAAAAGCGAAATAACTAGACACTAGTAGTGGACAGACAAAACTCCATTAAAAGCAGAACAAAGAGAAGAACACCTGAAACTGAAAAAAGACAGAGATGAGCAGCAATAGAAAAGGCTACGGATTAAGAAGTCAGGTGTCAGTCTACTCTGAGTCAAACTGAAGGCATAATCTCAAAGTACACAAGCAAAATGAAATCCAAACCAAGGAAATGTATACGATAGTTAGAGTTTTTCAAAGAATTAACTGTAAAACAAAGCATATATATTTGTTACAGCCAGGTCTAAGTATTCGCAACAATTTATGGAGAAAAATTTTATGTATCTTCCACATATGTGCAAAATCTGTATAAGTCTAAAATAATTTTCAGGACGTCCCCAAAATCTGATTTTTCAGAGCTGTAGATAACATTCCATTTGCATGACAAGAAATCAATTGCTAGCAACCCAGCAACGGTGAGAGCTGCCTTATTCAAAGTGTTACTTTGTAAAAATGCTCAAATGTCACCTGGTTCAAATATTTAGCTTATCAAACACTGAATACCAGGATTATTTGCTAACACGATAGCAGCCTGGTGTTAATGTGCAATGAGAAGCCTGCATGTGAAAATTGGGGTAACTCATGGACACTGAGCTCTCTGCAGGAAGGACCTGCCAGAAAACAGTGTGTTGGCCCCCTCCAGTGTCACAGCAAACTGAGTTTAACAGCTGAGGTGTGTCAAACCAATGTGCCTGCTAAGCACTCACCATGTCACACTGCCCTGATCTCACAGTGCCACTACAGCACAGAAAAATACTATTCAGCAGCAGCTATACTTGAAAAAATTAAAAAGTCCATGTTAAAACAGTGGACAATATTTGGTGATTGATCTACTCTTAAGAAACGAATATAACAAATAGCTATTCTTCAGGGTACAGATTTAAATGAGAAGCTGGTAAGTAACATGCAAGATATGGCCAGGGTTTGAGTAAATCTTTCTGTCCTCTTGTCCTTCCTTGTTTCTATTTTATAATGAAGCAATTTTTTCTACATCTGAAAACTTTTTGGAAAAGATTGTTTGTTAAACTTGGTAGAATCCATTCATTTCAGCTTTCTACCTACATGAACACTTCTATACACAGTTCTACTGCCATTTTCCCCTTTACAGTGAACAAAGATTATGAAGAAAGCAGTGAAAATCTTTGTGAAGATACAAAGAGTACACATTATGAAAGTGCTTGCCTCTAAATCTCTGTCCCAATAAACTCTCTTCACATAGCGAAAAATTAGTAGAGTTTACTTTAGAAATAAATAGCAACTTCATGCTGTTTCTCGGGCCTTACTGAAAAGGGTATTATTGTGAACTTCAGGCAGCTGAACCTGCCCCAGTAAGCTGAAATCACCTCCCTGAGTTTAGTGGAGGACCAAGGCTTTGAGAAGAACTCCTCATAAAAAGGTAAATATGTGTCTTTTCTCACTCATTTTTCGCTGCAATTCTTGCCACATACTCAGAACCAATGTTTAAGGAAGACTGCAAACCCTAAATAAAATACATGTCGCTTACTCGAGGCTGGGAAAACCAGAGCTTTCCTACTGCTTGAAGAAGGGATGGCAGATTGTGCTGAACTCCTTTTTACAGTGTCTTTCTCTAGATCTGTCATTTCTGCCTCTGCTATCAGTAGATGGGGTTTGCACTTCTGGAAGACAAAAGTCACCCAAATTCAAGTGATTGCATATCATAGTTTGACAAATGACCCAGGGCCATCTCTATCTCTCTATGCAACCTAAAACATTTCCCAGAGCAGGAAAATCCTGGACAATATATACAAAATGGCAATTGCAGAAAACAAGATATGGTTCCCAAAGTCCTCCTAGCATATCTGCAGGCTGACAACAGATTTGGGTTTGAGCAATTTCTTTAAAAGGCACAAACTTGTGGTCAGGGATTGGAAAGGATTTTTTCAAAACGTTTCATACCGGTACATCTTCATGAATAAGTCACCCAATGCACTTTTTCCAGAATAAAGACTATGAAAATTTCGAAGGATTTTTACTTAAGTTTACATTCAAGTCCCTTGCCTCACAACTGGCCATGAAGTCAGTTCAAGTCATGAACAAGCTCATGAAGCCATGAATTTTTCCTCAAAACCCTTCCCACACTTACTGTAATTACATTAATGCACAGACCTAAACATCAGCAAGATCATTGATCTCTGTTCACTTCCTCTGACAGGTTATAATTATGGCTTTTTGGGGTTTCAGCTCCTGATTCGGTGCAGGTGTTGGGATGACTTTTGTGACTACTACTGTGTCGTAACAGCACACGAAATAGGGACCTTGTGGCTTTGTCTAAGCTAAATGCCTCTTACAGGGCCACCCGCTATTCCTTCTAGTGCTGCAGTCCTAAATACCAGTGAGGTTTTTGTCAACCAGGAATGGGTGAAGTCAGGGTATTTCAGGGTGTTGCACAACAAATCTGTGCTGTTACAGCGGCAGTGTCCTCTGGACCATTTGCAGTTCTTCAGGCGGCCTTGCCTCCCAAAGGACCCCCAAAGGAGGGGGCTGTACCAACTCCTCCCAAAGCAGCTGCCGCTAAACCTGGTGGTGGGCAACAGATGAGGTTGTTTTATTGGTTTGGTTGCTTGGTTTGCTACATAGGTTTTAACTCAATAGCAGCACAAGAGAAGAAGCTTGTAAATAAAGCAGCAAAGCTGAAGGCCAAGCTTCAAAGGCATCAGGCAGTTCTGGTTACTTGACTTTAGCTGTGGTGGTGGATGCCCAAAGGATTAAATTCAAGTAATAAAGATTCCATCCCTCTTCCAATGTTATCTTGTATTTTGGCAAAGGACATCCCCCTTGGCAGATATTTCCTCTAAATCTGAATGGGTCTTTCTACAGATTTTGCAGAAAGTCATAAAATGTAGAAAACACACAGCATTTGTCTGGTACAGTTTCCTGTCAAAAGATTTTGAACACGTAGGATGGTAAGAAATAACTGTAGGAAGCAAGGATTATACTTTACTAAAATTTTGGCAGGTTTTCATTGACTGAATGATAGACTAGGACTGCAATGTCTTTTAGAATGACTACTGCAGCCAGATGGATTCCAGCACTCTAGGCAAAAAAACACCGGTTGGGAGAAAGACATAATTGGCTGACATCTGCTGGCTGTAACTGTGTATCCCACCACTAATTCCATCATGTGACAGAGAACATGCAGTGGGCTTTCATGGAATATTTGTATTTATGTATAAGACAGTAATATGAGGTACAAAGTTCTTCAGGGAAAGTTAAAATGCTATTACTTTTCTAAACAAGTGTTTTAAATTAATTTAAAATCCCTCCCAAACTAATTCTACCTTTATCAAATCATATAATTGGCTTTATATTTTCTCATTATCCAGTAACTAGTGATTTTTTAAAAGACACTAACAATTTAAGGGAACTATAAAGCACAGAGTGAATACAGAAATAGGTATCTTGGCAGAAATATGCAACTTCTCTAGCACTTGAACTGATTAATTGGCAATAAACTATCTAATAAAACCATGTTATGTCCAATAATATAAAAAATGTTCTACATAGAAATGTAAAAAGTCGGGAAAAATTGAAAGAGTCATACCTGAAGGGAAGCAAATACACATTTTAAGAGAGAGGGTTTTTTCGTAGTCTTCTTTCTTTTAATTGATTTATTATTATGTCCAAATACTTCAACATTACCTAAGTTCCTGTGGTAAGAATGCACAATACATTGTATAACTGATTAAACCCATCAAAGCATTATGGAAAAACACTATTTTAGAATAATATTTCAATAGGTTAGTTGTACAAATAGTGCTTTGATTTTTTTTCCAATGGCTCATTGACAACCCATTCACAAAATACATTGAGCCATTATCTAATGAAAAATCCTGCAAACAGTAGGAACACATATCTTACTTAATTCATTAATATTGCGACTGTTGCAAAAGATAAAATGAAGACCTTACCTTATGCCTTTGAAATAATTTTACTATATTTATTACTGCTATTACTCACTGATAGGTTACTATTATTCAGTGACAGTTAACATGATTTAAGATAACTTCCATTCTTAATAGCATTTCCTAAAAGAACCATTATTACTATTAAAGTCTTAAATAATACTTAGCCAATGCACTTCTGTTAAGTGAGGAGCTAAAGTGAGTTGGTAAAGGAGTGCTTTGATAATTGTACACTTTAAGCCAACGTATAAGATAGACATATTGATACCTGACATCAAAACACCTTTTAAGTAGAAGAAAAACTGATAAAATGATTGGTGAAAACGTAAAGAAATCTTTTGAAATGCAGAATCTTGTGGTGATTATGCAATACTTACAAAATTAAGCATACAGTTAACCCTGGACCAGTGTAATATGAGTAATTTAATTTTATATGCCTAAATTTTACCTGTAATTTCCTAGTCTGTAGTACATTAATGACGCTATACTTTAGGCAACTTTCCAGCAGTGGGTGACTTCAAGGACATAAGAAACAGCTTCCACAGGGGTGAAGACAACATCTGTCTCCAAGCAACAGGAATGTTTGTTTGTAAAGTCCATTTTACAGCAATGAGGCCATGGTCAATAAAATATATTTGGAACCTTTTATCAGGAAAGATGCACTGCAAGCATAGAAAGGTATGGTGTAATACCTGGATTAACTTCACCTTATTAATGTCTTTATTTAATATCAATGGAGAAGAATTATAATAGATATCCTGTGTGATCTAGTATGGTTTATGATTATGGACAGACATTCACCTCAGGCTTCAGCCACTGCCTTTTTGCATTTATTCCCATACAAGAGGCATTAAAAAAAACTGCTACTTTTGCTCTCTGCAGAGAGCTGCTAAGTGTCACATAAGCACAAAGATGCTCTTTCTGTCACCTACTCTTTTCACATCCCAAATATATGCCTCCTGCCATGGTTGGATGGCACCACGCTTCCCTCCTGTCCCATTATCTCTTGTGACAGAGGCAACAGACTGCTCACTCCCCAGCTGGTGACATCTAGCCCAAAAAGTCAAAGAGAGGTGAAAAAGACAGTGAAGCTGTTCTGCATCCCAGGAATCACACACTTCTCTACAGCAGAGTTAGACCATGTATCACACAATGTGGAATTCCCTCCTGTCCCATGGCTGTGCTCTGTCGGATCAGCCTCAGCCACTGAGAAGCTGCTACCTTAGAGTCTTGCAAAAATTATGGTGCAGTTTGCAGGTATTGATGGGTTTGCAGATTTTGTTATTCATCGTACATTCCACATCCGCACATTTTGATGACACACAGTGATCACAGAACACAAGGCACAGAACTGCTGTTTTCCTCAGCCAGGTAGCCAGAGATACCTCTTGGCCTCAAAGACTAAACCCCAGACTGGTACTTCACGTGGTGTTTCAGGGCACCAGTATGCATCAGCTTTTAGAAACTAGCTTCAAACAATGGTCTTTACAACTCATTTTGCGCTCTCTTTTTGTTTGCTCTTTTCATGTCTTGAAGTCAATATTCGTTACTGATGCATTACAGGATTTAAGCATTTTGCTGATTTCTCTTTCCAGATATAAGTTGCTTCAAATACAAATTAAGTATTTGAGCTAAGTTGTCTTTTCAAATTTGCTATAAGGCAATTTGACACTCTCCCAAATCCAGAATAAAAATAGAACCAAGCTTTGTGTTTCTCAAAGAAAGCTTTAAAAAGTCTATTCCAGGCTGAGAGGCATGTGCTGAGAATTCCTGAGTTTTATAGCAGCTTGTGCCAAATCACAGTAGCACCTCAGAAGCAACCTTCCCACTCCTCCTTAGCAGGATGTGTTTCACATTACAGAATAATCTGCAACACTGTTGAGAGGAAACAGTGGAGATTGGCAGAGTGGGGCAAAAAAATTATGTTTTCTTGTTAATATATACTTGTTTGCATGTTCTTTGCATATGATCTGGCTGCAGACAAGTACATCAAGAATAGTTCATAATGAACTGATAGAGTCCAGTCCTAATCACAGAAATAATTGAAAGCATTGATCATTTTCCTTTCATTGTGAACATTAGATCTAACTTTTAAAGCCTGGACAAAATTACATTCAAGCAAAAAGTGACACTGAGTGTACCAGAATGCCCTTCCATTTAAAATAATGTTAAATTTTGACAGCTGTCAAACTAGAAAAAAAAGTTGATAATTTTTAGTAAGGAAGGTTTTTCAATTCCCTATTTAAGGTTACCTGAATATTGAAGACCAGAGGGGTTTTTTATTGCAAAAAGAGGTTTTTATTTGCTAGTTAAGACTGGTCATATTTAGGAATTAAGTATGTATTCAGATAAATAAGTAACAGCTACTTGCAATGTTCACAATAATGTTTAGCAAAAAAAATTAAACTTGAAGTCATTTGACCAAACATATTAATTCATAAAATGTGAAAAATAAATTTTCCTTTTTGTAATAACATTCCAAGTGCTCCAAACATACTTCTGGATAGATTTATTAGAAGACAATTTATTTCTGTAAACCAAGAGTTCCAGTATTTGGAAATCAAGGGTGTCATTGCTTTCGTCCTAAATTGTTGGTGATTGACTTGGGAGCTGAGGTCACCATCCTGCCATCAACCCATGTTTTCTAGACAGATGGTGACTATGGATATTCTTGGGATGAAACAATGAACTGATGTAAGGCATAATGAGTATGTGACAAGAATAATACTGGTGCCAAGAAAATTCACAAGACAGTCCTAGAATGCTTTCTCTAGGGAAAACAAATTATCCAAGCAGTTTGAGAGGAGGGTTTGGTTTAAATCTCATCAAAACCCCAGATGGGGTAGCCAAAATAGTATGCATTTCATTTTAGCTTGTGGGGGAGTTTTCTGCTCAGTCTGCTTCTGAAACCAGGACAAGCTGTGGATATAACAGACGAGATCACAGTACAATAACATATTTCTGTTTGAAGACAAAGGCCTGTCATCTTATAACTCACTGTCTTTAGGGGTTGCTTCACATGCAGTGAACTGTCAGACTGGGGCCAGGGTCTGGAAATGGGTGAATTTGAGGGCTGCAATTCAACAGAATGGCTTTGCTTTACATAGCCATAATCAGTTATTGGTTAGCTTTTCTTTCTGTGTCACCCTTTCTTAGTTTATGTGTGTACTTCAGTGCTGTAAACACATTGCACCATTGAAACTTCATGGAGTTTCCCTAAAATTCCTTTATATAAACTCACTATCATCACTGCAAACCAGGATGAAATCTGACATGCCCAAATTCAAAGTAACCAGGGAGATGAGCCTTAGGCCTAAAAAATTTAAGCTCTTAAAATAAAGGTTAATTTAATGTCATAAAAACTTAATTCTGACTAATTTATTTTAGTTTAATGCATGCCTGGGGGCTAAGCCGAGAGCTAATCGTGGCACAAAATCTGAGGCTCACTCCTTCCTTGCTTTTGTCTCCCTCCAGGGAGGCAGTAAGTTACTATTTGCACTTCAAAGGCCGAAAGTCAACCTACCCCTTTGACCAGGGAACAGGAGGGCTATGGATAGAAACAAGGATTATCCCATTTTTCTCTACCTCTTCCTGTCCAACTTGACTGTAGTAAGAAGTGCTTTTGGAGCAATAAGATACAAGACATTACCCAAACTACCATCAGTGGGATACAGAGCCAAAGATATCCTCAGGCTCTTTCACTTTTTCTGACTTTCCTCACTTCCAGCACAGCATAGGATGGCATGTGCTGAGTGGGCAGTGTACACTTAGTGGCAACAACCCACCCCAAACATCATGGTTGGGAAACAAAGGAATGTGTGGTTCAGAGTATTTGATGAACTTCTTTTGTTGACCAATGATAATGAGAAGAAAATGATAAATAATTTTAAATGCCCAGGTGAGTTTGAATACCTATTTGAAATGCCAAGCACCATTTATTTATATTTTTAATTATTTAACTTGAATTCAGAACATTTGCAGAACTTTTAGGAAATGGAAGGGAGAGGCCACAGTGGTACTGAGGCCTTATCTTCATCTAGTGAATTTTGTCCTTGCTTTGATTGCTGCTGTTGACCTTCAAACATCTTTTATCACATTATATCCATAAGTTTGTTTTATTATCTTCACTTGGTCTAATTACCTGGATGATTCTATAATGTTCCCTACAGGGAAATATACTGCTGAAGTTTGGATTTTTAAATACTAATTAAAAAATTCATTAGTGTGTGAATTAATTTCCACTCTTTGTATTTTCCTCTCTCTCTTGATAGCCATCAAAACCTGATAGCAACATAGTTGTTGCCATACTTTAATTATACTCTTAGAATTCCTTTATCCACCTGTAGTATGGGGAAATAAACTTTATTACACCCAGCCTAAATGCAAAGCCATCTAAACTGTAGGTCTAAGAGGTTTAAATATAAATAAAATTACTTTGCATTGTATAAATATTTCAACTATGTTCCTAGCATTTAGATATGTGTTTAGTGCATGGAACAATATTTTAAACTATCCTCCTTAAAAGTATTCTCAGGCACTATATTGAAGGCTAGGTTTATTAATCTTATTTGTTAAGTTGCATACAAATGCACTGCAAATGAATGTCAAACCACCCTTGGTTCCTTACATGAGGCTGATGTTCATTCAACTCTTACATAGCTTGTACACACTTAGTTCCAAGAAAGTGTCATTATGTTTTTGGGTATGTTAGATGTGCTCTTTGTTCCTGCAATTGATACATACAAGCTAGTGTTCACTGATTGTAGTAATTGGCCCAGTTTTAACGGCATACGATTCACATTTTTTATGGAAAAATACAGGTGTTGCATGACTGTTTTAAAAACAAGATGGAGAGAGAAACTGTTTTGTAAAATCATATAAAAATACTGTAATAATAACATCCATGCCTATTGAGCCTCAGAAACGTCAGTACGTCCTAACTGGTTCTGAGGAACACCTGTTCATTATATTATTTAAATGCTATTAACTACAAAACCAAGCATCTAATCAGTGATGTGTTCATTTTCCACTCTGCGCAACTTCATTACTTTTACCTTTTGTTTTTACAATTGTGAAGCCAAGTGAAAAAAGCAACAGAAGGATTCCTCTGTGCTGTATTTCATTAAGATGTCATCGAGTTTATGTCTGTCAGTCTGTATTTAGCAGAAAAAAAAAATTGTCTTTCTAGATTAGGTCCTCATTCACAGTCCTCAAATGAAAAAGATTGAAATGGCTGTCATAACTCTTGTTCCACTAAGGTTAAAGTAATTTTAAATTAAAGTCTTATTCATCGCAGAATAGAAAAGTTTTTCAAAACTCCTGTAGGCTGATGGGGTCAGATTGGTGAAACAACAGTCTAGCAGTAGCAACTCAGGTCCATAGTATGAACACTGGCTTGATCGTTTCTGAGTTTGACAGTCGGAAATTGTAGGATTGCTGCTGCTCTTGTTTTTCCTTACTCTGATTCATGTTTCTTGGATTGTTTTCTGTTCATATACAGAGTCTTAGTAGGAAAAGCTAGAGTTGGAGATCTACCTATCAAGAGTACAAACTAGAGATCTGGATCTCTGACTGTGAAGGAGGACTAGACTCTGGAGCTTTGCATTTGAGAACACTACTTCATTTGTCAGGATGTTATAGGCATATAATTACTAGAGGGTTTTCCAGGCTCTAAATCCTAGTGCAAGTCTCAAAAGAGAAGGGTTTCAGTCACTTCCTGGCACCTCCTGTGGACAGTTTAAGCATATCTTTGCCAGTGCCACCTTTGTCAGCTGCTGGCTGAATTACTCTTGGACATCCATAGTTTACTCTGTGGTCTAGAGATGTAAAGAATTTTGAGAAATAATTTGCATTTTAGGCTCAGAACAACCTAGATGAGGAACTATCTAGACGTTTCAATGTTATGTGTGTCAATACTAGATGTCAACATTCTCAAGTTCCTTTGTATAACTGATTGTGTATCCTTTTATAGTTGTGCCTTAACCCCCCAAACAGACTACCTTTTGCAGAATTAAGTAGTTCTGAAGTCTCTTTGATTTTTCATAATCTGTGTGAACACTTTATAAAAACTGGCTTCAATAGGACAATTTCAGTTATTTGATGACAAATTCAGAAATATCAAGATCACTCTCATTTCTGAAAATCCACAGATATATGTGTATTTTTATGCATACACACACACCTACAGTTGTACAAACATTCCTCAGAACACAGAAATATAACTGCACACACTTAACTCACTCTTCCTAGCAAATAAAACTTTCAATGGTTTTTAATGCTGATACATACAATTCGAAAGCTCTTGAGGAAACAGTGAAATATCAAAAGTTAGATCCTGCACACTCTTATTTACAAGTTACTAAATTGTTTTCAAAAGACCAAACTGTCAATGATAGTCCTTCTGCTGTTGCCAAAATACAGAAAAAAATTAACTGTAAGAGCATTTTTGTATTCATTCATATCAAGTTGCTTTCTCACTATCACATAGCAGATATACAATCTCCTCTTATACTGAACACAAACTGGTATGTTTCCGTGATGAATACATGCAAGACTAAAGAGAGGATTTCAGCTGGCTATTATCTAGCTGGGTCAGGGTTTAGATAGGGAGGCACAAAAGTCAAAAAGAGACAAGCAGCATAGGTGGCCTGTGGATAAAGAGGTTCATTCTTCTGGGCAATCAATCACATAAGCAGAGAAAATAAATACAGATATGACTGAGAGGGTGAAACCAGCTTTGAAGAGAGATGATTACATTTGGCTGAGTAGTGGCACACTGGCTTCTCCTTAAACATCCAGTTTAGTCTACAGCACATAAATACACACTCAAAGGACCATTTAGACTGGTGATTTTCCAGTTTCAGTGAAAAATCCTACTTATAAGTAATTATTATTCAGGAAAAAAATCATATTCTCATAAGAAGAAATGAATGGATTTAAAGGCACTAAATGAAACAAAAAATACAATGTTCTATTTGTGAAGAATATTGGTTTGTGTAAAAATAATGCAAATTAAATTGCCTAATTAATAGTCAGATTTTTCCTGGGGCTTGTGCATTCTTCATAAGAGTGCAGCATTGAAACAGATTTCAAGAAATTGGTCCTAATACTAAAATTTTCAAATGTGATTATTTAAAGATAGACCTTGTACTGACTGATGTCCTTCCTAAGATCACACTGACGTGTGAACAAGCAAACCCCTTTAGTTTTGGCAAGATTGCAGTCAGAGATGTCTATTGCATGATCACAGCATGGCTGAGGTTGGCAGGGACGTCTGGAGGTCATCTGGTCCAACCCCCCTGCTCATGTAGGGCCACACAGAACTGTTTGTCCAGGACCATGTCAAGACATGGGGTTTTTATCTCCAAGGATGGAGACTCCACAACCATCCTGGACAACCTCTGTCAGTTCTGGTTCACCCTCATGGTAATGAACTGTTTCCTGATGTTCAGACAGCAGCTTCTGTGTTTAGGTCTGTGCCCCATTGCCCCTGGTACTGTCACTGGGCAGTACTGGAAAGATCCTGGCTCCCCAGGTCACTATTTTGCAAAGCTGCTTTCGAGCTGGGAGGTTCCCAGCATGTAATGGTGCCCAGGATTGTTTCTCCCCAGTTACAGGACTTTGCACTTCCCTTTGAAGTGCATGAGGTTCTTGTCAGCCCGTTTCTCCAACAATACAGAAGAGTGTGAAGACTCATCCCTCTAAAGAAATCTGGAATTAGCCAACCATTCCATCTCAAAATAGGTGAGGAGAAGATGATCCTTCAAAGGCAAAGAATTTAGAAACAGTTGATTTGGGAAGAAATCACAGCATGAGGAACACAGGTTTGTATTTGCATAAAGGCCACGGTACTGGTTTTCAGTCATTAAAAAAACGTCTCCTTTCATCCTTAAAAAACCAGGAGTTAATTCTGTGCCCAAAATACTGAGAAGGAAGAAGATTATTCCAGGTTGTCTTTATGTATTATTTTCACTGTTTTTAAATATCTGCAGCTCCCCCTAAAAATCTGGAGCATCCAGATACAACTGCATGCTCTATAGCTGGGGTTGCCACCATTTTGTTCCACTGTAAGTCTGAAATCCCTGTAAAAATGAAGAAATTAACCATAGAGAAGATGATGCTTTAAATTCAGAAGTGATTACCAAGATGCACCATTCATCAGAAAACTTGTGATTACAGTTAAAATGGGGAAAAAAAGAAAAATAAAGCAAGTGGCTTTATTCTTGTGTTCACTGTGTTCTGCCTGCAAAGATGCACAAAAGGTCACATATATCTTTGAAGAGGTAATGATTGCTCTTGACTTATAAGTCAATATAGCTTCTAAAGTGTGAGGAGGTATAAGGTGACACAAAGATCATCCTGCAAGTTTCTCCCTCCGTTCCTCTCTAATAATGTGAGGTGTATAAGATTTATTTTTCTTATCTTACATATACTGTGTATTTTTGAATGTTAAGATCCTTTAATTCATTTCTCTACCACAATGGAAAGTGTCTTACTTGGTATCCATAGAGTTTAAAAAACAATAGTGAATAGTAGTTCTGAAATGATAGCCTTCAGAAAATTTTTCCTAATCAAAATACGAGTAGGTGGACTCTGCAGCCCATCCCAAATGTCATATCTGGGCTATTTTGGCTATTTGGGAAAACACATTTCTGGACTTCAGAATTAAAATAGGAAAAATTCTGCTGGAATTCCTCTCACATTTATAACAGTGAAAATATGCATCCTTCCCAAGCACAAGTGTTAAATGTATATGCTATCTCTTTTACCAAAACTATAAAGAAGAATGAGGGCATTTCTAATCTGAAAGAGAAGTGGCATAAAAGTTTATGCAGGTGTCTAAGGTATAAAAGTTGCACAAAAAGGTAATTTAATAGTACTAAGATTGTCCTCAGTTACTAATATGAAGACGCTTGGAAATGGAATTTTTACCTACGTCAGTGTTAAAGAAGCAAGCCAAAAAATGCACTCAAAACTAGAATACCATGTTAAACCTAGAACAAAACTTACTGACAGGAAGTACAGTTCAACTAAAATCTTGGCATGAAGGAACAATCTGACAAGGGAGCCACCTTTTCCAGGCTATGATTGAATTTCAGTAGGTGTGACTTTGAGTGTTGACAGTCTTGGACTGTATTACACATATTCTCCTGAATGCCAAAACAGTGGATTCTATTATTGGGAAGTTCCAAATACTGCTGGCCTACCCAGGACAGCAAAAAGACTTTTTGATTACTTTTTCTGCAAGACGGAAATACAACATGCAACACTACCATATCAGCTAGAAATAATTGCCTATGCTTTTATATTGTCTCCAACACACTAATAGAAGTAGGCCCATACACAGTCCTTAAAAGATTTTCCAACACTAATGCAGTTCCATCTATGCTTGGCTCTCCTGTGTGTTTTCATCTAACCATACCTCACTATAGCATTCATAGCAGTGCTAGGACAGGAACATAAGGGCAGATGCAGCAATACACCAAAACCAACACCATAAGAAATAAATAGTTTTAAATATAATGACAGAAAAACACAGTACAGGGTACCATTCAAACTGCAAAATGAGGAAGGTTATAAGAAAATACAAATGTAATAGGTAAAATGAAATTTTATTCTTATTCTTCAACAAGAGTCAAAAATACAAACCAGCTTTCTTCTAGATATTTGACTTGTAGTATAAACTGTCACATTACAATTTAAGAACCTGTTTCTACTTCAGTTACACAAAATCCCTTTTCATTTTCTAGGATATATAATATAAAATGATGTCATAAAGATCTATTGCAGGAGGGTCCTATCAGCCAGTCCTTAACACAGAACATCTGAAGGGTAAACTAAGACAAGGGTTTTTAGTAAAAACAAAAAGCACTGTGAAAAAGATCCATGCAGCTACAGAGGGAAACACTTAAATCACTATATAACTATTATAATTTGCTTGTTCTGAATATAGTTAATATTTTATTAGGTAGGTGCTTGGAGTTAATGTCCTTCTTAATTAAATCAAACTCCTCCTTCTCTATGCCAAGAGAAGAAAAAGATTGATCATGCTTTTTTTCAAATGCTAATTAGTATAAGCAGAGAAAGTCTTAAATCAGAATGCTTTATTCAGTCCTGCTGCTTCATCCATTTGGATCCTGCTCACATTTCCTTTGGAGGCCTGCTCTTTTGTATCTGGGAAAATAAGCACAGATGTTGGCTCCACCTCCCTCCAAGCAAGTTTTGCCTAATGACCATTTTGAATGTATCCCACTTGCACCTGTTCAGCGTTTTAAAGTAAAATAGAGCACTTGATTGACTCCAAATATCTTGTCCAGATTTTCTTAACTTGATTACATTGCCGTAAAAAGACAAGAGATTATTTGAGCAGCAGCCACAGTATCAGCTGGAGTAAGGCCAACTTCATCATTCCTGGAAGCATTTTTTTTTGTTGCTGTTGAAAGTCTGACTTGGGAGATATTGCAGATTAATTAGAACATTAGATGGCACTACTACAGCACAGTGGTACACACAGAAGCAAAAATTACCATATGCAATTATTTATAGTGCCCTAAGTACACAAAAATGCTGATATTAAAATGGTCACATTGATCTCAATATGACATTCCTGCAGAACCAGAATGCACTAGCTATTTTATTTGGTACCTCCTCCTGCCACAGAAACCATCACATTTGTTTTCACCTATTACACCTCTTTCCTCTTCCATTATGAGTGTCTGAATTGCAAAATATTTTTTTCGAAAAGTTCACCAGATCCTACCATCATTAAGTTTCTAGTCAGTCTCCCAAGGCTTTCAGCAGTCTGGGAAAAATGGTTTCATTTATACCTTCATAAACATGGATAAACTTTCCTGAAATCTGTATATCTACTCTGTTTTCACAATATGCAAAGTGAATTTCATAGAATCATAGAATGTTTTGGGTTGGAAAGCGGTTGAAAGATCATCTAGTTCCAACCCCCCTGCTCCCCTAGACCAGACTGCTCAGGACTCTGTTCAGCCTGGCCTTGATCGCTTCCAGGGATGGGGCATCCACAACTCTCTGGGCAATCTGTTCCAGTGTCCCACCAACCTCATAGTAAAGAATTCCTTCCCAACATCTAATTCAAACCCACCCCCTTTCAGTTTTAAGCCATTCTATCTTGTCTTATCTCTACATGCCCCTGTAAATAGTCCCTCTCCAACTCTCTTGTAGCACCTTGACATACTAAAAGGGTCTCCCTCAAGCTTTCTCTTCTCCAAGATGAACAACCCCAACTCTCTCAGACTGTCTTCATAGGAAGAGTGGTGCTCCAGCCCTCTGAGCATCTTTGTGGCCACTTCTGGACTCACTCCAAAAATTCGCTACATTCTTGTGTTGGGGCCCCAGAATTTGGTCTTTAACACCTAGCAATGTATATTATCAAGTCATTATTATCACTATTTAAATTTACACAAACCCATTGTTTCATAGCAAACGAGACATCATTTTGTAATTGATTCCTTTGCTCAAAATTACAGGAAACCTTGATGTTCCACAGTTCTGTTTGAAAATTAATTCCTTATATGAAGTGTTGGCAAAAAGTGGGTGCATAATGAAATGGAAAAAACCATGATTTGGTATTTTGAGTACATATACTAGTATGTGACACAACATTTAGGAAATATAACCAGAAAGCCATTTTGCAAAGTATTAACATTTTGTTCAGAAAAATGTGAAGCTAAGGTATCTTTTTGTTACCAGGCGGTATTTTCTTGGCTTTTCTTCTCGGTTACTTTGAAACAATTTCAAATAATGAAATATTACAATTTTGAGTCTGTTGTACTCCTTATTGGAATATGGGTTTGTAAATCACTGGTGATTGTGGTTGCTTAAATTTTATGATTCCTTTTTTTCTCCACAGCATATCAGATAAAGGAATCTTATACCTCTTTATTTACTTTGTAATTCCAGCTATTCTCTCCTAACAGACTCCTGTCACGTGAATTTTCTATTGCATAGTTTTGCGTGTATACACCAGTTATAGACAGATATGTGCGTGTGCGTGTGTGTGTGTGTGCGTGCATGTTTCAAGGAAAAAGATTATTCTATATTGTCTCAGATAATAGGCTATAAACTGCTAGCAGATTTACAATTTAACTCCCTTTTTTTCTCATAAGAATTTAGTATAATGCAGAATTTTTAAGAATTCCAAACTATTGCATAATTAAAAATTGTATCTTACAGTAAACATACAAGAATAATGAACATTGTGAAAACCGACATTATAGCATTTCCTGGCTTAATGCTTTCTTTTGTTTCTTTTAGCATCCTCCCTAAAATAAATTAAATGCCTATTGGTGCATAGACATCAGTTTTATATAAATTATCTTGGATTTCATAAGCCAGCACATATTTTAATTAGCTGCAGATATCTCCTTAGTAAAAAATATAGAAAAGGTACTGTTCTGTAGGTGATAAATGGATAAAGTGTGATACTAGGACACTTCTGTATGCTTCTCTAAATCATCTCACATCTTAATGCAAGTAAAAATCAAGTTATTTACATTACAAAACAATATAATAATGCAAATGATAAAAATTTTTAAGTATTTTTTAATTGATGTCAAATGCTTGGTAACCAATGTTGTCATTTGTTATTATAAAACATTTGACCATCACAGTGAATATTTCTATAGAAATTTTCATATATGAAGAAAGACAGAGGATGTGTTGTGATTTGGTCCTCTTGTGACTGTACATAATTTAAAATTATATCTGCTGAAAAATAGCAATGATCCTATTAAATACAGAATAAATGCATTACACTGGCTAAAAATTATTCAAAAGTACACTGATGCAGAAATTAAAGTGTCATTAAAGTGGCAAATTATCAAGCTGCACCTTAACCAGTCAGTTGAACACAATATTCAGTAACACAGCATGGTATTTCATATTAGACATTACTTTAAATTAGCTATATTGCATCTTCAGTCTTCTGTTGGCTGAACTGACAATAAATATGACGTATCATTAATAGTACATAAACCCAAGATTATTATTCTTTTTTTTTTCCTTTTTTTCATCTTCATAGAGTTGAACTTATTTGGACACAGACTACTGTAATAATTATCAAGAGACTGAAATCAAGGTTTTCAAATTATATTTCAAAATTATTTTTGAGTATGATTTTTTTTAAAATTCAAAACCAAACTTTGAAAGACCCCAAACAACAGTGTAACAAAATTCATTTCAGTGCATACCCATTATGTTTTCTGAATACAGACAATTTCCTCCACACAAATACAAGTTTTCACACCCATAAAATTCTTGATAGGTAGGGTTACACCAAAATCATATCAGGTTTCATTCTCAAATGATCTTTCAACTGCAAAAGTGAAGTCTTTAGCATGAGCCATTTGTGTTCCATGATGCTTTGTCAGCAACTGATCCCTCAAAATACCCAGTTAAACTATATGTACCTTGGAGAATGTCCTCTTTGGTTAGCTTTTCACCAGCTGACATGTTAGCAAAATCCTAAAGATAATGAAGCTATTCACACAAAGCAGGCTAAAATTGCACTTTCATAGAGGCAGTGAAATGTGCAGCTGGCACAGTCCCTGGTTTCTGTTGACTGGCTGGCATGTCTAATTGCCATCTTAAGGGCCTGATTTTAGAAACATTGCTTTGTTGGTTTGTTTTTTGACATTGGGGTTTTTTTGTATATTATATTCTGATTATTCATGGCCCTATATTTAATGCAAAGCCTGCTAAATTTTCCTAGAAAGGAGTCTTCATGTGTACATGAAAAAGATCTATATCCCTGATGAGAAGAAATTCATACATATTTTTAGTCGTCATATGTACAATTTGTTATTGATTTTTATAATGCCATTACTGCAATTATTCATTTTGGGTAAGTTTCATTACCAGAACCCTTTAAGAGAAAATTTCAGCTGGGATCTCGGAGCTGAAATGCCTTTGAAACAGCATTAGCTGAGAGACCTTGGAAACAAATCATAATTTTCAACTACTTGAATGACACAAAGATAACTGAAAATACACCATTCTGTGCACTCTATGGTACTCTTCACAGAAACAATCAAAAATATTCCTTTTGGGTTGTACTGAGATGCCTCATCAAGATAGGGCCACAAGCTGCTTATCAGCCTTGACCAACTAAAACAAAAATATAAATATTTGGTGACTAAATAAAAAATGTAAGTTTTTAAAACTTAGTGGACCATTCAGTCTTCTAGTGTGACACTTTTATGCTTTTATATAGCATAAAGATTGTATTTTATCCAGAAATTCTTACATAATGCTTTATGTTTGCAGAAGTATATATTCCAAGAGGGTATTTGGGTTTAGTTTGAATTAAGAATTATAAAACATAAATATAATCTTTGAACAGTAACACCATAATTTCTTATTTAATGTATGTTCTCCTCTACAATATTTTAAATATGAACACAAAATTTCATTTTCAGGAATTTATCAAATGTAGTGAAAAATGTACATGTAATTAAATTATGCAAGTATTTTGCACAAATCTTAGAATAAGTGCTCTCTGTGACAAAACCAGAAAACTCAGATCTAAAAATGGAAATTATAAGGAAGAAAGAGATTATGTTATTGTATTATTGATTATTATATCAATTATATTATTGATATCAATCATATACTATATTATTGAGCACAGACAATCTTCCAGCAGAGTTTTAAGCAAAATCTAATCTTCACAGTGCATCTGGTTAGGTGAATATAAGTATAAAGGAGAAAAAGACAGTGATCTCCCAGAAAACATTACTGTCATCTTTGTCTGCCTTGTCTCTTAAGAGTTCTTTCCCAGAGACTCCTGAATTACAAATCCTAATTAGATATGTTATTAATCTTATTCACATGAGAAAAGTTAGATATATGCACAAATATTTGTTGGATTAGAGCCATAATATGCTTCTGGTGGCTTTTGGAGTATAAGATCCTTTTAATTTTCTAATTCATTGAATGCACTCCATTTCATTATTAGAAATCTTTGTTCCTGGTTGGTTTTATGATCTTTTTTTAGGCATGTTTAGTTTCATTTTGCCCATGATTCAATAAATATGCAAAATGGTGCCCAGTGATAGTGAAGAAAATAAATTTATGCTGGGACTACAGTAAGGCTGCTAAAACAGACACTGCTTAATAACTAAGAAAAGGTCTGCCATCATAAGGGCTGAAAAAATTTGCCATGTACAAATAATAAAAATTCTCCAGGTGAGGGTGGGAGAGTTTAAAAACTAATCTAATACTGATGAGGGTGGGTTTTAATCATTAAACAAAAAGAAACAGAAGTCATGGGACCTGCACATGTGGGAAGAGTTGTATTTAAACTAGTAAAATGCTGAGACTTTGCTTCTGAATCCCAGTGTGCACGTTGGCTTGATCCCAAACTGTAACAGGACAAAACCTAAAATACACAGCCACAGTCACACACCCTTCCTTGCACTGTGCACTGACTTCCATAGAAATTAAATATTGGAAAGAAACCATGTTGAATCCCGGTCTCACATCTGATCTACAGAGACACAAATAAGGATCCAAATGAGATTTTGACATGCTAGGAAGTCTTTTTGTATCCAGTGATACCTGCAAGCAGAAGGGATTGCTCTTACAGGGCAAAATGTACATGATGGAGGTGTGGTACAGAAGCAGTTATTTAGTTTTTATAAACCCATGATAGTAAACTGAGAGTTCTGGTGTTGATTCCTAGAACCAGGAAGGTCAGAAATAACTCCTTTGTAAATTACTTGTCCTTATTTATATGACAATCTTGAGTCTTTTAGCACTCAGTTACGTTTACAGTTAATTCCCCTTTCCTAGGAGTGGCATGTGACTATGTGAAGACAGAGCTAGCATCAAATAAGATCAAACATCAGCCTTTGTAAACAACAACCTTTACACTGACTCATATCTGATTTATGAATTTCAGCAAAAATAATAAATTTAAATGCATTTCAAGGCAACTATTGATTTTTTTCCCCATGAGAGACTTGAAATGAGCAAGCACAGCTTTTAATGGTTTGAAATAATTAAAGCAGACCCCAGGAAAGGACTATTCACCAAAGTTCTCAGACAAGAAATATATCCTGAGAACAAGTTAACTGCAATACTCCAAGCTATTGGAACAGAAGGGAATGTTTTTCATTTTCTGTTTAAGCAATACTCAATGCTATTGTACATGCAACAGAAATATTTGAAAGGAATGTAATTTTTATGTTGACAAACTATCGCCAACACATGTTATTAGTTTTTCTTACTATGTTTTCGTCAGTGGGGAAGATCTCTAGGCATGGTGTTAAAACAGTAGAATCATAGAATGGTTAGGGTTGGAAGAAGCCTTAAATATCATGTAGCCCTGAGCAGGGAACCTTCCACTAGACCAGGTTACTCTGAGCCCCTAAAGGGATGGAGAAAATAATAACGTGGTGGTGGTTCAGTAGCTTAAATATTGAAAACAATAGTACCAGACAGAACTTTAAAAATTCCATCCACCTTTCTTATTTTCTTCCTTTTAGATACCACTTGCTTTCTTCCTTCCAACTGCAATTCCCAAAGAAACAACATGGATGGAATTGTGAGCTCTCTTGACATTTGTACCATGGGTCAGCTCTATCCACTTTCACAATCTGCCTCTTCTGCTGTTTCTTAAAAACAATTCAGTAAAATTCCTTTAACACATAAAATTTCTGCCCCCTCAGGAAAGTCTAGAAAAAAACAGAAGTTTTGTACTGATTATTTGCATGCTAATGAATATGGTATTTGAACCACAAAGAGTGAAACTCCAAAACATAGAAGCCAAATGCATGTTGACCACAGTATTGAAAATGGGATGCAGATAACTTACTTTATATCTGTTATGTATATGTGGACAATTGTATGTATGCACATATTCTTCCAATAATAATTATGAAGAAAACGTCTTCGTATTCAGGATCAAAAGAGTACTCTTTTTTTTTTTTTACAGCAAGACTGCAGAGTCTGGGCTGTAAGAGATTAGATACATATTTGCACATACACACCCATCATTCCCCGTTCGCTATAAATACAGCCTTCAAGCATTTTGTAGATTAGAAATTATTTTTCACATGTTTTTGCATATGAGAAATGGTTGAGGCTTTTAATCTTGTTAACATTGTATAATTCCATTTGTTGAAGCTATATTTTAATTGCTAAATTGCTTGTCATTGGTTATACTAAATACATTCTCAATTCCATTATAACCATGAAAGACTTTCAAAGGTTTTATGGAACTTTCTGTATGATAAAGGTATTCACTTTTCAAAGTAAACGTTATGCCTGCATATTTCACAGGAGATACAATGTCATCCAAGAGAAAACCACTTATTATGTGTGATATAAGAAAGTTGATATATATATATAGAGAGAGAGAGAGAGAGCAATGCATCCAGCCTGAATTTTGTTTACTGTGTATTTTTCATTTGAATGTTAACTTTGCATATAGCCTCTGTTTTTGCTTCTTTATTCCTTTCATATTTCCATATACTCAAAGCATCATGGGTGACCAACTAGAACCAAGACGGGACAACAAATGGATATTTCTGGTTAGATAGAAGTCAGTGCTACGGATTTGACTAGAGATACCCTGAGAAGAGCATGGTCATCACATCCAAGATATGGCATGTCAGCTGCTGAAAACAGATTTGGCAGCAGTCTTAATTCTCAGACAGAAGACTGACAGCTTGACAGCAGGTCAACTCTTTCTTAATTGAATGAATTGAATGAATCATCTTTGCTACGAAAATACATAAAAAGTATATATATTAAAGGAAAACATTTAAATCAGTAAGAGATACAAGGCAAGTGTATATATTAAAGGAAAACAATTAAATCAATAAGAGATACAAGGCCCAGACACACAATTTAGATTCAGGTGTACTGATGTTTATCATTTTAGCTCTTATTTCTTAAGAGTGAAATTCATGTCACCCAGACTGTACATGGAGCTGCCCAAAATTACAGGAAATTATAGATGATAGAAAGTGCTGGGAACACGTGCTCACTTTCACATTTCTCTTCAGACTGTGTCTTTTTTAGCTGAATGACAAGTTCTCCTTCTGGTCAAGGTATTCAGCTCAGACTGTAGGAGGAAGAACCTATCCTTCGTATTCCAACATGGCCAAAAAATGAGCTTGTTCGTCTCCTGTCCAATTGTTGAATACCTTTGGAGATCCAGCTCAAATTTCTGGTCACACTCAAGGACTTACAACTTGAATTACCACTCTTGAAGGCGAGTAAATAAATGAGATTATGAAATATACTAAAATGCATGTCATCAAGTAAGATACTTCGACTGATGTAATTTTACTTCATGGGGAATAAAGTATTCACGGAACTAATTTCAAAGCATTTCATTTGTCATACTAGGTTGAATAAAGAGGACTGACATCCACTTAAAACTCTTAACACAGTCAAGCCTCAGATGAAGTACTTTATCTGATTTAGTCAATGCACTTCAGGAAAGGTGAAAAGATGTTGGAGACACTCCAGAAGAGAGCAATGGAAACAATCAAAATTCTAGAAAATATGGGGAGATGCTAAGCAATCTGAGGTTATTTAGGTTAGGAAAAAAAAAAAGAGAACTAAAAATTGCAACTGTCTAAAAATAATTTGAGAAATATTGGAGAGAAATTACTCCCTGTGTTTATTTTGGAAAGAACATGGGGTTCAGAAATTTTCAGAAATGTGGACTTATGTAAGATATGAAAGGGTAAGAATCAGCTTCTGCTTCACATACGTACATTTCAGTGATGAAAAATAGGCACCAAACCTCGGCTGGGTAACTAGACTGCCATCACATTCAGTGGAACTTAGAGAGCTGTTCGTCTTAGCCAAAACTTGACACTTACACATATTCAACTAAGTCCCTGGGCTCCACTGACTCCATTGACTAGATTTTCACTGAGTGTAACAGCTGCTCACATGCAGATGTCTCCTTTGTGTATACTTAAATGAACATCTGAATTGCAAGATGAACCCTGGTATAAGAAAAAATCTGCAAGAGAGGATGGTGAAGTTCTGGAATAGATTGTCACTGCATATTGTCTCAACCAGTAACGGCAGAGTGTGGTTTATACAGAGCTGACCTTTCCTTGGGGCAAAGGCAAAGGCAAAGATATTCTGTAAGCAGAATAACCTAGCTCAATAAAACTTTAAATTATAGCTTCTGTACTACTGTTAAACGCTGCCTACAGCAAGCTCTGTTCAGTGCTTCTTCTCTGGGGAGCTACACAGCATGTGGCAGAAATCAGAATTTTCTCCTGTGCATGTCCAAGCAGGGGTAAACACAGATGACACTACATCTCCTGTTCCTGGGACTGATTGTATTAACTAGGCAAAAACTCTGTGGGCAAAGGGAACGATTAGATCAGGTTCCTCCCTACACTTGTCTCTGAAGGGCAGCAACAGCTTTTTGTGCAATTTTGTTTGAGCAGAATCCAGTTCCCATCTCAAGTAATCCTTAAATTAACTTCTTGTAGATATAGGTAGTAGAAAGACAATAGATCTTGGTAGGATTTAGGCACATGATTATTAAGAAACTACTCAATAGTATTAGGTTTATTCTTAATTGATTCATCCACTGTATTTATGTATGTTTTTCAGTTTCACACACCTTCATATAATTCTTTAAATTTTGCTTATATGTGTTACACAACATTTCCATGCTCAAACACAATCTCATTTTCATTTTGTTAAGTCTAAAATCATTTATGTCACCTTGGAGGACCCTAGTTCAATGCCCAGAGAACGGTGAAATGGCAGACTCAGCCTTGTTATGTGAACTTCCAACTTAAGAATATTAGAAAAAGAAATCCATTTGGCTTCATCTGTCATCAGTTAAGAGAGACAGGTCCCATATGGACAGGATCCATACTGAATGCCTAAGATAGCCGGATAATTATTACTACTACTTCTTTGTGTAAATGGAATAGGAAACTCAGTAGATGTTGGGAGATAATTTTTCACTGTTTAAGGGCATGCATCAAATGCACAATCACAAATTTAAAAATTGACGATGGGTTTGGTGAAAATGTCCTCTTTGATTCACTATGGACTGCTAAATGGAAAACTTCAGATATTTTTGCTTTGATAGTGAATGCTAGCCTATGGTATAATCATTGCTGACTGTGAATGGAATTATAGATGCACAGATCTGTGTTATCTCCTGTCTTGCTTATGTTTGCTAACTGTGTCTTTCATATAATTATGATATTACAGACTACTAGACCAACACAGTTCCCAGAATGAATGGGTGTTGATTCAAAGAAGTACAATGTGCAAACACTGCCATCAATACTGTTGTCAGTTCTGTAGTGTTATACAGTACCACACAACTCAGACCAAGATAACTTCCTTTTCAACTGACTGAATGGGTTTTAATTAATCTTTCTTAAAATACTTAGGGTAAAGAGAATATGATTTCCTTGGTTAACTTTCAAAGTATACAATCGGTTACATATGGAAACACACCTTAAATCCTAGTTCATTAATTAATTATGTGGAGAAAATCTCCAGTTCAGCAAAGTATATGCTGTTGTTTCTACTTCCAAGCTACTTAAAAAAAAGTAGATAAGTGGGTTAAAATAACATGTTAAATATTGTTAGGTATTATAAATAGTAGTTTAAACAGTTGTAACAACTGTGGTTGAGAAAAAGCATTTGGATTTAAAAACATTAAGATTTACTTTGTTTCTATACTCTTAATTTGAACAGTCAGAATACATCTATTAAAATCTTCCTTTCTGTTTATTTTCTTTCTTTATCCTCAAAATGAATGAAGAAATAAAGCATAAAGAGCTGAATTTTTGCAATAAAACATTCTGTTCATAAATTTTTTTATGTTGCTTGAAACACTATGTTTTGATAGTATTAGAGAAAAATTCGGCTAAATTGCCCTTTGAAAAAAGAAGAAAAGGCTTCAACATGTAGTATATTATTACTGGTCCAATGGGCTCTGAGTGACTAGTTAGCACTGCTTTTTTTTTTAAATTATCATAGGCTTAGTCTATTAGCTGGACAGTAATCAAGACTCTGCCATCTTAGTCTGGTGTCCAGTCTAGTTAAATCATTTTCAGAAAAAACCTGTCCTGGAGGTCAGGAAGGACACTCATTCCAAGACTCTAAGTGGGCTACTTGAACTTAACTGGCAAGAAGAAAGATCCTCTGTTAATTCGGTATGTATGGGTGAGCGCACGTCAGTGCCACAAAGGGCCTCATTATTGCCATATCAGAGTAAATAGCTGAAAAAAAGTGAGTCAGGGAGATGAATGATGAGTTGAGTGTTAAGCAGACACTGAGGGCAAACAGTAAGTAGTACACAGTTGCTCTCGGAAGGAATGTGGCACCTCTTAACTCCTTAATTTCCTCTGTGATAGATCTGGTTTGCTGCAGATCATTTTTATCCTGCAGGTCCTTTATTATTCATTTTAAGGGGAATTTGCAAAACCCATTAATAAATTAATTTAACTTCTGATGTCTGGAAAAAGCTTTCCCGCATTAAAACCCATCCCAAACAAAGCATATCTTTGCATGTGAGGTTATATTCATTGCTAGAAGATAATGTTGCTTGGAGCAAAACCAGTCTAAGCTCTGAATTCTGTTTGCAGGCTAGCATGGGGCCAACAAGATTTGTGCCTCCAGGAACACTTGGGAAACTTCCAGGTGTTGGCAAAAAGGAACACCTCATAATTTCCACCTGCACCACCTTTTTTGCTTACCTTCATGACTAGGTGAAATACAAATGAGAACATTTTTGCCCAAAAAGCACAGGTATTACAATTGTTCTTGACATTTCATTGCTTTTCCACCATATTCCAACATACTCAGCAATGAAGGGCAAAGAACCATCTAGCTCTTGTGACTTTTCTAGATCAGAAAATTAAGCAATAAAACTGGAGCTAGTATTCCCTAACTCACATTTTCTAAGAGTGTACTACAGCTGTGGTAAAACAGATGTTGACCTGGTCAAGCCAAAAGCCTATAGAGCCCACAGAAAATTTTCACATTACCCATTGTTACTACATATGCCCTTGCAGATTTAAACATTCTCTAGTTCATTTACCAAAGCCAGACATTCCACAATTCATACAAGAGCTTAATTAACAATAATAATTCTAAATGAGCTAACTTGAAAAAAAGCAGCAAAGTAATAAATTACCTTTGAACAGGTGTATATCTTTCTTTATGAATACAATTGATCTTTGTACAAATTCAGATTTCATAAAGGTAACTCTCACATGTTTGGATTTTTGTAAAACATCATATGGGACCTGAAAAATATTAGTTAAATATAAAAGTGCAAGAAACATAAATTGGATGAAGAGGATAAAGGAACTTCTGTGAAAGAAATGTAGAGTGAAGAGTGGGGTACAGGAAAACTATTTATAAGAACTGAAATGAAACAGTTGTCAGTTAAAATATTGAAGAACTATTTTTAGGACACAGCATACTTAATTTTATCATTATTTATCTTTTCAGAAAAATTTAAATGTACTTATGAAATGCATTGATAATCTACAATGTAATTAGAGAAGACAGTTAAGTGTCATCCAGAGATAAACCTGATGTTGAGAACTAATATGATAAAAACACGAGAAATGAACTGTAGTGCATTAGGGAACAGAGATAAAACTTCTGTGTGAAGCAGGGAATTCAGTCAGGTGCAAAGGCAGAAGGAAAAGCAGATGAGTGCATGAATTAATCACTGAAAGCACCCATGAAAAAAACACTTTTTGCTATGTTGCAGGAGGTGAGTTATTTCTTGTCATACCAAGAAAATAATAGTGTTATTCTACAATGAAAGGATAAAAAGCACTCTTGAATGGATAAAAAGTACCCTAGCGAGTGTTATTGTACACATTTGCTCACAAATATTGAAGAGCCCTTTGTACAAATAAAAGTAATAAAAAAGGGCTGCTGAGATAAACCAGAATATAATGTCTGTCGTACAAGATGGACTAAAAGAGCTTGGCTTCTTGAGCCTAAGCAGATAAAGTGGCTGTGACTATCTTCTTCATGCAGTCTGGATGTACAATGCAGGCTAGCACAGGAAAACAGTGGAAGAGAATATTACATGAGACCCTAAGTTCCCAGAGTAAGGAATACAAGCTTATACAAACAACAACAACAACAACAATACTTATAAATTATACCTACATAATAACTAATAACAAAATTTGCACAATATTTAATAAAGATCTGTAAATATTCCTTAGAAAGCACAAACACAGTCCAAAAAACTCTAAGCTGATTCTTTTTGAATAATTAAAAATTTTGTTCTATGGATATGTGATTGTGATCTTTAAATCTTTCACTTCAGATAAAGGAAAGGGTTATCAAAAGTGCCTGTTAATACAAAAAACAGTCTCAGAGGTGCAGCATCTCTTAGGGGACAGATGCCAAAAATGAAGAGAGAGTGAAAGATCACAAGCAATACCTTACATACCTTAAGAAGTTATCTTAATCAAGTGGATTGAAGTGATCCACATCAAGTGGATGCTAATGCACAGTGTTAACATTGCAAGACAGCTCATGGGTGCATCAGAGCTCTGTTCACGCAGTTTTTAGCAAGTCTTTACGATTGTTTCCTTTTCCTACTCTGCTGCAGTACCAGAAAGTGAATCTATGGTACTGGGTTGAAATTATACATCACTGAATTGCAGAATAATACTCTTGGAAGAGATCTAAGAATGCCTATAGCCCAGCCTCATGCTGAAAGTAAAGTCAGCTTTGCAATCAGACTTGGTTGCTCAGAGCTTTATCCAAGCATGTCTTGGAAAATCTCCAAGGATGGAAACTGCACAACCTCTTTGGGCAACCTGCTCACTGGCTATTCTCATAGTGAGTTTCTCCTTATCTTCAGCCCAAGCCTCTCTTGTTTCATCTTAGGCCTGATGCCTCTTGTATCCTGCCACATCCTGCCGTCTGAGCAGCCTCCACCTGCTCCGTCACCTCCCCGCAGGCACTGTGGCTGCTGCTGGGCTCCCCCAAAGCCTTTCTGCTCCCAGGCCTCTCAGTCTGTTCTCAGAGGGCAAGTGCTCCAGCACCCACTGCCCATCTTGGTGGCCCTTCACTGAACTTACTGCAGTTTATTAAGGAGTTTATTGAAGTATGAGCCCAATATTGAATGTATTTTCCTAGATATGGTTTAACAAGTGTTGAGCAGAGGGATCTAATCACTTGGTCCTGATCACCTGGCTGTGCTCCAGCTATCACAATCCAGGACAATTTTGGCTTCCCTGTGGCCAGGTCTCACTGCTGTCTCAGGTTCAGTTCACTGCCCATCAGGACCCCCAGGGCTTCTTCAACAGAGCTGCTCCCTGTATGGACAGGTTCTCACCTGCATCGCTGCCAGGGGTTTTCCCTCCAACATGCACAGCTCGGCTTTTGTCCTGATTGGATCGTGTGAGGTTCCTGTCAGCCCATTCCTCCAGCCTCTCCACCATCCTCTGAAAGGTAGGCAGCCTTCAGTACATTAGCTGTTTCCCTGCTATTTGATGCTGTCTCTAAACTGGAGGAGCAAGCACTCCATCGGCTCCTCCAAGTCATGGCTAGAGATATTACATAAAGACAAATTCCTGCACACATCACTGTGGAGTCCACTTTTATATCATTCTCCTGAAAAAGTATGATCCATTGACCCATAGACCGTACTGTAGTAATTTTTTAAATTATTATTTCATTAATTTTTCTGGAAACAAAATCTGTTTCTAAGAGCAAATATAAGTAATTTACTAAAAGCTTGCAAACTCCCAAAGGCAAAAGAATCATGCCATGAGTTTAATTTTCTGATCTCTCTAAACTAGAGACTTCAGAATTATACTCAGAAAAAAAAAAATCAGTGAAGAGTTTCCAATCTAAGTCCAAAATTTTAGTCTATTTCAAATTAAAGTTGAATTTGCAATAATTCTAGGATATAGCCACAGAAATAAATTGATGAAAAAATGTGGGTGTGACTCTTTCACTGAAACACGGACATAGAAATAAAGGATAAGAAAACAAGACATTGGATAATTTAGATTAAAACTAAGTATAAGGGAAGGGGAAAAGTATAGGAACTACCTTGTCTTTATTATGCATAAATATAGCAACATCTGAACAAGGTGTCATCTGGGTAAGACTGGCTGTGCCATATTCAGCAGATGTTAAATTAAAAGGTATTCTGAGACAAAAGGGCAGGTTGGAGACCTGTTCATAAAGGTCAAGCTCGTGTAATCACTGACAATTTGATCTATTGCTAGGTATAACTGTGAAAGCTGGATCCTCAAGGCAGCAAATGTGAAGTTATCAGAGTCCTTTGAGATTCTGTGTGGCTAATATACATTGAAGACATCAGAGCAGTAGAGAAGACAAATGAGCATACACTGCAGCGGTGCAGAAAGAACCATTACTGCTCCCAGAATATCAAGGAGAGCAAGCTGAAATATTTCAGGGACATACCAAGGAGAGATGGAAATCGATCAGTAAAAACAATAGCATAAGGCAGGGCTGCAAGCAGAACTGGAAACACGGATTGGGACAGCAACATAACAGAAGGGAAATATCCACAAGCAATGAGGGGATGTCAGGTCTTGTGAATCATGGTGCAAAGGGCCACTGACCTCCAAATTTAAGGCAGAGCTTGATAATGATGGAAATAGATAATTTATCAAACAATAATGTCGGCTGGTAAGCAGCCTAGTTAAAAGGCTACATGAAATGTAGCCTCATGTTTCTGACCCCTCAAGCACCATACAAATAAGATGATGCTTTCTGTAGATTTCATATATCAAAATTCTATTTCATGTGAATCCATAAAATATATTTAGACACTCCTTATATATAAACAGATATAACAAACATTATTATACAATGACAAATGTAAAGTTATATAAATTAGCTGGAAAATTTTCATAAATTCTGCTTGAATATTCTTATAATCAATAGTTTCATTTTATATGGCAGACTACTGCTGGTTGTTCCACATAGGTTTTTTTTCTGAAAATTAATATGTAAATTTGTCATTATTTGTGAAATCCTCACAAACTTTTCAAGAGATCATTAAAGAATTTATTTATTTATTTATTTATTTATTTATTTATACTTCACTCTGACCATTACCACATTTTAAAATATATGTTACTTTTCCCTGAAATACCTACTTTGGTCTTTTTCAGCCAAACATTTCAGTGTCTATCTGGACCATGTTCATTTCTTTTCTGTCTTTCCCATACCTCTGAACTTAGTGTTTCCCTGTGAGACAAAAAATGGGCTTCTTCACACCATAACATACAGCCTAATGGCTTTAACAGGATTTAATCCACTGAAAAACCTGGTTATGTAAACCTTAGCCAACACCATACTTCTTTCCACACCATGTTGTTTCTTTCTGCACCAGAGACAATCAACAGGGTATATTCTTGTCTCGAATCTGTAGAATATCTCCATTGCCAGAATAGTCATTGTCTACCAAATTTCTCTGCAGACCTCTGAATCCTTATCACACACAGCATGAACAAAGATATAAAACAATAAATTGGGTTATATATGCACTGTTTCTACATTGAAATAATCTACTACAGTCAAATTTGTTTAAAAAGGTTATGCAGAACGAAACATAAGGAATTGCATTTGATGCAATTGATTACTTACAGAAAATAAAAATAATGCTTTATTATCAGGCTTAATAAACTGTGAAAAAGACTTTTATATGTGGCTAGTATTTCTTCATCCCCAACCTGGCATTACAGCTCTGCAAAGTAGGATCAGGTTTATGGAGAAAATAAACTTCTTCCTTCTGCTGCGCCTACTGCAGTGTCCTAAATAGGAAAATACTCTGGGGATGTGCTAGTTTCTCTTTTCACCTAAAAGTGACAAATTACAGACGCAAAAATTGCTGATGCTCCCAAATATTGTAAGTATGCAGCTGTATATGCCCTTAGTTAAAAGGATCCTGAATGGGAGAGGATAACATTCAATTCATTGCATTAGCTGCACCAAGCAAATTTCTCTATGTACATTGCACTTGATAAATTACAGCTTCTAAATCTGAACGAACCGCTTAAGCTACCTCTGTCTACATGTCATGACTCCTTGAAAAGCAAGATATATTACTTCAAAGATTTTTGTGTGGTTATAGATCAAAAATAAATAACACTATCTCATTTAGTTAAATAAAGTGAGTATCTACATAAATCAAGAGTCCTCTCATGCTTTCAGGAGACAAGCTGGCAAGGCATATATAGTCCTTTACAATCAGAGTTCGTAAGTTCATGGCACTTCAAACAGGTATGTCTTGGGAATCAAAAGTCAAACTCCTATGTATTCTGCTTGGAAATATTTGGTATCGCAGAAATTTGTCAATAAGAAGCAAATCAATTTTGTGAACAGGTGAAAAAATGTATTTAATCCATGTTCAACATTATTGGCAATAAGTCAATCACTGGGATTTTCTATGCTTAGTTCTAGCCACCAAGATCTGACTCATGTATATGAGTGAATGTTTTGCGATAACCTTTCACATGCATTTCCATATTTCACATTTCCACAACTCTAAATTTCTTCTTGTTCTTTGCATTGAGTGACATTTGTTTTAATGTAATTTTAACTTATAATTGGCAATGCATATACATAATTACTGTTGGTCTAATCACATAATTAGAGCACATATATTTACATAATTGCAATACTTTATTAGAAAGTGTAGTTACAGTGTTAATGGAATTATGTTTAATGTCATCCTAAAAGTCCACATGAATCTAAGGGAAAAGACATATGAAAAAAACCTATAAATACAGTGAAAAATTTCCTACCTTAGTACTCCTTTTCAGTGTTGTATCAGCCAGTACACATTAATTCCACTATTATAAACAGAGATTAGCCAAGACTAATAATCATTTTAGGAGTCCAGAACTGAACTATGGAAGTCTGATATAAAAAACCCTTAAAACCATCTATTTATTTAACTAGGGATTGCCATCTGAAGTGAAAAAAGAACAGGAATCAATCTTTAAATAATATTCTTCTAGAAGTTTCTGCCCTTAGTATTGCAACACAAACCAATAAGACAAATTAAACTTTGCAAAGACCTCCTAAGTAGAAGAATCTAATAAACTGAGCACTGCTTGGATGGGTTATATTGATCAAATTTTATTTGAAAGAGGAACCTAAAATCCTATTGTAAGTCCTGTAATCAGCTCAGTCTTTCCTTCAGTGTTAATAAATATTTGACTTCTCAACCCAGGATACTTCTACAGTAGTTTTGCTCCTCCATTGACTTTAAAGGTAAATAAAACAACCTTTGACTTCTGCCATTGATTGCTCAAACAGTTACTGGATGGAGTCACACTAAAGCTTTCTCTCTGTCCTCTCCCTTTATGTTTTTCTTGAAAACACAGTTGTATGAAATGTGCACCTGTCCTGATTTTCAAATAATACACTTGGAAAGAAGATGCCTTGAGACTACAAATAATGTGTGTTTGGGTGGTTTTGGTTTTATTTTTTATTTTGTGAAACGTGGTGCAACTGAATTAAATTTAGGCATAATAAGGCATATGACAAATATAATTTGTCCTATGCAAATGTATGCATACAAATATGAATTCTATTCAAGCAGAATTTCTTGGTTTATCCCTAAACTTAAAGCATTAATTTAAAAGAGTTATTATTATAAGTAAGTATTTAGATGCTGCCTAATTCTCTTAGGAGAACAGGTTGGGCTGAATGCCACAGAATATCGTCCTGTACTACTGTACTTTCTATGTTTACATGCCTGTTGCAAACATATAATGG
This sequence comes from Origma solitaria, assembly GCA_013397895.1. Classification (NCBI taxonomy): domain Eukaryota; kingdom Metazoa; phylum Chordata; class Aves; order Passeriformes; family Acanthizidae; genus Origma; species Origma solitaria. The sequence goes on from VZRL01005110.1 coordinate 698,276, forward strand.
TTAGCTTCTTATTCCGTTATATAATGACTTGAAGTTTCATCCTTTGAGCCTTACAGAGAGACACAGAGGTTGTCAAACAGAAATTTCACTGTAATGTAAACATTTGAGAATTATTCTAGATGTCCCTGAGAAAATAAATTCTGCCACATTCGCAAGAAAATTGCACTTCAACTAGCAGTACAGTGTTATCAGATATTAATGGCTTCTTTGTGGGCAACATGTATACAAATAAAATGTACTGTAGTCATTTACAAGAATAAATTGGTGAGATTTTAGTACACAGTGCATTAGTAGACACCTGTGCTTCTCTTCAATATCAATGTGCTTTGAAAGAAGCCAGCATTTTATAGGGCTCAGGATGTGAGCATTAAATGCATACAATTGGATACAAATTAATAAAAATAATAGACTTGGTCAATTTTTTCTTTTTGTTTTGAAGCTATCAATGAAATTTGTTCATTATCTCTCAGAGTAAAAAGATTTGTGGAAAATAAATGTTTTCACAATTGTTTTGCTCTTTTCCTTCAGAACTCAAAGACATTCTGTTTCCTATATGTGGCAATGTGTTGTAAAACTTAAAGTGGTAGTCAAGTAAAAATTAAATCTGTGTTTATTTGAACCTAATATACCTGGCCACCCCCAATAATGTATTGCTTTATAAATATAATATTATAATAATTTATAAACGTGAAATTGAAAAGAAATCTTCAGAAGTGCAGTCTTCTCACATGCAAATGTTTGGCATTATTTATGTTCACAAACATAAATTTCAAGCTCCTTTTGGTATCCTTCCTGATCTTCAACTGTCACACTGAAAATGTGCCATAGGCCTGTCAGCCTTTTGCAGAAGTCTATGAGGTCTAAATGACATGAGCAGCCTACCCTACCTTACATATCTGTTTTGAAGATTTTTCCACCAGTAAAAGCTACACTTTAGGTGCTCTCAAGCACCTGGACTCCAAAATATAAATAACCATATGAAACTTGTTACTAGACACAATTTAGAGGGTTTTTTCCCTGGTAATTCTGCATGAATCTTTGCAGTCTAGAAGAGTCAAACACAGAAAAGTAATAAAAATTTTTAAAATATTGAATATCACTTTGATTTTGTGGCAAAAATTTTATCCAAATAAAATTATTGATATTTAAGTGCCAAGTGGTATGTGCCCAGCCAAGAAATTGGCAGCTCTCAAAAACTATGTCTTTCACTCTGAAGCAGCCATTCAAAATTACCTCAAAAATAAACTAAAATACTTTAATAGTATTTTATATTAGTTTAAAATTTGCAAATCAAACGTGATATAAAGAGTAAGCATTTCATTTCTTTCTAGATTCAAATCAATAATCTTCAGCCCTTTTTTTGTTTTCATCTTTGAAGCAAATTAGATCTTAAATATTGTTGCCTTCCATCCTATAAGAAAAATAATTTAATTTTACAGCAGTACTTTTTGAGAGCCAATCTCTTTCATCACTTGGCTATAAAAATCCAATATGCTTTTTAAAACATCTCAATTCATGGTAAGGTCTCCTAAATTAATGAAAATTCTTACAAGTTAATATTTTGGACTGCCTATTTGCACACAAAATTCGAGAAGTATTTTAAAGGATAGAAATGCTGCTCGTAATGCTCTTTATGAGCACATTTATTCTGTCAACACTTATCAGCTTATCTAAATTATCAGATATCACTCTGAAAGCATACTAGGTACTCAGTATATTACTGTAAAATATTTTCAGAAATATCTTGACTTTTCATTTTGCTTCTTTACACCAGAAAAGATTTGCACAGCATAAAGTGGAAAAAAAAATTCTCCAGAAGAGATTTCCACAAAAAAGTAGAGTTTTCCATCAAACCTGCTTGCTTAAGCAATGTTGCTCCTACTAGAAATATTCTCTACTTTTCAACAAAAGAAAAAAGATAATTTGTGTATATATCATAGAAATCTTATAGATACTATAGCTAGTGATAATAATATGCATGGTATTTTTCTGAATCTGCCAAGCCCCAAGGAGATAAGAAGTTTGAAAGTAATGAAACTACCCTTCTTTAAGGTATTTGAAATTAATGTTATAAAACAGAAACAGATATTAATGAGCTGCACTAGCTTTTCTGGGGTAGAGTTAATTTTTTCACAGTGGCGGGTATAAGGCTATGCTTTCGATTAATGCTGAAAAATAGCGTTGATAATTCAGAGATGATTTTGTTATTGCTGAGCAGCACTTGCACAGCATCAGGGCCTTTTCTGCTTCTCGTAGTGCCTGAACAGTGAGGAGACTGGGGATGCACAAGGAGCTGGGAGGGGACACAGCTGGGCCAGCTGACTCCAGCTGACGGGAGGGATATTCCATACCGTATGCACCATGCTCAGCATATAAAACTGGGAAAAGGAGGAAGACGTTCAGAGTGGTGGTTTTTATCTTTCCAGGTGACCATTACATGTGATGGAGCCCTGCTCTCCTGGAGATGGCTGAACACCTGCCAGCCCAGGGAAATGGGGAATTAATTCCTTGTTTGGCTTAAACAGGTGTGAATTTTGTGTAGTATCTGTACTGTGGATTTCACTACAGCTCAACTGCAGACAAAACACAAACTTTCTTCATCTTCTACTTAAATTACTTCCAGAAAAGAAGTTCTGGCGAAAATAAGTAAAAAATTAAGACTGAAACAGAAGTGCGAAGATGTAAGCAAAAGGATAGTTGTATGCTTAAGATGTGCATCTGGGACTTTGAAAGTTTGCATTTAAAGCCTAGCTTTGCAGCATGCCTCCTGTGTGAGCCTGGGTCACCAACTTTGAGCCCAATTTCATTAGTCATTATCAGAGTTGCAGTACTTCCCCAGAGAACAGGCTGCAAAGCCAATTGGATGTTCTGCTCTTCTGCCAAGTGAGGTCAATAAGCACCAAAATGGAAGGTGATGAACATGACACCATGCTCAAGATACTCCCTTGGGTCATCAACTCTAGTCATCCCTTAATGGAGACCACCTACAACACAATCTTTTATATAAATTGTTACAGTTCCACTGAAACAAATTAAGATTTTGCCTTCTTTCTTCTAGAAGACTGTTCCAAATTTTCACAGCATTCACAGTTCATGAAAACCCCAGGTTTCTCTTAATTTCACATTTAAATTAATTTATGTCCTTGTGCCAACACTAATTTAACTCAAATACATCTTCTCCCTTCTGCCCACTGGTGATTAATCAGAACTTTTTCAATGTCCATTTTACAAGACTAAGCAAGCGAGCCTCCTTTCCAATCCCTCCTCAAGGAAAAGCTTCCTGGCATTTGACAATCTTTCTTTCCTCCTATTCCTAATTTTGTAAATGTATCTTTCTCAGTCCTGAACACCAAGACTCAGAGGTCTTATGAGACAAGTACCTGTCTATAACCGCTAGAAATGCTGTATTCAAAATCTGCTCAAGTAGCATTTGCTCTTTTCATGTCAAATTATGTCCATATTTTTTATTCTGTCTTGTATAGAAAAAGAACCATTACCTTAACAACTTTCAGTCCCTAACTCATTACTACATTCCCTGTCTATTAATATTTCTTCATAATAAAACTATTGCTCTCCATTCTTGTGGTCACTCAGTTTTCCTACCAAATTTTACTCTCTTCCTTCTTCTTGTTAAGGTTATTTTGTGACCTTAGTAATTTTTCTAGCATGTGTCTATATCTGCCCACTTAATTTATGACAATATTAAACAAAATGATCTGAAGATGCAGCTTTGAGAAATTTCTATGTAATGACTTCCTTCCAACCTAACAGTTTCCCTTTCAACTTCATCCAACACAGTCTTTTTTTATCCAGATATGTACACACATTGAACTGCTGTTGAACTAATAACCTCTCATGAGGCACTACATTCAAAGGCTGCATTGTATTCTAGATGGATGAGATCTGCTGCAGTTCATTTGTCTGGAAAATCAGTTATCTCCTCTCAGGAAAGTATCATATTAGCCTCACTCATTCTGTATTTGTTAAAACCATGTTGTATCTTACCTCCTTTTTATTTACTTCCTCATCTCAAGCTGTTCTTCACTTCTGTAACTGTTCTAAAATGTTCTGTATTCTTAAGGTTATATTGTCAAGTCTGCATCTAGGAAGTCAGTATTTTTTTTGTTTTCTTAAATGTAAACACATATACACACTATATGTTTTTCCACTCAAATAGACCATGTTCAATTCTACAGATATTGTAATAGATATTCTTGACAGCAAATAAACAATTTTACATGCAAACTTCTTCAATGCTCTAGCCTAAATGCCATCTAGTCCTAGACATAGAAGTATGACTCTAAATCAGGTATGTAAAATAAGAGATTTTTTTATGATAATCGGACCTTGGCTATCAATGGTGAGTACTGTACTCATGTCCAAAATAGGTGTTTCTTATCTATAAACAAGAAAATAGATAATAAAATAAGTCATTTTATGTCCAACTACATCTCTAAAGCTTTCAAGTTCTCATGTATAAAAGATGTTAGAAATATTTCTCAAATGGCATCAAAATTATTTTAGGAATATACCTTATAAAAATGGAATTATGAAACTAATTATTTTTATTGTGCATTTTTGCCATTAATTATTACTGTGCATAATTAGAAAAACAAACTAACTAACAAAAAAGAAAAACACTGAAAGGAGAGCTGATTACAGCACTGAAGTAGAGAAAGAATTTCAGATATTGAAATACGTGAGCAAAGTAAAAAGTGGTAGTGACTGAAAGTCAAAGCAGATTCATTTAAATCAGAAACAAGATGCATCTTTTAGCAATGAAGGTGGTAAAGGCATGGAGCAAAACCTCAAGACAAGCAATGAATTTTCTGTGTCCCAATGTTGTTAAATCAGAACCCTGTTGGTATGAGAGAGCACAGCAGTTCAGGCTGTAACACCATGCTAAAATGATATAGAGTCTCTAATCACGTTAACATGCTGTTACAAGTTCTGTCACACTTTTGGAGAGCCAGCAAAGAGAGCTACAGTGATCAGAACTCTCCAAGAGATGCACCTACCTAAAAATTTCGCAGATTGTACTAAAGAAAATTTTTCAAGAAAATCAAGGTAGAAGGAATTTCAGTCTAGGCAGCATAGGAGCATTTCTCCCTGAACTTTTCTAAATAAACTTATGGAAAGTGGCACTTTAATTAAATATAGTATAGCACACTTACTAAATATATAAAAAGGCTGAAAGATCAGAGATTGCCAGTTTTAACTAAGAAAATAAAACAAATACAATCTCAGCTGAGTGTTTCAGAAACAAAAGAATCCAGTAAAGTACAAGTATTTCAGAAAGAACATTATAAAACATTAAATATTCTTGAAATAGAGCATCTGAGAGCATGAAGGATATAAGAAATCAGATCTTTATGAAATACATGTCCTTCACATATCAAAAAATAGATACAGTTTCTAATAAGGCATTAAAAATCACAGTGTGTATTGGCAATGTCTATCAAGAATGACAATTGGAGCATTGTGTTCTCCAGAGTACAGAGATGTGATGGAAAAAGAACCCCATATACAGATGCATTTCATCCCATGTGACTACCTGTGTGCATATAAGATGGCGCATCTTTTCTGTTGCATAAGGAGAAAAAAGATTACCTGTCAGAATTTTTAGCACATTTTATCATGATAAAACTGTCAACACACTGTTTACTGTGGTTGCATGACCATGTGGAAAGGAATGGTAGCTTGTCATCCATACTGAGAAATTAAAAAGTATTGGAGAGCCATCCTAGTCACTGATTTTCTTTGCTGTTAAGCTGCTGCTACCAGAATTTTGGCCCATGCTGATATGTGCACACCCAAACAGATCTTGCAAACAGTTTGATAGTGAGGGCCAGGGACCATTCTCAAAAGACAGTCTGGATGAAAGCAACTTGCTTTGGACCTACAGAGCTCTTAACAGTGTGGACATAGACTTTTCTATGCCATTTTTTATCAGCATCTTTTCCTTAGTGGAAAAGGGACACTCATGCTAACATGATTAGAGACTCTAAATCATTTTAGCATAGTTCTACACCCAGGACTTCTGTGCTCCGCCATACCAAGAGGGTGTTGGCAAGGAAAAACTTTACTTCATTGTTCCTAATTCATTTTTTTGTTAAAAGATAATAAATAGGATTGAGAGAGTGTCAGATATAACATTTTTGAAACGCAGAGGGAACAGTTCAGGGTAACATCTGAACTGCACAGAAATGGTCGTTCTCTAAAACAAAAAGAAAAATAAAGACACAAGCAATGGAGAACTCAGAAGACAGACTCAATAAGAAACTGCTACATTTTAATACAAATTAATCAAATATAAGTGAAATACCTGCAAGAAATACTGATGAGTATTGAGCACCTAAGATATGTTGTGTACATTTATGGGATATTACATAGAAATAAAAGATTTTCAAATTATTAATTTCACTTTACTTATGCTAAGGGGTTGTTAAATACCCAGTGTACTTAATACCTGAATCAACATCTTGAACACTCTAATAGATGTACTGAAAGGAGAAACAGATTTAGTGATCATTTTGATGTTATGGCTTGGGTTCCATCTGTCGATTTTCTTCCCTTTGTGACTGCTCTTTTAGTTATTTTAAAAATACACTGAAGTTCGGTTCTTTTCAAATATGTTCAGAGGTTGTAATTAGAAGTTAATTTCTTTACTCTTACACAAAAATATCTCCTCTGTTAAAATACACACTCTATTCGTGGCAATATCTTAATTCAATTGTTTTTTATTGTACCATTCACCACAGGTTTTATTTAATGTACAGAGACTTTCCCATGGTAGAGTTTATTGTTTGGGCTGGAGAAGACAATATATTGTTGCTAAGATTCTTCTTGGAAGTGATAAAACTCTATACAATTGCATAGCCAGCAGAACACAGCAAACTTCCCATTTTTTACCCCTGTAAACCACATTTCTGTGTCTTCTATGTAAAAGCACTTCAGCATCCAAGGCTGCTGAGGAGAGCAGGTAAACAGTCACACACATCAAAACACCTTTGTTACAAAAATCTCTACTGAAAGAAAGAAAAAGGGAGAGAACTGACCTTTTGATTCCTGCCCCTCCCCCTGCAGAAGACAGAACCAGGCCAGGGATGAATTCTGACATGGCTGGTGGAATAAACAGAAGTATTCAATACCAAGATCTGGGCAATATTTATTCAAGCATTACAATGTCTGCCTCTGTCCTCTGCAGCAGTTCTTCAGCTCTGGAATTTAATAATTTCCCCTGTTGTTCACTTTTGAACTGCAAAAGGTCAAAGGAAGGAGATTGTTAACAGTGCAGGACAAGTGGATGCTGCTGCTTCACTGGCCAGCAAAGTCGATTCTCATCTCTGAGTCCAGTAACAAAAATACCAAGAACAAACAATAGCAACAAAACCCAAAATGTGAAAAGAGGGTCTCAAGTAGAAACAGCTTCAGCAGTAACTGGAGATGAGTCTTTGAAAAAGACATGCAAATAGTAACAAGAAGGCTGTCTTCCTTTCATGGGTTCACCCTGGCTGGAGGTCAGGTACTCACCAAAGCCACTCTATCACTCCCCTCCTCAACTGTGCAGGGAGGACAAAATATAACAAAGGTTCCATGAATTGAGATAAAGACAGGGAAGGGTCACTCATTCATTACTGTCATGGTAAAACAGACCTAACTTGAAGAAATTAATTGAATTTATTACCAATCAAATAAGAGTAGGATAATGAGAAGTAAAATCTTAAGACTGCCTTCCCCCGACCACTTCCTCCTTCCTGGGCTTAACTTTATTCCCAATTCTCTACCTCCTCCCCCCAACAGCGCAGGGAGATGGGGAATTGGAGTTACAGGCAGTTCATCACAGGTTGTTGCTGCCACTGCTTCCTGCTCAGGGAGAGGAGTCCTTGCCCTGCTCCAGAGGGGGTCCCTCCCGGGGGAGACAGCCCTCCATGAACTCCTCTGTGAGTCCTTCCCGTACGGGCTAGTCCTTCATTAACTGCACAAGGACTTCCCCGGCCAAGAATGCTGCAGACAGCATTGACTCAAATTAACAGTGTCTTGTAGAGCACTTAAAATAAATTTAAAAAAAAAAAAAAAAAAAAAAAGAGAGAGAGAGAAAGAGAGAAAGGAAAAAGAGACTTTCAAAGAGGTAAGCCCAACATGATTTTTCTGGTTTTGTTTTATCCTTTTGCTCCCTGTTACAGAACATCTTGGATGAATAATTAATATTTTGTTTTGAACATTTTAGCTTGGAATCACTTTAATCAGGCACTGTTGTTGTCTTCTAGAAGAACAGGAGTTGCAAATACACTAGGAACCCAGGCCTAGCAGGAAAACAGATGGGGCAGGCAGCAAGAGCAAAGCTACGTGCATTTTGCAGGCAAACAAGATGTCACTGTGTGCATACACTGAGCAGATAGAAGCTCTCACTGCCCATGCCCAGAGCTGTGTAGCTAGTCCTGTGCAGGCCTGAGGTCCAGTTTATCCCCAGGCTCAACATCAGCTGTGTCACTGCACACACCCAGTTTTCTCTGCTGGTAGTGGGCAAAACAAGGTGATATCTGCCTGCAGAATAGCACACTGACAAGACCTCAGGAGTGACTGGGCTGCTTGCTTTGGCTCAAACGGGACAATAGACAGCAAAACCTGCCCTAAAAGAGAGGTGTTTAGAAGTGACCAAGAGGAATTTAAAGTGTCGCTGCTGTTTTGTTATGACATGAAATTTTAGTTACTCTAAAGAAAGGAGTTACAAGGTAAATATCTCAATGGACTTCTTAAAAAAAAAATTTAAAGGATTATGTTTGAATTCAAGATGTAAAAGTTGATGTACAAAATTGTTGTCACAACATTAAATTCAACCATTAAAAAGACATGGAAGTTCACAAATTGCAGCTATCAAGTCTGCAGAGTGCAACAGCTCATCAAATCAATTGTATATATTCTGTGCTTAGAGAGAAGTCAGTAAGAAACCTGACTTTAGCTTGAGAATTCGTATAGAGATTATTAGTTATTATTAGCCACTGGAAGAGGGCTGTTCTGTCTTTCCACACAGTCTCCAATTACCCTGAAATGCAGTGTCTGTCATTAGAAGGCTTTCTGCAGTACATTCTGCTTATAGACGTCCTGTGGCAGTCCAGCTTTGTTGTCCTGCTGTTGATATGCTGACTGGCAACACTCACAAAAATGTTTGCAGCCAGTGCTGCCACAAATTATCTATCAATTAAGGCTGGGAAAAAGAGAAGGGCTTAAGCTCTGACCAGGAGTCATTCTTGGGAGATACCTGCCACTTTATGCCACATTATAAGTATTTGTAACGTTAGAAAGCACTTTTAGCTCTCAATATAATATTATTTTTAAAAATAATTATTTTATTGTACAAATATATTGACATACTCTGCAATACTTCACTGCTCTGTTATGAGATGAAAGGCACTTCTAGGATCATCTTGATTTAGACTATCTTATAGCCATCTGCAATTTTTCTTCAAGACTATGAGACAATAACCAGATGTCTTTAGATAGCTTTTACTTATTTGTCAAGTGCAAGCCGTTCAAAATATGTCAACAGAAACAGCTGACGTAAGTTACAGTTTCTGAAAATTTCACATAAGAATTTATGCTAGATGTTAATTAAATGAATAAGGGAATCTGGATCTTTTCTGAGCCCTTCCTGCAGTCTGTTACTAAATAAAATGATCTAGGGCCCACTATGCGTCCTGTAGGCAAAGAGCACAGCGTGGCTTGAGCTATGATGCTGTTCTCTTTTCTCCCCTCAGCCATGGAGAGGGTGGCCTGTATTGAGCCAGAACAGCATATTAATAGATAAATCATAGGGTTAATAATTTTCTAATTATCAAATTTGTTCCTGGTCTTTTTTACTTTTCCAGTCCAGATATAGCTCATTTAAAAGTGTTATCTTTTGCAGAGGAAAAAACCCCAACAAACAGATTACAGAAGATTTTGATTTCAAGGTTTTGATTTACCTAAATGAGTGTCTAGTCTTCCTACAGCCTCATGCTTACCTGAACCAGTACAATTCAGTCTTTAGCAAACTACAGAGCTATGAAGGGTAATAAAAACAGTACAGCTGGCTCTTCACATGACCATGTCTCTTCAGCATCACAGTCAATTGGAAATTCACCAGACCTCCACTTTGAATTTGATAGCTGCCACTGGAAACTCCCAGTAGTCAGAACACTGACAAAATATTACATCATCTCACACACCTGTCTACTCACTGTCTAAGACTGGGATTTAATCCACTGTCACTTAATATTTCATAATTTTTTTTAAAAAGAAAGAAAATTAATAATAAAACCAGAAGTAACACATGAATAATTGTAGCTGCTTCCCTGTCTCAGTCGTCTTCTTGCTGTTCTTGTATAACTTGAATGTTAAAACTCCTTATTTCAGATAGAACCCAGACATGGTAGCCTGGCACAAATTGCTACCCACGAGGCCATCAGTCATGTTAGTTCACATGAAAAGGCAAACAGCAAGGGGGCAAATTAAGTGTGGAGATTCATACACTGACTGCACATATCTGATGTCATCACTGATTTGCTTATATGTGCTGTCAGTCTATACTGGCAATATATGAGAAGTAGGAAAGATTTTGGAGGCAGCTTAATTTGCAAGTGTGGTGGTACTCTGTTTACTTAGACACAAATACACAGTAATGGGATAAGTGTGTGCATATTTCCTGTGCTGATTAGCTTCCCATGGGCTTGATCCAGTTTCAGCTCAAGTCAGTGGGAATCTTTCTGCTTTCTTCAGTGGCAGTTGGCCCACATCCTCAATAAGAAGCAGAAGTCATTCTCCATGACACAAAGTATTAAAGGATTACAGTCTACAAGGGGAAAATGGGCATAAGATGTCCTGCAAACATGCTGACAAGACAATCACAGTGAGAAATTAGTCTAAATAAACTGCAAACCTCATTTGGTAATTTGTAGACATAGGGATTCAAATTTACACAGTAAATCAATGTTACTTGTTGCACTGAAAACTTGATAACTCTGCTGGCAAATTTATTCCTTTAGGTTAGGTTCCAGTTTAATAGTATCATATCAATCAGGTAGTTTCAGTGTAATTTTTATTCACATACCAGTTTTAATAGTGAAATTGAGTTTGTCCAGCTAGAAGGGAATGGAAGTGCAGTTTGGATGGCACTAAATTGGAACAGCAGGGGTTTTTCATCACTGAAACAATTAACAGTAACAACCATTGTGGCGGGAAGTGGAAGATTAATTTTGATATGCCTTTAGTTCTCAAGTGTTATTTTGGCAATAAATAATTCATGCTCAGAAAAATGCTGACAAAACCTCATTTTATTTACATTTTTAGTCAATATAATTCACAATATCAAAATTGTATGGTTTTAAACAGATTAATTTTATTAAAAGTGTTCCCTCTCTGGAGACCACAGATTAATTACTAATATTTGAGACTTGCCCTGTCTCAAAATTGACAGGAAAAAACACTACCATCTGCACCAATAAATGACTACTGCAGAAGACAACCCAAAGTGCAGTGTAGTTCTGTGGTATTCTGAAAACTAGTTTAGAAGAGTTATGTACCCAGGCATGATTAGTAAGGAGCAAAATGCAGGTCAGCAGGCAATACTCTGGATCTGAAGTTTATGTATATAAATATCACTCCGCATATTATGGTATGGAACAGCCACCCAAAAAAAAAAATTTAGAAGGCCATCTAGTGTCATCCAAGTGAAATGCAAGATATTTAATTGTTTAAAATGCAAACCTGTTCTCTCACAGAACAACTACAAAATTCACAAGTATTCACCTTTGGTTTAAATTAAACTGATCATCACCACCTCTAGAATATCACTGACATTTTGCAAGGAAAATTTATTCAATTCAACTGTCACAAATATATGAGACTTTATATCATAAAAAGATGGAAGTCAATATAACTAAAAGGAAAATACACACAGAAAGTAAAACAAGTGAAATTTCTGTCATTGTCAAACTTTAACAGCTAACATTAAAATGTCAAGATGTAAAGAAACATAACTTTGCAAAATATGAAATCAGGATGATGGTGTGATACCAAATCTCTATGAGGAAAGACTAATTCATCCACTCACAGTGTAGCAACACAGCAATGGAAATGTGTTAACTGCAAATGTATTCTGGGTAAATGTGTTCTGAAACAATGTTCATTTTACAGCTGTTCTAGATGTGAGTGAATAAAGTAAATAAATACTATCTATTCTATCTTAATTTCTATCCACTAAACGCACATGCATAAATACCTTTGCTCATCATAAGGCCAGAAGGAACTGTTCTGATTACTGCTCTTACTTCAAAACAAAATACGGGCTGCAGAACCTCAGTATGCTCATCATACATACAGCATGTGTAAGAAAATAATGACTTTCAGATGTCTTTATCCTTGTTTTGTATGCATGTGAAAAAACTTTCATACATGTGATAATTTAAGTGTTTTTCAGATAAACCATTTAATCCTAGTAAGAAAATCAAGTGAAGAAATCATTGTAAAGCAGTAAAAACTGTTTCTTTTGCAACATACTGCTCCCTTTTTCTGTGATGCTATACACTCCTTACTTCAGAAATGCTGGGAGGCAAACAAATTACCTTAGTATTTATCTGAGATTATACGTCAGGCTAATGGCTACAGCAGCCATTAAGTTACTTAAATTAAGGATTTAAATTTTACAGCTCCAGGCCTATGATGGTATATAAAAATGCCTATTAAAAATTACAACTGCTTTCTCATTTGACTAATGAACTCGCAGTGGGATTTAAAGTGTTTGTAAAACTTCTTTTTTCTTGCACATTTAATAAGTTATATAAGATAAAAATCAAATACAGCTTCAGTAGTCAGTGCCACAATTTACTATGGTATCATTTACTTCATTTAACTTTTTCTGTTAAAAATTATAAAGTTCACACTGCTTTATCAGTGCCATTGTTCAAGTATGACAACATTTGAAGATGGGAAGAAGCATTCTGTGATGCTGATGGCATGCAAAGGGCTCTTTTCCATTAGTCTGTACCTGTGGAGATCCTTTCCAGATGTACCTTTGTTACAGGATAGACACAGGTCACAAAAATCTGGAACCATGCCATTTTCTTATCAGATTCAAAACCAATTAAGTCATTGCTTTTTGGCCCCAGTCTGACAAGTTGAAAATTACATCCAAAGAATTTTTCCATTAGGGTACCAAAAAGAGCAGGTAGAAAGTTTTTGTTAATGACAGAGGAGTACCAAATCTGAATTTTAGTCCTGATTTAAACACCTTTTGCTATTTAGATCCACATACTACTGAACTCCTAAACCTTTGCATGGTTTTTGATGAAACTACAACCAAAGCAACAACAAGGTCAGGGCTCTTCCTTCTGAACAGCCTTAATAATAACACAGGACCTCACTGCCTGTGTGTTCACACCACGGAGAAATCCCCAGTGTGACTCCTCCTTTGGAAGAGCCAGGCTTTCACTGGCAGGCACAGTGATGAGCCGCCACGTCACTCAGGCAAATTATCAACAGACACAGCATCCACCTCCCACCTACCCTTTGGCTTACAGGGACAGCTTGCACTCCCACAAAGAGCCTCCACTGCCATGAACAGCAGCAACCCAAAAACAGGAGGCAACAATCAATTCTACATATCCTGTGTGAGTCCAGGGCAACACCAAGCAGTCGCACCAGGGACTCTGCCTGCTGCCACAAGCCTACTTTCTCATCACCTTGACTGCAACCTGCTTCCATATCCCAATGGGTTCTCTTGCCTGCTCAATCCTCTCTGCCCTCTCCCATCTGATGTAAAGGTCAGACCCAACAGTGCCACAGCTCTACTGTCTGATACATATGAAAATAGTCACCTACTTAGAGAGGCTGAACACCTACAGGAGTGGTTTTATCTAAGTAAAAAAATGCTAGCTCCCCATCCATTTTCTCCCCTGTATTTCTCCCCACTAATATCTATGCAATTCTCAGCACTGTTCTTCATTCTCGCCAAGTGCCTGTCACCTCAGAGAGATTTGGCTGTTTGCCACAATCAATACAAAGTTCATTCCCAATGAGCAGTGACGTAAGAACAATCAAAAAATTTGCTATGCAAGAGAGTGACCTCAGGGAGTCAGGATAGAAGAGTCTCCAGGGTACTTGACCAGAGCAGTTTGGGAGCAGGCTTAGGACTGGTTTCACATGAGGAAATCTGCTTCTGCGCTATATAATCCATGCTATATAACCCATGCTATATGCCAATGTACAGGTGTACACCCAAATGCCATTTTCAGTAGTTTCCTCACTGCTTCTGAGCAGCAGGGTCCTGCTGGAAGAGCTGCAGCCCTCCCAGGATGCCAATTTGGCAATTGCAGCATTTACCAGACCAGACCAGCTGCTCCAGGGAGGGGACACAGTGCTCTGGCAAGCACCACACCACAGCAAACCCAGAGAGAACAGGAATTTCCCAGAGGTACACACCTCTTCACAGGACATGTCTGAGATCGCTCAGCTTATCGTTAGCTAGATTGAGTCTCAGGTGAGTGAACCTGGGAATTACTAGGTTTTGGACTGCCCAGGTGACAAGGGCTGTTGGTACAGGGCTTCATCAAACACTAATTTCATTCATTTAAGGTTTCCTAGTTTCATTCATTTGAGGTTTCCTAGTCCTGCCTTTTCTTCACCTGCATCTCAGACAGTAGCCTTTCCCTCCTCCTCTTCCAACAGACACACCCTCTCTGTGACTGATGTTCCTGATTTTAGTTACTATGTCCTTTATCCTGTGTCTGTGCAACATACCAATGTTTGTCCCACCAAACTACAGAAATGTGTGCCATTTCAAGCTTATTTAGAGCCCCTGGAGAAAGTGGTAATAAAGTCTTTATCTGTCAGAAAAAATACAGGAGATATAGTCTTCTACACCTGAGACACTGGAGCTTAGAAATCTTAGCAGTGGTTGATGTATTTCTGTCTTGTCACAAGCACAGCAAACTCCACTTTGCCTTTTCTGAAATTCCGCCTCCAAAAAAGGGCCACAGAGATAACATAAGTGGAAATACCTGCTGTGGAAAGCAGTAAGCAGGGATGCAAGGAGCTGCACATCAATTCTGAGGTGATGTTTTGGACATAAACTTTATAGGCAGCTTTCTACAGAGCAAATTAAGCTGTTTCAGTCAAATGAGTGCTGAGGAAAGAGGAGAGCTAAGCTACCTTGAAGGACAGAACAGGTAACATCTTCTATGGGGTTCTTTCTTGTTTCAATTCAGAAGTATGGCATCAAAATCACATTTAAAATCTGGCCCTATTTTAAAACCCACTGACAGAGTAATAGCAAAAGAACGCATAAAATGTTTGGCTTTGAACTAGCCACACTGGGCCATGTTCTACAATGACTGACTATTTTCAGAATATTTTAGGTTTGCATCATAAACAGAGGCCTCTTGAGGTTTTTACACATCACAGTTGAAAAATGAAGCTGAGCAGTAATTTCTTGCCTGACAGATCTGTTTGAGAAGAGCACATAAAATATCATAGATATTTTAGTATACTTACTGTGAATAATGATTCTTGCATCTGACATATATTTTATAATCTTCTGTTGGAGATTATTGTCTCCAGAATTTCTAGTGTTATCATGTCTAGGTTATGAGTTGAGCACAGAATCTTCCTTACAGGTAAACATACAATTGGACAGGATATATCATAAAAATAAACTTTGAAGACAGATAAGATCTACAAAGGTAGATCTCCAAAGACCTTCTAGGCAAATCACGGGTGTTCATATGGTGTCCTGTAGGCTCAAAAGTGTTTATGCAGACAGGAATACCGAGATTGGGACCCCTCTTAACACTGCCTTAGTGTTGCCCTGTTGCATAATTTTGTTGCACTGTTGTGTTGTAAGGTAAGAGCGGGAACCAAACCACTCCTGATATTCTAAGCAACACAGATAGATCCAAGCTGTGTAGATTTCTAAATTCATAGTGCATAGTGTAGTATTATATGCAATAAAAGCAAATGGATGTATAATTAGTGCAGCAATATATGTACCATAAGCATACTCCATAACTACAGCCTATATTTCTTTCAAAGATGCAGTGGAATTTTATTTCTGACAACAGCCAATAAGCAGAGGTTTGCAGGTGTGTACATTGGTCTCTTCAACCAGCATAAAGCATTGCTTAGTTCAGGAGAAAAACAAATGCACTGTTCAGGTGACAAATGTGCTCCACAGCCATTGAAACATCCTTCTGGACATCTGTGTAGTCCTAGCAGGAACCCAAGCAGTAGAGGCCCACACAGACAAAGAGACGTTTCAGTCTCTGGCACTCATGCAAGACACAAATAGGTATTTTAACAGCCCTGCAAGTTCAAGTCCAGGGCTGTGAGGGCTGCATCATGGGGTCTCCCACTCCACAGGGGGCAGCAGGGATCACAGCTGATTCTTTCCCTGGCACCAGACTTCTTTGAAGGAAGTGAATAACTGAATTCACTTGCTGGCACCACCTCTGAAGTCATGCTATCACTTTCTTTGTGCTATTCATATATCATGACATTCTTGAGTAGCAATGCCTTAGTGTTCTGCACGTCCCTTTAATCACGTTAGAATGAGATAATTCCTGTTTTGATATAACTGCTTTATCATCACATTGCCAGAGAGTGAGTAAAAAGCAGAAGTTCCAAAGATTTTGCATATGTCAATGTTCATATATACACAAAAGGAGAGATTAATAAATGAAAAGTTATGTTTCTGTTATTTGCAAAATAGTACGTTTTTGTCAGGAATTATCATACTGAAATCTATTTAATTTCATCCTTCATTTTAAAGGATGTCTTAGAAATAAAATTTTCTTTTGAATACTGCCATGGTTTAGGAATGGTATTCCCCAACTTAGTATTCCCACTGAAACACTCCAAACCATGCACAGCTCATTCACTTCCTGATTTCAAAGAACAAGGGACTCGGTACTCAGTACCAGACCCTGGGCTCTACCTCTAGTGACCGGCATCCACTTGGTCTTTTTATCCCCAGCCATAGTCCTTTAAGCTAGCAGTTCAGACAGTTTTCAGCCTGCCTTGCTGTCCTTGCAAGTCTCTACTTCATCAGTTTGTCTATGAGGATGCTATGGACAACAGTGTACAAAGTCAAGTTAAATGATATCCTGTGTTTCTCCCGTTTCCAGTGAACTGGTGATTTTGTTATGGAAGGTTATCAGGCCATCAGGCCTGACTTCTCCTTCCTAAACCCCTGCTGACTATTCCCAGACATTACCTTGTCCTTCACGGTTTGGAAAGTTTTCAACGTTATTAGCGCCATCATCTTCCCAAGGATCAAGGTAAGGCTGAGAAACCTGAAGCTCTCCAAATCCGTCTTCAAGCCCAAAATAACACTTATCCCTCCCAGTCCCTAGGAACTTCCCCTGGGAGCACTGAGAATTTGTATCAAATTCAACTGCTGTTGTGATGTCTAAGTAATTGACCTTACCTTAAAAATAACTTGTATTTTAGTGCTTTGGTTAAAACACCATGGACATTAAGAAAACACCAAAGGAGAAAGTTGCAATAACACACTTAGCACAATTAATTTTAAGAAACCAGTAGTATGGAGGCCAAAAAAAAAAAAAAAAAAAAGAACAAATATTTTAAGCAAGGTTCAAATTGACAGGGTACAAGAAAACTCACCCTACAGTACTTAAGAAAATTGTCAAATATGTCAGTTCTTTGTAGTTTTACTGGAGATCTGGTGGAGGACACAGCTGATCCCATTTGAGTAGAGAAGAAAAAAAAAGATTCAAAGAGAACTTTGAGAACTACAGAAATGTGGCTTAAAAATTTCTGAATCAAATGAGTTTGTAAGCATGAAATAAGATTATGAATGAAAAGACTCAACTATTATGAACAGAGCACAGCTTTTATTTGATGGTGTAACTGAGCTGGTGAATTATGGAAAATGAGTGGTTGTGATATATCTCCACATTTGTAGAATTTCTGACACCCCATCTTATGACATTATCACAAAGTGAGCTAAAGAGATAAGACCTAGCTTTAATCATCCATGAAAGCATGAAAACTAGAACATTCTGGCAACAGCTCACAGTCTTACATGTAGCTGCTTCCAGTGTGTTCCCAATGTCCTTTTTCTGTCAGGTGATGTTGATAGAAGGAAATATGAGTACCTTTATGAGGGTGATTTTGTGCAGAGATCTGGATGAAGATGGCTTCAAATAGACATACAGAGGCAATTTTATTCCTAGTCCTTTCAGCACAGCAATTCTTGCTTTGGCCATTTCTGCAGTTCTCCCTGCTGGCTGAAATCTCTGGCTCATTCCATGGTATGGCAGCAGAGATTTATGCAGAATTATTTTCAGCATAAAGTTTTTGTTCACCTCACCAATGCGGCGGGATTCTAAAGTGATTCAAATTGACACAGAAATTTTTGAAATAGGAAGCTAAATTATTTCAGTATTTAAAATTATCATTGTTGCCTTTTTTAAAAATTTCATTACGGTATATCACTGTATCACTCAAATGGGTCATCCCTGTTAAACATAATCTACACTCAGGCTTTCAAAATATTAGGATCTTCCCCCACTCTCACCTTCCTCAAACTTCCTTCCATTCTTGGATCAGAGCATGGATCAATGGCCCAAGGCAACAACAGATCAGGAACTTTCTTTCTCTTGAACTCAGGTCGACAGACAAGCATCAGTGAGCTTGCCATTTGGAAGTATTTGTTGAAAGCAGTTGATAGTAAGTGCACAGCTTGCTGAAGCTCTAGGAATTATCTCCAGGACATCTGGCTTAATGCCCAACCTCTCCATGTGAACTTCCCTGAAAATAAAACACCAGAAAGTATAAAAATGTATTGACTTGTCTGCAGAAAAGATTGCAGGCTGTTTGCTTTCTTGTAAAGTAAAAAATAACAAGGTTGATGTGAGCAAACAGAAAGACATAAAGAAGCGAAGACCTGTCGATAAAAAGACAAAGCATTATTCAGCTGTAAGTCATTCCACTGGGGATTATCCCTAAAAGCAAGATTTGTTTTTGACATAAGGTTTTAAAAAGCTGTTTGAACTTTTCTAAAAAAAAAAAAAAAAAAAGTGATTATTTACACAAATTTATGAAGGAAAGTATCAGAGAGCTTCTCTTATCAATTATTATTGCGCTATTTGAAAAATCATCCTGTAGTTGTGCATGAGTGAGGAACAAAACTTCACACCTGTGATCCTTACATCACTGGGGAACTCAGACTTGAACTGCTCAAGTGACTGCTAATTTCTATTTTCTTATAGTTCCTCTGTTGGGGAAACAAATTTTACCTTGCAAAAAGAGCCAAACAGTGTTTCTTTATTGGGATAATTCTGCTCTGTATTCAATGCTCCCTCTGCCAAAGATTTTAATCATGAACTATAATTAATATTGTTTAAGCCAGTGAAGAAAGCCAGTGAAACTACAATTCCTGCAATGCCTTTACAAAATTACATTGGGTTGCCCCAAGATAATAGCTAAGAACTTGAAGCGGACAAAACCATAGCTTTAATTATGTTCATTACTAATTAGTTACAATTCATGTTTCATATGGTAACCACCTTTCTTTACCTTATGGAATTAGAAAGATCAAAATTATTTAAGTATCAAAATTTAAAAAAACTGGAAAGAAACTTGATACTTCCTGACAGGGGTTTGAGTATGTGTCTGTGAGTGCATGCAAAAAACCTGCCAGATTTCAGGAGTTATCAAGATAGAATAGACTTGATAAAACATTACCCTACTCCATACAAATCAGAAACAAAAAACTATAAAACCCAAAATAAACATCTGAATGATGGAGCTGTAGTGTTCACTTAGAGACTTCACTTCTCTTTAGTTTTCAAACTTAGTTCCTCAGAAAAAAATCATTTACCTTAGGATTTCTAAGCTACTGTATAGCTGCTGAGCTTACCATGAGGAAGTAGCACTTAGAAAATAGTGCAGGGAATCTTTTCTTTCTATCCAAAGTTCCATCTTGGAACTTTTTATTTACTCACTTATTTATTTTTCCCAAAATGTGGCAAAAGACAATAATGCAGTGTGAAAGCTTCTGGGAGGTTCTGTATGACCTTCACAGATGCATCTGCCCCTTGGCAGGTCTTATCTGCAACATCCTGACAGCATTCAGGATCATACATCTCCTGTGAAAGAGAAGAACTAAAGCTAGGAACACGTGTAGAACTAACAGATGCCAAAGTATGAGCACTTTTCATGATAAATATCCAAACCAACATCAAATAAAGTGGTCCAATTGATAAGAAAATAAATGGAAACTTTTCTTTCATTTGCACTTGAATATTTTGTGCTTCAAGAGATGCCCGTTCTTTGGTCTGTTTGTCTTCCCTTTTCAGTAACTACCTTGTTTTCTGTTTTTGACTTTACCAAAAACAAAAAATACAGAAAAACTGTAATTAAGGACAGGTTTTGCAATCTTTTAAATAGGCTATTGACTAGAAGGCAGAGATCTCATGATGCAGTAATAGCTATTTAGCTTCTAGTCTTACTAGCAATAAATGATGATTAGATGATTAGAGAACAAAAAAATGGAATAGAGATTACCTTAACACTGAACCACTATTTAAGAATAGATATATTTTAAATAATCCATAGCCTTTATCATGGAATTATAGAATCATAGAAAGTTTTGCTTGGAAGGGACCTTAAAGTTTACATAGTTCCAACCCCACTCCATGGCTAGGGCTACCACCCACTAGTAACTATTAGATTATCCAGCTTCACCTTGAACACTTCCAGGGGTAGGGTATCCACAAGCTCTGTGGGAAACAAAAGAATAATAATTATTTTTGTCTTGAAATATTATAGAGTGTCTGCTGTTGTAATTAGTGAATTAACTAGATCATGACTCTCCACAGAATTTGGTCACTATTTATAAAGACCTTGGTTCTTTCATTAAAAACAAGGAAATAGACATTTATAAGTTCCCCAGGCTCATAAATAAAATGAACCATGCATGTAATAGTATATTCAGTAACTGTATGGTATAGTTTGTTATCAACACATTTATAAAATATATTCATAAACTGACTGTTAGAATAGATTATTTTGGATGTTAATAAAAAAGTAATTGAGAGTTATCTGTGCTTGAATATAATTAGTATTATCAAGAAACTATTAACATCATTAAGAATACTATTATTCTACTATAAAGTAAAGATTTCTGTTCTATTACAAGTAGAAAGCCTAGAAGATATATTTTATTCAAAGTAATTACATATATATTAATGGATATCTGTCCTTGTAATGACAATTTAAATCCAAGAGACCCCAAATTCAAATTAAGTGAAAAAAAAATTCTATTTTCACACTATTTATAGGCATTCTGCACTGCCCAGAAAGTATTAGTATTACTACACTCTTACAGTTGTACAACAATTTCCAGGAAAGCCTTTTGAACTCCAGGACACTTCACAGTTGTTCCCTTAATGAATAATTTAATGCCTAGAAGAAGGTGACTGTTATTTATGCCTTGAGCTAGCCTGTAACTGTTGTTATTATAACCAAAATCAAAGTTTAATTTAAAGTCTAGTGATACTTAAAGGGTACAAACAGATGGGAGCCCATTGTACTGTTTGATGTCACAAACAGACAGTTCCTTCACTTTAAGTCATATAAAAACTTGTTCATAAGGAGATCTTAGAACATGAGTGTGAACAAGACTTTTTCTGACTGCAAATATGGAAGGGAAATCAGTCAGCCATGATGTTACATGGAGAGAATTAGAAAAATAGAGCTGGCTAAGGAAGAGAGAGTCTGGAAACCAGAGAGGTAAAGGGAAAGCAACAATGAAAAAACAACTATCACTAAGCTTCTAAACAGGGCCAGAGTATGGGAGGCATAACCAGCACTAGGAGTAGTGGAAGGAAGCAAAGTAGTGGAAAATGGATGGCATTGAGGTGAGATCAGAGACAAAAAGAGGAGTAACTGCGATAGAGCAAACAAGATGAACACTGAATAAAGTGGCTTGTAGACAATTACTCTAGATGGGATGGACCAGCCAGGGAGCAGGACTATTCTCAGATTTAGCATCAGCACAGAAACTGGGAAGGAAATGAGAGAACAGGTTTACAAGAATAAGAGGTGAGGGGTGTTATGGGTATTTCTGGGAAAAGGGAGATAAGCACAGATGACAAGTTCTTCCTGCCTCTTTTTAAAAAACAGAGGCTCCTACAAGGACCCAAAACTATTTTCCCCAAGGCTGTGTGCCTAAAAGATACAGATCTTCATACCTTATCATCTTTGCAATGCCAAGGCTAGTTGTTACCAGGATTCCCAATGTTCAGTTGCAGGACAAATGATAGGTTCCAAAATTTTCTTATGCAAACAATGTCCTCTCTCGAAGTGGGAGGAAGGAGGTATGAACATGTCTTTCTGGAATCACTGTCTAAGGCTGAGGCACACTCATGTGACCTGCTTATAACAGGTCTTTTGTTTCTCCTTCCTACTCTAGGTAACCTCCACTCCCAAGTTTTGATGACAGAACACAGAATAGAGTTTCCCAACTCTTACAAACTGTTGTCAAATTCACTTTCCTTTCATTCTCGTCTTCCTTACTTCTGTACTTCCCTCTATTTAGTGGACTGTTGTCTGCCTGCTCTCTCCTCTGCTGTTCCTTCTCTGTTTCCCCTTGGAAAGATACTTTTGTGCCAATAGAAAAGCAATTGTATGAGTACATATTATCACCCCTTTTGCAGGAGTATTTATCAGAATAAAATCAATTTTTTCAGCACATTTTGCATCTGTACAAAGAAGAAAGGTTGGCCAATCAATACTCTTCTTCTTCTCCCTTTCTTCTCTTTCCTTGTTTTTAATCTCCTCCCTGTCTCTCTTCTTTCAAATACCAATCAAAATACACAAAACCGCCTGTATTTGGAGGTTTTGTTCTGCGTAGCAGAGGTCAGATTAAATTGCTTACTTGTAGAAACATCATGCTGCCCATCACTAGTCCAGGATGAATGAGGGGGCAGGACCTACCCAATGGACCTTTGTGAAGTGAACAGACGTATGCCAATTACAATCTTTGTTTTTCCTGTTATTGCACTCTTTCTCAGCTTACATGGATCATACCAACTCTGGCTGATCTTCCAAATTATTTCAAGTTTTACTTTCCTCTCAAAATTTCCCTAACAGTTAACTTGCATCCACATGCAACACTGACAAAAGTGACTGTGTGGCTATTAGGAGGATTTGGGAATAATGGGATGTAAGTAAAAAAACAAACAAAAATGAACCCTGGGAAAAAATCTCTTCAGAATTTAAGTTTCATCAGCCTTATGTTTTAACATTAAAGCAACATGGGTGTTTACACAGAATTTTACCATGCCCTAAACTTTTCTTGGAATGAAGATGAGAATTGTATCCAATAAAAGCAATGATTTGTGTATTGATACATCAAAATATATTGATTAGAACGACTTTGTTAATTTTGCAGAGTGAAATACTCCAAAAGGTACTAAAAATGAGAACCAGGCTTAACTAACAGTTTTATTTTGAGGTTTTTTAGGTTTTAGACCAGAACTGTCATTCACTTGACAACTCACTGTTTTTTCCAGGATCCACTCCAGACTACAACAGTGCATGAAATAGGACTCTCCATAATTAACTTTATTCACTGAACATGAGACTGGGCATGACCCTGGAGGTTGGAGGTTAAGGACAATCAAAAGAGAAATGTAGAATTTGATTCCTAATCCTACCATTATTTCAAGCTCTTTATACAAAGTAGAAGAACTTCAGTAGGACAGACAGAAACACAATGACTTAAATATGCTCTCATTTATTTGACATGGAAAAGCTCTTTCAAAAAACTTTCAAACCAAACTCAAGCCACTCTAACTAAACATTTTATCCATTGGGGCTTTGAGGAAAAAATCATGGAAGGACTATCTCCTTCATGTTCTAAAAGAAATCTGCCTTTTCTTTTGCATCTTTTGAGAATGTGTGGATGGATATACATATGTGTGTGTGTGTGTGTGTGTGTGTGTGTATTTCGTTTCAGGACGGCTAAAATATGCTGTATGCTAAATTAGGCCTGAAAGTATATTTTTGGTCAATCTCAACAAATAACTTGCTGAAAACTATTTTCCCAGACCTGCTGGGACTAGGAAAGTATAAGTTTAAAAACTGTAGCAGTTAATCAGAGAAAACAATCTCTGGTATAGTTGAGAGTATATGGTAAAAAGAAACAGAACCTTGTTATCATATGATCTTAATCAGGATACCTTGATCTGGAGTTTGTAGAATAGTACACCCCAGACTTCATGCCACAATTTCAACTCCTACTGTTCCAAGGAATAAAAAATAATCAGAATATTTACTTCTCTCAGAATGGTCAGTGCTACATGTGGCTTCCAACAAATTCTGTCACCGAAAATCTGTCCTGCACTCTGTGCTGACACAAACTAATATACAAGGGTCTGATTCTCAGGAATTTCTAGTCACAACCTTAATTAGTATAATTAACCACAATAGTTCCATGAAACCCAAAATAATTAGTCTCTGTCTATCTCTCTCTGAGGAATGGTGGTTTGCTCCTCTCACTGTAACAGATATATTTTACCTTCATTTTTAGGCTTAAGATGTGAAGTTTTTTTATTAAGATATTAAAATATAAAGAGATATTAGAATATGCAAAAAAAGAGGAAATCCCTGGATCCTGGTCTTTTAAGAACTGCCAACCTTTGTTAAAGAATATTACCCATAAGAGAAGATCCCTTCACTATTCTTTGTATTTTTTGAAATAAATAGCTAGAAATTTTAATTGATTTGTGCCATATCAAATCAATTCAGGAGACTGAGTAATTCAGCTTGTAGTTGATTTAATTAAAGCCCAAAAATTACAGAGTATTGCAATCAAAATAATATAAAGGATAATTTTTTTTATTTTGTATATGCATATGTCAAATCAAAAAACTCAGTAGGGGAACATAAAAGCATATCACCCTGTGGACTTTTTCCCATTCCAATATTAGCTTGCAATGATCAGCAATTTTAGTATTACAGCCAAAATATAAAATTTTGGAAAAAATTCACTAATTAAAAATGGTTTTAGTGTTTCTTAAAGCCTGTAAAGGAATCCATTCGCTCCCTTCCCCCTCCTTTGGTTTCATCTTTCTGGATGAAACCAAACAGCAAATCTAAACAGAAAGCTTAAAAACACAAAGATCTCAAATAAAGGGACCTTTGTGCAACCCAGTAATATAATCTTAAGTACAAGAATCAGAACTACAGCCACTACAACACAGAAAATATTCAATAACATCACCTGTGGTTATCATCAGAGTTCTGATCTGGTGGTTTTTTCTTAATAATAGAAAAATAAATCAAAGGTGGCCAGGAAGTCAAACAGAAAAATTGAATAGGATTCTTTTGGGGGGTTTACTGTGCTTTTTTCATTAAGAAGTACTATTTCTCTTCATTTAAACAATTCATTCTTCATACTAATGAAATATACAGAATACAGTACACTAAAGTCAGGCCATTCTCTGTTCTGTTTTTGGTATGGAGTGCAAGAGAACTTGCATCTTCCATCAGAATTATCCATCTAGACGAGAATATGAGAGTAAGGAAGCCTTTGTGGTGAGGTCCCTCACCAAATCCCTGTTTTGGCAGGCAGGTATAAGTGAGACTGTGCAGCTGCTCCAAGCTTCAAACAGATCCCTTCATTCTGCATGGAATTTCCCAGCAGCTTCCACAGCCTTATCAGTACTCACCCTCGGAGTCAAACCCTTCAGCCAGGGGATGACAGATCCTAAAAACAAAGAGATTATATTGTCATACAAGTAATGACCCCGTGACAAACTATGGAATGCTCAGAGATGCATTTTGAAGGGTGGGTGGGATCTGATCAGAGAAATTTTATTCTGGTTTCTTGGAGGGGGAGGGGAGGGTTTGAGGGGTTTTTTGGCCTCTTCTGTTTTTAACTTAGCCTGGCCATCATGCAAAAGGACATGTTCTACACCTTCACTGCACAGAGCTGCCCTTACTGGTGCCAGCTATTACTGTGGGCTCTGAGCACTCCATCCCTAGCCATCCTGAGAGCCAACAGACAAACATCAGCTAAGGTGCTATTCAATTTGTGCACTTGTGGGAGATGTTTACCCTGCAGAGGGAGAATAGGGTGAAGAAAAGCTGTAGATACAAGCAAGAATTGCAATCATAAGATCTCCCTAGAAGCAAGTCATTTTTAAAGAGTGAGAAGCAATTTTTGACGTATTGGTTTGAAGAAAGTCTCACTACACAATTTCTTTCTTTTTTAATTTGATGTTACTGCTAAATTGTGATCTCACCTGGGTTTTTCAGAACTTAGACTGAAACAGAATGCTATCACTGATTAGCTAGACCACGACTACATATTTTACTTCTGACTGATACATATTTGATCCTGTCAAATCTCCTAACCACACACAGAATTTTAAATGGGTTACAAGATCAGCTGGAACATCTTTTACAAAATCATGTTTTATTTAAGGTATTTACTACACGGTATTTTAGATAGATAGATATCTAAAATATCTAGATAGATAGATAGATAGAGATAGATATATTTATATTGTATTCTTCTTTTTTCATTTATAGTTTGGAATATTTTAATTCAGAAAGAGTCCTATCCATTAAATAAGACAAGAAAGGTTGGACTGCAACAAAAAGGTCTGGGCCCTAATTTAGCAGCTAATGAAAGCTATTACGTATCAATAACAGGCTTGAGTTGTGCCTCTGGAGACCTTTCAGGTCATTAGAATTTTTACTTGTCACCAAGAAAAGTGACAGATCAGAAATAACTAAGTAGAGCAGTCAAGACTAAAAGTGCTTCACAAATTACAAGGAAATAATAATTCCATTTTTTCAAATAACTCCTAAAATCCATTGCAGATATTTAAACCTCTACACATTCTGAAATGTCTTTTGGGTTTGGGGTTTTTTTTTCCCCCTCTGTGAAAAGACATTTGAGTGTTCTATGTGACAAAATTTTTATAGTGAAAACAATAACTGATACTACCATAAGACTTTAATCTCAAGAGTATCTATTTTTAGTGCGTTTGGATTGAAACCAGCAGGAAAAATATTTCAAAAATTAATATTTACACCACATAAACAAAAGTTTATGTAGTGTAAATTTAATCATTTAAATCATTTTGATCATTTAAATATTTCACAAATTTTCCATCATTGATCTCTTTGCAAGATAGCTATTAAAAATAGCACTTCAATTGCTTTTTTCCCTGTGAATGAATTTTGCTGAGTTTATTTTACTATTTCATAATCATACAATGACAAAGTAGTTGTGGTTTTATATATGTGTACTTCATATAGCATGAAACTTTAATATCAAGGATGTACAGATTATCTGTTTTAGAGTGAGAAGCAAGCACTGAGATACAGACAGTGGTAGAAGAAGTGACAGCTCTGTTCAGACTCTTTCAAGGAAACTCTATGTTTACTGAGTCATACCACATAAATAATAATAAGGGCACATGCAAACCTGGAATTAAACATTTTCATACCATTATTTGAAATCTATGTAATACAGATATTCAGAGAATCTACTTAACTGCTGGTGCAGATGCAGAAGACATAACAGAAATTTACAGTTTCTTATATTTTTACTTCAGTGTGTTAAGCAAAGAACAAATTGAAGCTCTGTATTAAAAAGCCACAATTTTTGTCATCAAATTTTGGTTAAGCAAGTGTACTTGTTTCCCTCATATGTCAGAAGCAGCAGTCTTAAAACTGTATGAATTTCTTTCTACAACTGGTCACTTCTAGTGTGAAAAGCCTAGTTTGGAAAATTGAAAGGCATCCAAGGTCAACAGTTTATTTTATCATATTGTAGCTTTAAACTTCTATATAAATGTGTGCCAGTTGGCACTATGCAAAAATTCCATTATCTATTATCCACTCTAATATGTCAAGCCATCTCCTATTAAATGAGTTATTTCCCATAGGTAGTCATAGCTTGTACACAGGTGCTTTGATCAAGGACAGAGATTAGAGAATTACTGATTCCACACAGCAGCAGAAGACAGACACTGCCCTTCTTGCTGCCCATCTAGTACTTAGAGAATCACTAAAAAGATATCAAACTTTACACTTTCTTGTGATATACAGTATTATCCGCTTACTAGTTTTATGGTGTGTCGAGGTCTGCTGAAGTGACTTCAACCTATTTCTACCATGCATTGAAGAGGAAAAGAACTGTGACCATAAGTACTAGAAGGCTGAAAATCTGGATATATATGAATAAAGGATTGATGTCTAAAGTGAAAGCTTCTGTTTATTGATCACAAGCTTCTTTCTGTGACTGTAACAGCTATAACAGGAAAATGTTGGAAGGAACTCAGCAAACAATCAACCATTTGGACTAATGTTAATATTCAAGATTGTTAATGGGTGGATAGCTACCAAAACAATATTTCTATATTGAAACCAGTTTGTTTTGTTTTGTTTTTAAGAGCATTGTTCAAATCCTATTAAATCACTTGGGAAAGCTGCCCTGGTGACCTGATCAATATTCCTTACAAAATCTCTCATATCTGGAAATGTCCCATATAACTGAGATGGACCCAGAGCTGGCCTATTCATCCCCTAGAACTGGTATAATCTTAAAAATACAGCAAAACTGCAATACAACAATCCCTCTAACTCTACTGAAACTCATTATCATGTTTTTCTCTTCTGAACAGACCTCTAACCATGGCACATAACTTATGTGTTTCCAAAGAACATTTTTACAGAGTATAAAAGTCTATAAAATTTCTACATAAACCTGACTTTTGGATTTTAAGCATTTATATGCTGTTTTAATCTAAAATATATCATCTAGAACATTAAAGATGAAAGGCCATTTAAGAAATAATAATGAGGAAGGACCTGATACAGAGGTGTTCTTGTTGTTAGTGCTAGGAGAAAAATACTGTGGGACTCATTTGCATAAACTAATGTCTATATAGATTGTGTTCATTTAAAACTGAAGCTTCTTTTTTACATGCTTTTTTAAAACAATGGAAGTCATTCCACTTATGCATTACAGGAAGAATGGTAAGGTCACTTAAAATGGATTTGAAGCAGCAGCAAAATTGAAACAAGCATGACATGACTCAATAGATAACTGGTTTATATTTCAATATTGTGGGGGAAAGTAGTCAGCCATTGTTTATTTACCACGTATCCCACTTTCCTCAGAATCTCAATATATCGTACAGCTTTCTTAAAACTTTAGTGGAGTCAGACTAAGGTGAATTGATCAAGTAACAGCTCAGCATCCTTTAATGATTCCAGGTGGGAGATAATAGCCACTTCTGTCAGACTGGAAGCACATCATAGGGGCAACCTTTCAGGACAGGAGAAATAGAGGAGTGGAGAAAAGGGAGGGGAATAGCTCAGCCAAACTGTCCTCTCCATTAAAATGCCCAAGGAAAGGATATTTTGTATTGGCTACAGAAGCAGTACAAGAACAGGGAAAGTAGTAATTCTTTCTGTAAGTCAACAAGATTCTTTTGTGCTTGCAAGCCAGCAACACATTCACCTTTAAAGACATTCAGTATGCATTTAATGCTTTATAAATAAGCAGAGCAATAATATTAATGTACAAGATAAAGGCTACTACAGATTGGACTGAATATCCTGGTTCTCACTCCTTGACATGTATCCCTGACTTTACATCCTATTTAATGATACGTAAAAGATAATTACTTCGTCTGGAGCATTTTTAAGTGCTGATCATGCTCCTTATTCTCCACATTTAACCTGCTTCACTTCAAGCTAGGCATGCTGCTTCAGCTGTATTTATGTACTAAATGCAAGGGGAGTTTTAGTGAAAAATTGTTGTATCATGCATGAGAGTGTCTAGTCCAGCATGAACAGAAAAGTTCAGGCTATATTCACCAGATTGTGGATTTGATGCTTCAGTTCTCAGTTGGTAAGTAACAATTTTATCTGATCATCTCCTTTCATAAGCAAGTGGCTTGTTCAAGTCACTTCTCCAGTGAGTGATTTGAACTTTAATGTATTAACAAAAGATAAATTACAGATTACTCCAGCTAACAAAAGTAAGTATTATAGCTACCATCAGACCGTCACAACCTAGAAACATCAAGGTAGTTGTAAGTACCATATTTTTGCACCTTAAAATAATATTACCTTTTTTGTAAAATTTAGGATTCTATTAATTTGTTGCCTGTACAGTGGATTACTTAGTAAGCCTGAAGGATTAGCAAATTCATCCAAATTAAAACATGTTGGTTCAAGTTGTATTATGAATGTGTATACATAGACAACATCAAACACCGTGACTTAAGCCGTTCTAATCCAGACATAAAATATATAAAAAAGGTGCCTGCTGAAGAAGCACCAATGTGTGTTATCTCTGATGGCAAAATAATTATTAAGCCACTTAACTTATCAATATGCCTGACAAGAGATCAGTACAGAACAGGGTCACTGTAGACATGTCATGACATTTTGTATAATTTTTCTGCTTTAGAAATTCACAGCTATTTTCTACAAAAGGGGTAAATACTTGCAAAGCTTATTTAGAAGCCTTCAACCTTCTAGTGTTTCCCATAAGCCTTCTCTGACATTTGACCTACCTCTCACAGGTCAGGACATTTTATCTGAGTTGGGCATAATTACGACTGACAGGAGCTCATAGCTTTTTTTCCCTAGTCTTAGTTATAGAGAAAGAAGAACAGAGACAGCAGATTAGAGGATTGTTCAGCAATCCAATTTGTGGCCCATTAGAGTCCTGAACAATCTTATTCTTGCTGGATGGGCTCATTTATAACTTTATCTCATGGAAACTTTGGTCACAAGGAAACTCATGTGACAAGAAACTTGATAAACAATTCTTAAAGAATTACAGTCAGAAATCACTTCCATGGAATCTGATTGATTATCAGAGCATTCAGTATAAAGGAATAATGCTGGTACTTTTGCAAGTAGACATTTTCTAAAATACTACTAAAGATATTAAACTCTTTTGAAGACTTTCATTACACCTGTTTTCTTCACAAGGGGTTCGTCTCATCTTCAGATGGGTCCTGTCACTGTTAATTAAAAAATTATAGTAGATACAAGCTGATTCATTGTGCAATTACCTCTTATAGCAAGAATTTAGCATTAGGATTAAGTATGGCCCACATCAAAATAAATTCTTAAGGTCTAGGCATTAAAATAGAAAAACGGGCTGTAACAAAAGTTCACAGTAGTTCTTTAAAGCAGGATGTCTCCTCTTTTCTGGGAGAATTTTTTTTTAGTTATTTCTTATTTAGATACTTATATTTATCCTTAGAAAAAACAGTTAGCATTTTAGTAATTAGGCATCTTCTAATCCTCAATGGTTTTCTTCTAACGGAATTCCTTCATCATTAGATGAAGACATTTAAACAGCATGATCCACCTCTCAACATCTATCCTGCATAATTCCCAAATACTTCATTTTCTTGAAGAGGAAACACTCCCAAGTCTATTGTAGAAGATTCTGTTTAAAGTACGCAAATGTGTAATAGCACGAGCGCCTCTCCAGCACCATCCTCCAGCCTCTCACAGAACTGATGCAGAAGCTGTGGGGTAGCCACCTCATTCTCTCTCTTCCCACCTCAGTTTTAGTAACATTTAAGTATCCCCTCAGTCCAGAGAGAAGGCAGGTTCCAGTCCTTTCAAATATTCCTGTAAACAGAGCAGACTTGCTGTTTGGCAAAACCAGCACTGCTTCTGTCCTGTGATTTAAAATTAAATCATAATAAATTAGTTTACTTAAGAAGGTCACACTGTAGGAAAAACACCTAAAAGACCGAGCATTTATTATTACAGGTATTATCATGCAAGGGTCTGTGTCTCTGTTGCTCAAACAGATAAAAAGAGCTTTGCTTTGTCCCATTAACGTCACTACCAACCTCAGCCATCAGGGTACACTCCCAAGCTGCTCCAGCCTCCCAGGCCGGCTCCGCCCGCCATGGGAGGACCTTGGGGGTTGAGCTCCTGGTTCCGCCCTTGTCTCGGGGCAAGACGTGCCCAGGGCTCAGGCTCCACCCACCGTTCCAGTAAGTTCTGCTCTCTTAGCTGTATCATTGGCGTATTTGAATTAGACCCCTCCCTCCTTTGTAACTCTTGGTTCTTGTACCCTCATCCCTCCCCTCGGCTCTTCCCTGATTGGTTAACCCTTTCCCCTTATAAGTGGCTGCACGGAGACATTTCCGGGAAGTTGTTCTCCCTTTCTTTGTCCTGACCGCCTGTACTGTGTACCTAAATAAAGGAGAGCTTGGGGGAGACTCCCTCCCGCACACCCTTTGTCTCCTCGCGTCTCCTTTTCCATCGGCACCCTGCGCCTGACCTGCTCGCCTGGGACAGCTCTACCTCAGGGGTGAGACAGCCACCCAGGAGCCCGGTGCGGCCAGAGCTCCTGCCTGGAGCGGGGGCAGCCAGAGGAGCCAGACGCCGCCAATACAACAGGCAACAATGACTGCTGAGAAGAGCCCAGAAAGTTACAACAAACTCAGTTATGAGTGTGTCTTCAGCCTGGAGCCTGGATTTCCACTGCTGTGGAAGTACTGCTCATGTACCTGTGTCTTCCATCTCCTTGCACCCACCCCGTGGGTGTGCAGGTTTGATACAGCTTTGCATGCTCTGGGACTCAATCACAGTCCAGGACAAGGCAGACAAGTGTAGGACAGCATGAGTTTGGCTTTGTCAACACGATCACTGATGGCTGAAGAAAAGACAGGTTCGAGCTTGTGTGAAAGAGATAGCTGGTTTTGAAAACTCTTGTCAAGTTAAAAACACAGGCTTACTGCCTTAGCTGAGAAAGTGGCAGAGGTAGGTTTTGTTTTAGTTTTCAGTTATTGCTCTTTTTGTCTTTAGATAAAACCCAAATTTACTCTGTGCCTGCTTTAAAGCTCCCATTTAAGAATTAAAATTATTCATTCCAATCACAAATAATGAATAAAATTACCCCATTTATTAGAGACAACAGGGTTTTGAGCTGAAAATCTCACTTCAGTAAGCCACACAATTACTGACAAATGACATAGGGTAACTAGAATAAGAATATTTTGTAATGTTTTTATTAGTAGGAGGAAATTATTTAGCTATGGTGTGAATTAAACAAAATCAGATCGAATTGTATGATGTAGTAGAAATAACATTTTCAATTACTGTTCCACTATTATTCTGTAAAATCCCTCCTTTATGGGTAAACTCTTTGTGCCTAAATTGTATGGAATAAAATATACAATAGCATTGCAAGACAGGTCTAAGTATAAAAGAGAAAGGAATTTCAGTCTGACATTAGAATAGTTGCTTATCATTGTAACAACTCTAACATCATTAAAAATGTTTTCAACACTGATTACTGAACTATTTTTAATATTAGAACTATAGTTTTTATTTTATGTGCAGTTTTATATGGCTTAATAGATTTACTATGTCATTTCATAATAGCACTTACTCAGTTTGATTGACAAGACATGTGACCAGTTATTAAATGGGAAATCTCACTAAATGGCAGCAAAATAACTGTGTCTGAAGATCTGATGCAGGACCATAAGGAAAGAAGCATATCACAAAAACAGAACAATTCATATATGTCTGTAGTGCATGTTCTACTTACTGAATTTTGCTCAATGATACTATTAAGTAAATGTAAAGAACACCACACACACTTTCCATGTATCCTGTTGGGGAAAAGGTTTAATATTAAGGCTAGCACAGTAGGATATGAATAACTTAGTAATTTTAAAAGAAACCCATATTCTTTCTGTCCCTCACCAAGTGAGAAATTATTTGGCTTATTTTATCTGCTGTATTACTGAAGTAGATTTTCTTTATAGTACGGAAGTTTTTACTGCCCTGATGAAATGTGGAAATGAATTCAATGCTGGAATTCAGCACTATCTACATATTCTGGGTAACACCCACTGAGACTGGCAATTCCCTTCTCCAGGGAAGCATAGTTGTTGATGATGATCACACTCAAGACAGGTGTGCTAGCTTAGGTAGCTGAAACCGTTTCCATGGAGACCTTTGGAAATCCCAGTTACAACTTTAAACACGGGGATATTGCATGCGGAGCAAAACCAAGGGAGCCATCTCAGCTGGGCAGTAGGGACAGCTAAGAATACTTGTGCAAGATCTTAGACTGCTCTCCTAACACACTTAGGTGAGCTGACTGTGGCAGAAAGAAGCACCTAACTCCTCTGAGGATTCACAGCAAGGATATTTCAGGATTTGCTACAGCAATACTGCCCTCTTCCCTTCTCAAAGGCCAACAGACAGAGCAATTACAGCACCTGTGCAAGGCACAGGTCCTCACCTGCTCCCCTGCCAGAATACAGATTTAAAGCAGAAGTCATCCCACCATAAGAGCTGCATTAATACCTTGGGTTATTTTCAGGTTATTCTTGTGAATCTGCTCTTTCTTATAGAAACTGAGGTCTCCCAGAGGACTGTCTACAACACCAAGCTAGATTTACTTTTCCTTCCTCAAACCCATAGAAGTCTAGGAGAACTTTGGAATTCTGTATCCAATTCCCCGCTATTCAGTCACCAAACGTTTTAGAAACCTGCTAATTTCTACCTTAATAGTGCTTAAAATTTCACTTCCTCTTATTAGGAGGCAGAATTTGTAGCTCTAATGAGATAGAAACCTTCTGATTTCCAGTCCGTCTGGGCACAAATTCCTGTCTGCCATTAACACTCGGCTGTTCGTGTGTCAGTAGTGTCTCATTCACTGCCTGGCATATTAATATTTGGCTACCCTATGCCTTTTTAGTCCCTGTTCTGTTAGGTCAAACAATGTCACCTTTCAGGTGAGCACAAGTAGGGTTAAAACAAATGGAAATTTTTCGTCTTCCTCTTTTATTAACAGCAGAGTAATAATTCCCCTTCTTTTTCTTGTTCCCACAGCTCCCCCTCCTGTTTCCATTTATTCAGGCCATTGGGAAAATGCAATAGCACCTGAAGCTAACTCCCTTTCCCTGCCACAGTATGGGAGCCAGTGTGAAATGCAATCTGTCAATACACAGTGAGTTTAATTATGCTAATATTCAATTAGGCTCATAGGCAGTTGAGGAGCAAAGACACCCAGCCAAACCCAGCCCTTTTGTTCATCTGTGAAACCATCAGGACAAATTGTTTTCCCACATATGTAAATATTACGCTGGGTGACAGTTTGCATGGGTAGGAGAGCAGATTCACCCTCTGACCCAGCTATGTAGGCTCTCACACCTCTTGCAATTATCTCACATCTGTTCAAAAGAGAACTGACCTATATGTGGGCGAAGGTCTCTGCAAGCCAATGTATTCCCCCAGGAAGAATGTCATGTCATCTCATCTCATCCATCTCATGTCGCACTGGTGTGAGGCACAGGCACAGGGACACTTTTATTGTAAGATGTGGTGAGAACTATGTTCTTTAAATTTAGCTTTCACTGTAAAGCCTAAAAATTCCAAGAAGCTGCAAAACAGTTTCAATGTTTAATGCCACAATTTTCAAAGCCATGTATGTTTTCGAGTAAAAGTAGCAAGAACTAGAAGGAAAAAATAAATTTGAAAGATCTCAATCTAATGGATATTTTAAATTTTATGTTTTTAAATGCTGCAAATGTACAGTTTTTTAATGATTGATGTAAAAAGATACATTTAGAACATTTGCCTCCAATCCTTACAAGTGGATTTTTGTACCTGTAAGTAAATACAGAGTCACTTCATAGTCCACGAGTTTTGTGCTTTTTACGTGCAACTCTTTATCACAGCTTCCACATATCATAGGTATTCTAAAAACAATTTGCATTGCTACATATAAGGAGCTGTGAGGATGTAATTGCATTTCCCATCTACAGATCTTCTGCAAACCAGAATCTGAGTATCCATCACCTTGAAAATTCAAAATTTATTAATGGATAAAATATTTTAGAATCCTGATGTGCTACAGACAAAAAAATTTGGGGAGAGGAAGGAACTGAATATACAAGAGTCTAACTCAGGTATCCTCAGATTCACAAAGCTCCACCAACCTCCATTTCTAAAACTGAGAGCACTTCCCTGTTGGAATGTGTCTGTAACCATACTAATTTCTGACAAATTGCAGAGAACACAGGAGAACTAGCATCCAATTCAATAACAAACATATTAGAATATATTACATCCCTCCTTTTGTAAATATCAGCAGTCCAGACTATCAGTTAAATTACATGCATCCCTACTCACATTACTGTACCATTTTTGTACTTTGGGCCTATATGTTTTTATAGAAAAGTCATTCTTATGAGCAAAAATTGTTTATTCAAATCAATAACACATGTATAACAATGAGACAGTGATCAGGAATAAAACTACCAATGTTTTCCACTCTTCTGGTTTGACTCCCTTAGCCCCATTCCACAGATGTATTCTGCAAGCTACAAATGCCACACATTGCCAACATTGTCACATCATCATGCATTGCAGTATCTACACCAAGCTACCCAGCAAAACGACCACCCAATATTTCTCTTTATTATTTACTAGGTCCTCACACATCTCATTAAGTTCCAACAACACATTTCCTCTAGCCTCTCCCACCTACTACTGCAAAACCATTTTCAGGATGCACTGCTGGCCAACACTGTGCATAGCAGGAGATAAATATGGTGGAGCAGCTGCATCAGTGGACTTCTATAAGGCCTTTGACAGGTCCCCACATTATCCTCTCTAAACTAGAGAGAGATGGATTTGATGGGTGGACTGTTTGGTGGATGAGGAACTGATTGGACACCCAGAGGATAGTGGTCAATGACTCAGTATCCTGATGGATATCAGTGACAAGAGGTATCCCTCAGGAATCTCTATTGGAACTGGTGTTCTTTAATATCTTCGCTAATGACATTAACAAAGGGATCAAGTACACCCTCAGCAAATTTGCAGAGGACACCAAGCTGAGTGGTGCAGCTGCCCCACCTGAAGGACAGGATGCCATCCAGAGGAACCTGGACAAGCTAGAGAAGTGGCCCATGGGAATCTCATGAGGTTTAACATCACCAAGTGCAAGGTGCTGCGCCTGGGTCAGGGCAGCCCCGGTATCAATGCAGGCTGGGGGATGAAGGGAATGAGAGCAGCTCTGCTGAGAAGGACCTGGGGGTGCTGTGGGTGAGAGGCTGGACATGACCCAGCCATGTGCCCTTGCAGTCTGGAGAGCCAAATGTGTCCTGGGCTGCACCAAAAGTAGCATGGGCAGCAGGAGAGGGAGGGGATTCTGCTCTGCTCTGGTGAGATCCCACCTGGATACATTCAGGTGTGGGGGCCTCAGCAAAAGCAGGGATTACACACTGGGAATGGGATTAATCTAATGTAGAAACAGAGAGCCTATTAAGAAACTATTCTGATTTCGCAGGTCATGCATACAATCAAGAGGGACAGGCAGGATCATCCATCAAACCATTCAGCCTAGATGTCTAATTCCCTTAGACAGGAGGATCTGTGTCCACTGCCTATAGGAGACAGCTGCCCTGGGGAAGGTGCACAGGTGACTGATACAGGACATGAATCCTGTGCTGTGGCAGGAGTTTCCTCAAGGCACTGTGAGCCCCAGTGTAACTAATTCCTATTGAAATCAGTGTGAACTAGCCACCTCAGTATGAGGACCTGTAAGACTAAATGTATATTGAGCTAAAATAAAGCAGAAGTTTTAAAATTATAGGAGCAAATATTGGAAAAGGTTGCTCCAGTGCTACTACATTGTTTCAATGAAATCCTTGCTTTACTTGGAAATGCATCTAATGCAACTTATTAGGGAATAACCAATCACAGAAATGTAAATGACCCTAGATGCACGATGCAGAAATGTAGACTTCAGATTTTTTTTATTTTTCCATTTAAAACACTTAATACATATATATCATAAAAAGAAGTCACTTACACATTGTCGGTCTCCCAGCTGTTCTTGGCTTCCTTTGTGGGCTATACTATTTGGTAAAAAAAGACTTCTTGTTCAAGAAAAGCCTTTGGCGTACTTAGTTGACAACTCTTCACTGTTTGGAGAATATCACCCCTGTCTAATGGATTCTAAATACAAATTAATAAATTAATCTCTTTCATAAATAATCAGAGCTTGCAAGTAGCAGTCATAGATCTAAATATTAAAATATGGGAAGGGTTTTGTGGTCACAGGGCAATGCTTCTAGGTTAGGGCCTGACTTATTAAATCATCATCAAAGTTTACTATTTCAGGCTCATCATCTGCCAATAAAGAGCAAATAAATAATATTTTACTTCTCAGATTAAGTAGAATTAATGAAGCTGAAGTAGTACTAATTGCTTGTTCTTTCAAAAAGAATGTTTTGCAATGAGACAGAGCAATGTAAAATGGATAGAAAACACCTTGTCATAACTATCTGTCGCTAACTACACATCCAATCTCTAAACAATAGTAGGTTAATAATGATAACCTATATAATGTAGATTTCTTCCTACACGTGTGTACACTCTAAGAAACCTTTTGACTCCAGCTTCCACCTCAGGACCAGAAAATCATGTTGCAGATGCCCAGGGAACAGCTGTGAGGCAGGGAAGGAAGCGGTTCTCAACTTGGTAAAAGCCATTTAACTTGACATAATTTCAAGAAAAATTTGAACAGCCAAAAGGAAAGATTTGTTTTGAGGAGCCCAGAAAGCTGACAGTCCCATCAGAGGAGCAACATATAAATGCCAGCAGTGTTTCTATGATCTCAGATTATTTGCAGAGCCAGACTAAGAAACTGTTGATTTTAAGCTATCTCTGCTGTCTCAATCCAACATAGAAAGATTCAGTGGCATCAAAGGGTTTGGTGGTTGGAAATGGACCACAAGCACACATAATGCCCACCAATCCAGCAGTCTGAAGGAGTGGGAAGTAGTCATTATATAATCAGCAAGAAATTTTTTTTAAAAATTGGTAGGGAAAAGTGGGCAAATATTGAGAACTATTTGTATTTTCCTCCTTATAGAGTGCCCAAATGGGAACCAGCAACTAAAAATTACAAGAGAGAAACCGCTGGCAAGTTTTCTGACAGTGATTTATGTACAGTTCAGCAATCTCATTCTCTCGGAGAAATGGACATAGGATTGACAAGTGGCTGGCAGGAATATCTCTGGAATAATTTGGAAGAGCAGTATAATAGGCATCAAGGAAGGATTTAATGCAGGGTGCTACTTAAAAAAAAAATAGGAAAACTCCAGCATTGAAAAACTTCATCCCAGAATCTGAGGCAAGGTCAGTAATTTTAAGCAGTTTCCAAAATGGGTAACACTTACAGATGCTAGACTCAGAGATTTTAAGACCTCTTAAAGTCAGTCTTAATTGAGTGTTCTTTCTCATCATCTTCTCTGCTTGCCTGCACAGCACAAGCTGTAGCATTCCACCTAATGACAACTTGTAGAATTAAAACATATGTAACTATTATATCTTCTTTCACACTTGACTTGACATGCTGTAGGTGTTTGCAAAGCAACGTGCAGTTAGATGAACAGAAAGATGAAGATACAGTCACTAGCAAATCCTGTAGTAGCCACAGTGCCAAGACTTCCTCCCAACATGGGGCGTTTATCTGCTGAATTCTTATGTGAGATTTTAATGCCTATTATATAAACAATGAAACAAGGCACAATGTTCAACTACTCACAATACATGTGACTGAGTCTTTATATCACAGAACCACAGAATTAATGAGGTTGGAAAAGACCTTTGAAATCAAGACCAGCCTATGACCTAACACCACCTTGTCAACTAAACCACTGAGTGCCACGTCCAGTCTTTTTGCAAACGCCTCCAGGGACAATAACTCCACCACCTTCCCGGACAGATGATTCCAGTTCCCAATCACTCTTTCAGTGAAGAATTTTTTCCTAATGTCTAACCTAAACTGCCCCGGCGCAGCTTAAGGCTGCATCATCTTGTCCTGTCACTGCTGCCTGGGAGAAGAGACCAACCCCTACCTGTCTACAGTCTCCTTTCAGGCAGCTGTAGAGAGCAATAAGGTCTCATCTGAGCCTCCTTTTTTCCAGGCTAAACAACTCCAGCTCCCTCAGCCATTCTTCATAGGGCTTGTGTTCCAGACCTTTCACCAGCCTTGTTGCTGTCCTCTGGATGTGTTCGAGCATCTCAACATCCTTCCTAAACTGAGGGGCCCAGAACTGGACACAGTGTGCAGATAATAAAATATAGATATTAACTTGAAACTCTCTAAAGCAAACAGGACACTTTTTCCTCATTCCAGAGGGATTTTTATCTATTATGTATTTACAATATTACAAAAAGGTATGGATCTTCTATCTGTATTCTCTTATAGATGAACTATTTTCATGAAGAATTATAAGAACTTCTCCAGTACTACTACTGTAGTACTCTGTACCATCTAGGATTTTGCCAGTGAACATAAGACAGACCTTGGAATCTACCAAGTGAAGGAGCAGAGAAATTAATTGTCCATAATGATGACAAGATAAAATGCACACACTTGGCCTAAAATCAACTGCCTGCCTTTATGCCATGTAACTATTTTATTACTTCAGAATAACATCTTTCACATGCAAAACTCCACTTTGAGTCACTATACCTCACAAAGTATTAGTCTTCATATCATTCACCCAGGAAATACAACATGTACAACCAACAGCAGAAGTGGTATTCTGTCCCCATACCCTGTTCAATGAAAAAAAAATATTAGGGGTTTCCGTGCCGCAGGTGGTTTTTCTTCCCTTTTATTTTTCATTGCCTTTAACTACTAGAAATAAAACAATGGATTTTCACACGTTAACGCATCTGAATAGATGTTTAAGATCTAAAAGCACAGATGGTATTGGAGGTGAGCCAACTTTGAGGCTTATTTTGTAGCTTGAAGCTTTTTTGCATCTGATCTGCATTCGGAAGGCACCGTTGGGCCCAAGAAGCAAAAGACCCAGAGTATTCATGGGCACAGGCAGAGATTCTTGTCTCTGTGTAGGCTGACTTAAGATCTATGCTGTAGCTTTGCCAGATTTCCAGCATGTGGTTGGTATGCAATGACACATCTGCTCTGACTGAACGGGAGGGAGGGAGATGCATGAAAATGGCTACTATTCCAAAAATCATGCTTTTCTGGGGTGGAATTAGAAATGGCCTGGAACAAGAGATATGAATTTTAGAAGAAAAATATCCAAGTTAGTGAAGGTAAAAATAAACATGGAAAATCGTTTTACTGTTTGACATTTATTGAACTTGTATATGCCAAACGTGAAACATTTCATTGGAGGAAATTATTTTCCTTTCAGAAAGACTCTCCTTTTTTTTTATTTAATTTAATTTTCTGACACCTTTACGCCAACAATCTCTTAGCCAGCATCCTCAGCACATAGCTGCTGTGAGTTCAGCTTTCGTCAGAGAACATGTAGCACAACCATTAAAAAGATGTGCAAAAGTACTAGAAAATCTCCATTTCTGCTTTGTTACTGTCATTAATTTTCTGAGAAATTAAATCTATATAAAATAGTCTTTCTGTGCTCTCCTTATTCTTCTGTAAATTTTCTGCAATTTTCATTTCATTTTTAGTGCCTGGAGGGTTGAATAAGATTCTTTCATGTAAAGGACAGAAATGCAGAAATGACAATCTCTGTTCTAAAACTATTGTAGCATTAACTGATAGAGTACTAAAAACTGTGGGGAAAAAAGAAAAAAAATCCCAGGGTGCAGGAACTTACATAATTTGTTCAAGTTAACATAAAAACCTAGCAAATTAATCTAGAAGGATCACTTGAAGGCCAGCTGGTTGCCTGTGTCTTACCCACTAATAAATTCTATAAAAGTATAATTCATTTATAGGGATATTTTGATGTTAAATTAATCTACCTAAATAAAAAAGAGACAAAAGGAGACATAGAAATGTTGTAAAGTGTGTTAAATTCAACTTTAGTCAGACTTGGGATATAAATCTCTGTGTCACAAATTCCCCACAAATCCCACAAAACAGACATTGATGTTCCAATGCCATTGCCTATATAGGAGAAACATGATGGTCCAAATGCTTCCATAGGCAGAACAGCCTTGCTAGTGAGAAAAGGACCCAAAAAAAGTGTGGCCAATGACACCCTGGCCTGGATCAGAAATAGTGTGACCAGCAGGACCAGGGCAGTGACTGTTCTGCTGTACTCAGCACTGGTGAGGCTGCACTTTGAGTGCTGCGTCCAGTTCTGGGCCTCCCAATTTAGGAAGGATGCTGAGCTGCTGGAGCATGTCCAGAGAAGGGCAACAAGGCTGTGAAGGGTCTGGAATACAGGTCCTGTGAGGAGTGGCTGAAGAGAGCTGGGGTTGTTTAGCCTGGAGAAAAGAAGTGCAGGGGAGACCTTATCACTCTCTAAAACTACTTAAAGAAGGCTGTACACAGGTGGGGGTTGGTCTCTTCTCCCAGGCAACCAGAGACAGGACAAGAGGACACAGCCTTAAGTTGCACCAGGGGAGGTTTAGGGTGGACATTAGGAAGAAGTTCTTCACAGAAATGGTGATTTGGCATAGGAATGGGCTGCTCAGGGAGGTGTTGGAGCCACCATCCTGGAGGTATTTAAGAAAAGACTGGATGTGGCACACAGTGACATGGTCTGGTTGTTAACGTGGTATTAGATCATAGGTTGGACTTGATGATCTCAAAACTCTTTTCCAGCCTAGCTGATTCTATCATTTTGTGGTCTTCAATTTGAGCATTTTGTACTCCCCTTCCAAGTAGATAATGTCCAATATGTGGTGCCTTAATTCCAGATTTCTGAAGGTCCTACTTCATCTAATTTCATCATTTTTAAGCACTAATTTATGAATAAAGAAATATTCTCATTGCATAAAGAGAAATGCATCCCTTATTAGTGTGCTAAATACTAAAGCTATTAGAAATTTATGTGGGCCTAGAAACCAAACTCCATCTCTTATTTTTGTTTTAAATTAAACTGGTTTGCACACCTAAATGCACAGGGGATTTGGGGAAAAAAACAAAAACAAATGGTGACAATTTTTGCTCACCATTCAGAGATCTCCAATTTTATAAAGTATTATTACAAAGCTACTAAAAAAACCCTGCTATAATTCATCTCATGGATCTAATTACTCATTTCTCCACACAGAGTCCACAATTTTCAGTCTTTCTCTGGCATCATGTCTTATCATTGCTGCTTTGATCTAACAAATAGCTGACTTATACCTCTTTGCAGTTCATTAACTCTCTACTGATTCTTGAATGTTAATTAAATGCGTTTTCAGCCTCACCTGAATTTTTCAGCTCCCCTATCAATATCATAATTTTTTCCAGTCTATAATAATTTAATTTTGGAAGAAATTTTCACATGTAATGTTTTCATACAGAAAGCAATTCATTGCATTTCAGTGATATTTAGGAAATATGCTACAAATCATCTCTAGCTAGCTTATATTTGTTTAGATAACCATATGTCAAATCATTCATTTTTATCTCAACTTCATAAATTTAGAATAATAAAGTAGTTGAAACATATGTTCTTGTAGCAACTGTATACCAAATACCTTGTAGATCAGATGTACAAAGACAAGGGAATTCAAAGGATGCATTTGTTATGTCACTGCAGATCAGTTAATAATGCAAATGTCTAATTAAGTAATTAGATTTAACATTCAGATGCCACACATGATTGTCTTAATTACAAAATGAATTTAAAAATCAATCCCGCAAAAGGTAAACTTTTATT
Source organism: Origma solitaria (assembly GCA_013397895.1). NCBI lineage: Eukaryota > Metazoa > Chordata > Aves > Passeriformes > Acanthizidae > Origma > Origma solitaria. Next base: position 741,982 of record VZRL01005110.1, read on the forward strand.
ATGGGACTGCTCAATAAATTTTTCAAATATTGCAGACAAAGATATGAGGTATTTAAGAAACCACTAAATGCAAATTAATGGAGAAAAAATTTCTATGTGTGTTTCTTCTTAACAGAAACGTACTCATACGTCAAATTTATAGTCCATTACTTTGTCTAGTAGAGAGCAGTAATAATGAAGATTATGCAGAATTCAAATTATACCTGAAATAGGATATAAAGAAAAGCAAACAATTTCATACTAAATGTTGCCTTCTCTAACAAAAAGCAAAAATCCCAGTTGGTCAAGAAAATACTCCACATTTTTGTGATAATGACCTAGAGACTATGCATGTTGATGCTGATTAAAACATGAAAGAGTTATTTCAAGTCATGTAATTCAGTCATAAACTGAAATCATAATTTGTCTAAACTTCAATAATCATTGAGAGAGCAGTAAGATAAGTTGACAGATTTCCCAACAGTATTTCAAAATGACCAGGGAAATCTTCAAACTCTGATCATAATTTGGACCCAACCCATTAGAAAAACAGATTGGTAAAATCAAGTATCCACATTTTATTAAAAGACACTGAAAAGAGCTTCAAAACTCTTGAGTAAAAATACGCTTCACTGAGACCGAAATCAAGTGAATCTCTACGTATGTGATGTACCAAATCCAAAACCTATTAGAAGTTAGAGAGAAAACTCACACAGATCTCAGTGTGCTTTGGATCATGTACTATCCAGGCTCCTTTATCAACTATAAAATAGTTATTTAAAAATTGTTAGCTTGAAGTAAAAGCGCTGGAACAAGTGGTGCATGGCTGCTGCTCCAGTATGGACTGCACAGGACTGTGACTTTGGATGAGGCAGTCTGAAATGGCTCCATAAACCTAGCTGTTTAAACCACAACTAATTTCTAGATGCATATTTGCTTTGTCAGAGAAGACCTACTTTCTTTCTGTCCTTGATCCCAGAAAGGGGAATCCAGCAAAATATCACTAGGGACAGGTTCTGTAAGAGACTCTTCTTTCTTCTCTTTTCCTGCTTGCTTTTGCTAGACCCCTAAGAATTTCCCAACATTTATATGGTCCATAGCTTAAGGTCAAAAGATGTAAAAACTACCTTTTTTAATTAATGAAAAAAATCACTGACATTTTAAGGCCTGATCAAATGAAATTTAAAGATTCCCCATAACTTCATTGATGCAAAAGGGAATACCTGAAGTGGAAGAAGGTTAAGGTAGGTGGATATCATATTTATGACTTTTCCCACATGAATAATGCAACATCTACTCCAAGAAAATTTCACAATCACAGAAATTATATTTTTGCTGGAAATACTAACACTAAATCAAGCTACAGTCTTGTGGTTGGGGCTACGCACCCTTGAGTTCTCTGGCACAGAAGCTCAGCAGTGTGCCTCTGCAAACCAGAAAGCCAACTTCAACTTGGGCTTCGTCAAAAAATCTGTGGTCAGCAGATGGAGGGAGGTGATTTTCCTCCTCCACTCTGCCCTCATGAGATGCCACCAGGAGTACTAAATCCAGGTCTAGGGCTCCCAGCACAAGAAGGACACAGACCTGTTTGAGCAAGTCCAGAGGAGGCCACAAAGATGACCAGAGATCAGCTGGAGCACCTCTCCTCTGAAGACAATTCACTTTGCTGAACAGAACAGTGGGGAGAGGGTTCATATGCTTCTTCCCATCCCTTGCCCTTACTTTTAACCACTGCAATCTGGAGCGTGGAGGCAATAATACTGCAGGTCAGAGTTGTTTACACTCACTTCTTCATGGCCCATAGATAGGGGTTATTTTTTCACTGCAAGGGTGTAAAAATCATACAGTCTGCGCAAATTTGCAGGAGATTTCAGACCGTTTCAGTACCCCAGCACAAAGAGCCTGTTTAATAGTAATGTGTTTGTGTTCCAGTTGTGGATGCTTCTTTGTTAGATGAGATTGTCTTCATTCTTTATACACTTAACATACCTATTCTTTTAATTCCTTGCTTTTTTATATCTTAAAAAAAAAAATAATAATAGAACATAAATAAACAAAGGGTATCCAGATAGGCAATTGTTGCTGACCGAAAATTCCCCAGTATTACAATTCCTTCCAAAAGCATCAACTGATGAAGCTTTAATTGAATTTTACTTTTTGGAAGAACCCACTGACTTGACAATATCTGCAAAGAAAAACTTTGAAATAAAATATTACTGCTATTCCTCTTTGAGGCTAAGTGGTTCATTTCAATCTTTATATTAACCTTAATATATACTGTATAACCATTACTGTATCAAAAAATATCAAAATTATATGTTTGAAATATCTTTTAACCAATTCAAGAACTAATATTGTCAAAGAACAAGCTTTAATATCACCGAGCTGAGGGGAGTTGAGATTCCTGCTTCCTTTTGATTCATAATGCAATTAATTTTTAGAATGTCAGAATTTCTCTCCAAACTGAAATGCCAGGTCCTGACCAGATGGGTTGATTAGGGAAACAATATTTATTCCTATAGTTTGCTGTCTGATTTTACTATCTTTTTAGTGTCAGAGCAAAACATCCAGAATAAATGATCAATAAAGGTCATTCAAAATGAGTTAATGTTTAAAAAAAATCCACAAAGTTAAAACTGAGAATCTGCTTTTTCTATAGTGACATCAGTTGCATGTTTACCTTGAATTCTGCTCATGCACAGCCACACTCCCACGAATATGGAATGGGACACCTGCCCAAACAAGAAATAAATAAGACCATAAAAAACCAGTTACCATTAGGTGCACTATAAGAACTGCCAGAAATGCCAGCATGTAGTTTTTGCCAAACTTATGAATTAAAAAAAAAAAAAACCAAAATCCAAACAAACCACACCTTAACAGAAAAAAGGTTTTTCTGTTGAAATTAACATCTAATATTACTGATGGCCAGAACTCATGCCATCTGGTGTGTTAGATGATTTTAATTTCCCATGCAGACATATTCACAGTAGCAAGAAATGGTGATACAGTTAAAATTCAAAAAGGAAGCCCTGTCCCTGCAGCTGAGTACCAGCACTTTCAGTGTGAAGACACCAATGCATCTTGCACCACTCTGCAGAGATGAGATGGAGCTTTAGACCAGCCCAGCTGCATCTACACTGCCGTTAAAGTGGTGAAATTAAAGCCAGCTGTGAGCTGCTCCCTGCTGTTCTCTTTAGAGCACCTCTGTGAACTGGCCATGTATAACCAATCCTTGCTTCCACAGAGGGATGGTTTTGGCCAAAGATTTGTGAGGATATTAAGCCAACTAATTTAAGCCATTCTCCTTTCATCAGAAAATTAGATTAACATAGAAAATGGACAAATATTGTGTAGATGGCTGTTTAATGAGCCCATGAGAGGGTATCATCCATTTTAGTCTCACGTGCAGACCAGCCCCATCCTCGTACTTCTCCCTTCCAACAACTAACAATATTTTCCTGATCGAAGTTTTTTCTTGCTAGCACCAAACAGGATTTTAAAATTCCCCAAACTGTAATCCTCCTTCAAAATGTCAGGATTGCCATACTATCTAGCACATCTTACCAGCATGTTAAGCTTAAACTAGTGTTTTGGGAAGCAAGTCATCAATTCCTTCTTCCTTTTCCTCTCCCTCTATTCTGCTGCTCCTGCTTGTTCTCTCGGCAGGCAGAAATTGCCCCAGTTCTCCAGCTCTGGCTCACTCACAAGTGTTACCTAGTTCCTGCATACCATGGTAGAAATGCTGCTCCAGGCAGTCCCCAAGACAGTGCTGCACTTTCAGCTGACCCCATTGAATTTAGAACCCCTAGCAGAAGGCTGGACGGTTCCTAGCTGCTGATACAAAGCAGAGTAGCTGTCAAAGCAAAACATTAACTTTTTATAAGAAATAATCTTAAAATCATGGCCCAGGGAGGTCCAAACACTCTGGTTTTACAGATTTACTGAATATCTTCCTGATCTAAGCCATCAAAACTGGCATGCTTAGCCTCGGTGCAAGAAAAACCAAACAAGACCTGTCTGTCTCTTGAGCTCTCCTAACACAACTCTTCTAAAACCTGGCACTTTCAGAGGAGCAGTACTTCAAGGTGCCATGGTCAAACACCCTTACAGAGATGAAAAATTATATGTGCACAATATAAGAGTGCTTGAAGGTAAAAGCATTTCACTAAGGTGACAAATGAAAGTCTTCCTCAGCTTCAGATGGTTTAGAGCTCATTGTCCCACTCCCATAATCAATCACATACTCAAGGAAAGTATCCTTGAACTTCAGGTTCTACCCTTGATAAGAATGTTCCTCATGTCCCTTATTGAAATGACATTAAATTGTAACCAGGAATACAAGAGGACACAAGAGAGGACATGAGTAGGTGATGTCTGCATAGCATGATGGAGAGGAAACATGAGTTTTGCCTCTTAAAGTATTTCAGAAAATTAATACTCAGCCATACAGGAGCCAAGCCTAGCTTTTATCTGTTAGGAAAATTGGAGCATTCTTCCCGGAAGTAGTGATCAGGGCTTTCTAAATAGAAACAGGACTACAGGATTCAAATTTCTTCAGAGTTAGAGATAAGGTTTCTCTTTACCAGTATGAGTTCTATGATTCCTTGGCTATGATTGCCACCACAGGTTCTGAATTGATTCAGATGTGTCAGCACTTGTTGGACAGATAACACTGACAGAAAACAGTTACTGGATCAGACTCCTGGGGACACTTGGACAAAGAGGTGTCTTGCACTACAGGGGAGTGCCTCACTCACCTGCCTAGGATTCATCTTAATATGGATTGTAGCCTAAATAGATGTGTTTAGGGAGATTTCAGGTTGGCTGCAAAGCACCTGACACATGTGCTAATAATGAGCAGCCCAGAAAACCCCTATGACCCCTCTTCTCTGCAGGGATGGGGCAAGACAACACATGGCAGCAAAGCATTAACGGCTGACCTACCCTCTGACCTGAGGAAGATAAACCAGGTGAGGTTCAAAGGCAGGACAGTCACTTTCCCTGGAGAGGTTCGAAGGCAGGACAGGACAGTCACTTTCCCTGGTGAGGTTCAAAGGCAGGACAGTCATTTTCCCTGGTGAGGTTCAAAGGCAGGACAGTCACTTTCCCTGGGTGCTCTTCATCACATCCTACACGTCAGCAGAGCTCAGCACTGCGCTTCCGCAGTCATGACCCTTCCAGGTTAGCACTGCCTTGGGACCCTAACAACCTGAGTGCGCTCACCACCAGCCTGTGATGCACCGAACATTCAAACTACCTCTTTAACAGAGCATAACAATTTTCAAACAGAGATGGAAGAAGATGTATCCCGTGGCCCAAAGGGACTATTTCACAGCCATTTTCCGTGCTTTATACACAAATGACCTGGGTACAAATATAAAAGCATATTTCCTCTATCCAAAAAGTCTGGTACTGAGCTTAGCTCTGTTCAAGGACAGCATTAACTTTTACACCATTATTTACAGGAATTTGTCATCTTTTAATTACTGCTGGTTCACTCACAGAAAAAGCTGCCCTCTTCTTTTTAAGTAATGACTGGGTACAGGAATTATTTGTGGGTTACTGAACACATCTCTAGTCATTAGTCTACCGTTCATTTCAGAAGAGGTTGATTACATTAACAATCCAACCATCAGGAGAGACTTAGAGACATAGTAAGCATTTTTTTTTCTTTTTTTTAAACAGAAAACTCACAGCATAAAAAATAAACAAGTGTAAAAACATGCATTCTGCTTTTGTTTTTTACAGGAATACTTTCTTGAAGGATCTCTGAAGAAGACAAATGTTTTCCGTAACTTGTGTGAAGGAAAAACAACAAATAATTGTATGTACTTTTGTGTGCAATCTCTATTGGCAAAAAAATGAAAGGAAAGCCACAGTCCCAGTACAAAGGTACATACTGAGTGGAATTTGAGACCATTTTATTGATTTGTTTCATTTCATACCTGTCTTTTCATTGCTGCTTAGTGTCTCTCATACCAAGATAGAAATGCATGTGTCTGCAACAAGTGTCAAGTTCCACTTTACTATATGGTTTATTCACCAACCTATATCCACATAAAACACAGTTATTGATTTCTTATATTAAAGACATAGGTGATATCAACAATTCTGTACCACGAATCTTGGGATAGTCTTGTACTCCTGTGCAGCCTTCTATTCAAGAGCTTCACCTCTATCACACTGGGGTTAGCACAAGAGGTTGTGTTCAACTCTGTATATCACTAACTCCATTCTGCTGTCTTCATGTTGAAATAAATGAAAAACAAGTCCTGTGAAAATATTAACAAACTGGTAGGATTACTGATAAACTACAGAAATCTGTTCTTTTCTTACAAGCTTCTCCATTTCCCACAATTTCTTCTGAGACTGAATTAGGTTATTTGCAGCACATACAGACTGGATTTTCCCAGATGTCCCTACTTAAGCACTATTTTTCAATACATTATGTAAATTGTCTTAGAGTTAATGAACCTATTTGCTGCCAATAACTTACTGGTTGGATTTGGCACTTTCTCCATTAATGACTCATCCAGGAACCAAAAATGACCTTTATAGATTTCTTATTGCATATGATTTTCATTCTAAATAGTATTATTTTTTTTCAAATTTTGTTTTAGTGTTCTTCATTAGCTCATCAGTGTTTTGTAGAATTAGCAACTTTATATAAGGTAATTTTTTTTTTTCTAAAATCATGAACAAAGGCGAGAGAATATCTAAAATACCTGTTTAAATCAATTTCTTTAGGGAATATTTACTATAAGTATTGTATAAACAATTAATTTCCCTGATGTTTAACTGTTTAGGTCTCTAAAAATTGGGAACAATGTATAAGATGATAACCCTACCTATTATACAGGAAGTTGGAAAAGCTGTAATCTAAAATAAACTTTTTTTTTCAAAACACAATTTTGTTAGTATCCCTTTATAGTCACAGACGAAGTCTCTTAAAAGATTACTCAGGACTTTTATAGATAGAACCATGAATATATTTGACCCTTTGACAGGGAAATCAAATGCTCTATGCCATAGGTATGAAGAAGATAAGGTCTCTGGGTTTTGTTATGCTGTGAATAAAAGCTGCAGCCAGCTGTTTTCTCAGAAGATAGGACATGGTTGGAGAAAGTTGTCCTGGGGCAGTTGAGCATGAGGCAGGCAAAGGGTTATCATGGACATCTCTTCTCCTCCAATATACATGTGATACACTTCTAAAAGGAATAGTGATCTGTTAGATTGAATATGTTGTTAGAGTGACCATCAGTTAAATATTTTAAAAGGTGATACATGTTGACTTACTATAATAGTAGTTAAATCTTTTTCTGATATTTAACCTGTAGCCTCCCAGAAACAGGCATCTCTCAATCTATTTTCCCACAGAAGCACCATAAATAGAAATCAGCTGTACACTGAAGACTTTCTTTTTAAAAGATCATGAGAATCATGAGAATATAATACTAAGCTGAGAATTTAACACTAAAAATAAATTTTTCTAAAGCATAATAGCCATTCAAACATTGTAATCTGTCATTAATCAGGAAATACATAAATCAGTAAAAACTTTCATGTTGAGCAGAGAAACTTCAGTTTGCCTCTCTGCGGACTCTCTCCCCAACTCAAAAGCAAAAATTTCCACAGCTGTTAGTGCTGTGTGAGTTACAGCAGACACATTGCATATACTTTTCACAATCATGCTAGCTTTGTTGTGACTGTGAATAAAGAGAGCAACATTATGTCATGAATAAGAAATTGGATCAAAAATGCACAGATGTTTCAATATAGGTTTTTCCTGCATAGCATGGTTTGAATTAAACATTATAGCTTGAGCATATCAAGGTGCAGAGCTTTCTCTATTTCTTTTTGGATTGTGCAAGTTAGACTGATGTTTGTGCAACTCTAGATAGCTAACTTCAGATTTGAAGAGAATATTTTAACCACTTTTTCTTCCAAGTTGGTTTGGTATTTTTCTTATATAATTGCAGCAGATTTTATTTTTGTTGTTACTGAGGCCAAGGTGAATTCCAGAATCAGAGGCCTCTGAACATGAATTCTTTTTTTTTTTAAATGCACGGATGCACGGAGAATGGTCATTAGGAGAAGTTTTATCCATGGTTTCACTGCAGTCAAACCACCTTTGAGAAAAGTGACCTGTGCATTTAAATTCTTGGCTCCTAGACAGCAGAAAGGTCTGCTGCTTGACAGTGTCAAATGAGAAACAAGAGGTTACTTACAAAGTCCATAAAGTAAAAGCTCCAGTTAAGACAAAACTTACAATGCATGAGACTCGTTAAACCAAGGGAAAATAAATACAATTTAGCATCTAAGACTACTATGAAACTCAGCAGAGAAGGTGATCAGGAAGACTTACTTATCAAAAACCCTAGTATATAATGGAGAACACCTTAAGATACCTGAGTGTAGAAGCAACATGCTGCAAAGTACGATCATATCACTTCATGGAACAAAAAGAAAAGAGGGATTATAAGCAGACAATAGAACGTAATGCTCATCATATCTGTTACCATAAATTGAACTGCCTTAAGAATTAATTCACAGGCACTAAGGCTAAATAATTTAGTGTCTCTGTCCTATGATATATTAATATACAGAACATAAAACACAGTTTTATAAGTTAAGGTTCTTAAGTTACAGGATACTTTCTCAGCTTATTTACCATTTATAAGGACTCATAATAAAGAAAACAGATAACATTGGTGTCCCTATCAATTTCTGAGTGGACAAAAATTATTATTCCATGGTGTGAAAATTTAATTTTAAAACAAACTAATCTGGCAACAGAAATGCAACTGTTCATTTCCATGCTGTAAGTTCTATGAATTTAATAGGAAAATACATTGTTAGATGAGTCTTTCAGTAATGTGTTTGCTTCTCTGGATATTTTAAAAAACACATTTAACTTTTTCCATTGTTGTTACTACTGTACCAACAGTATAAGCCACTGTGCTCCTAAAATATGGATACCTGCATATATTTAAATACCTTCAGTTAAATCTTGTTGGAAGATTTCTAAGTTACAGCTTCTGGAAACAGCACAGCTGCCTTTAGGTCTGGTCAAGGCTTATGTAGTCACCCAAAGTCACTAATAACTCAAAACCTTTATTTCAGAATATTCTACCCTGTACAAGAGATTTCAGTTCATGCTTAACATGTGTTCCTAAACTCAAACCCAATCGCCTTGGCATGAAACCCTATTGTAGAAAGGTGGCTGGGGGTAAAATTAGAGGAAACTGATAAGTCATATTCCTATCACAAGAGATGTTATAACAGCATGGAAATTTTAGGGTAAAATACAGTTTTGCTTCTCTCTGGATGGAATGGGGTTGGCAAGCTCGAAACCTACTCCACGATGATTCCCCACACCCATAATCTGCACCCATAGCACCTGCACCCTCTAAGAGGGCTGAAACAGAGGTGGAGCTTGGTGGAGACACCGTGGCGAGGCTCTGTGGAAACCTTGCAGGGAGAGGAACTTGATGGCACACTGCAGTTGAGAAACCACGTAACACTTGTCAGCCAAGGGAGAGAGGAGGTGTCCTTCTGCTGAGCCAACAGCTGTGGGAAAATCATTTTCCTTGGATGAACTTTGTTAATTGCAGCCTAATTGTAATATTAACACACACCTCCATCCCAAAATTACCCACCTCCATGGAATGACCACCCCTCACTGGGCAAATGCTCTTTAATTTTTTTAACTTTAAGAGAGAAGCAAGAGGACTTTATACCAATCAGTAGCAAAAATTTGTATGACTGAAGTCACTCAAGCTCCACCTAAATAGTGTAAAACTAAGTTGAGAATGGGAAAAAAGTTAGGAAGGATTTCATCATAACTGCTGGGATCAGCTGATGGGCTGAACCTGTCTTCTGCTCTGGAGCAACACATATTGGTTAAGAATCACACTCTTTGCCAGCTGAATACTTTCATTGGTGAATAGAGCTTGTCCATGTACTGCTTTGAATACATTTTTGCAGTCAGTGACAATCCTCAAATCTTAACCTGCCACAATTTTATATTAATAAAGAGTGTTATTCTGTAAACTGCTGGTGTTAATCCTTCAGAGGCACTGGCAGTCACCAGCAGAGGGAACATACTGAAATGAAGAGGAAGATACCCTGAGGGGTCATAAAGTGAGAAGACCTGCTGAGGGGTCTCTCTTTTGCTGCTGGAGCATTTCCCTGAACAAGTCAGTCCTGCCCTCTGGTCCAGCAGGGCTGCTCAGTGAAGGATCCCCATTACAGGACACTGACAGACCGGTCGGACACAAGGGTTTCGGCTTTGCTGGGGTGCTGACAGACAAATCAAACACTAAGGATTTGAGTAAATCTTCCCACAGCAAGGGTCCAGAAAAGCTACCCTTTTCACATGACACCAGTTATTTGTCTTTATTTTAGTTAAAACAAAAATTAAAACCCACATACACATTTCCTTGTTCCAGCTTCCTCTTTCTTGTGAGCACACTATAAAAGGAAGTTCAGAATCCTCTGAATCGAGTGCTGCATACAGTTTCTGCTCTGAAGCTTTTCTTTGTCTCCCTTGTCTCAACATCCACAATTATCTTTCCTGAGCTTCTGAAACATCCATCCTTCCTGATGTGAAACAATGTCTTTCTCTCTGGCTTAAGTCCCTGGTATCCAAGAATTTTTCATCAGTTTCTACCCCATTACATTTCCAAAGACTAATACAGGCACTTAGGTTTGTGCAGTCTCCAGAAAATTTGGAAAGTCTAGATTCCAAAACAAACACAAAAGTTGGAGAAAACTTGTTTCCCTAGGCCTTAGCATGCCAAGGGGTTTCCAGCTCAATGTAATCTTATGGATTTAATAATCAACCATTGTTCCTGTCCTGGGAATTTCATCAGCATGCAATCATACATACTCATCTCTATCCAACACTTTCAGGAACAGCCCTGGAACAAGGCTAGCACCTAAATTCACGTAGCAAATAGCACAGAATTGAACAAGTATGTTGAAGCATTTATAATGTTCCATTAAAGTAAAGTTGGAACCTTCAAAGTTCATCACACGGATAAAAGAAGTGGGGCAGACCTTGAAGTCTTACTTTATATACTTCTTTATGTCAGCTGAAGATTATGTCCATATTTAAACAGTCAAATGAGAGATGGAACAGATGAGGACATTTTTAAAATAAAGACAGGAGCAGAGCTAACCCAACTAATGCCAATTAACTAAAATCCATATTCCCCTTGTAGCTTTGAGATAGAAGAAGGAAAGAAAAATATGTCAGTGGAAGTACACTGGTAGCAATACCACACCCCAGTCTGTTAGCATAGCTTGTGAAGGACACTCATCAATGAAAAACTCCGTGGTCTGTCTCTGATGCATCACTTCAGTATCTTGTCAATTGAGTATCTTCCTCACAACAACAAATGTTTTTGTCTCGTTTTTTTCTTCAATCAACTTCCATAATGCAAAATTTCATCCAGCTTTCAAATAGTTTCTTATATATTTACCACTCATTCTTGAAAGACTAACTGGTTTTAGTCACTGCTTCTGCACGTTATCTTCTTCATAATGGTAAAAGACTATATAATCTATGAACAGCTTGAAGAAATAGTAAATAAGGATTTTCCCAAGATGGAGGGAAACATTAAAGTAAAGTGAAAGGTCAGGCTAAGATAGATGCTCATAATCTGTGGTTCATAGTCAGCTGTATTTGCAAATTTGTCTTGCATACTCTGCAAGCTTAGGACAGGACTGACAATTTTCAGGACAACCAAATTGTGCAAGATAAACAGATACAAAAATGGGGTTTGAGGGGCAGATGATTCCAGGTTATGATTCTTCATTATAACTCATTCACAGAAACATCTATTCAAAGGACAAGCAACAAAAGTTTTGTCCCACTAAGAAGCAGTGTAGAGTTTGCATCAGTGCTGAGTTTAACAGTGTTGTTGGACAGCTTCTTTATCCATGTCTTTACAGAAGAAAGAGTTGGTTGTGAACCAATCGGGAATCAATATGCTTCAGGTCATTAGAGCAGAAGTATACATAGGAAAGAATTGGCTGTATAAGTATGAGGTGTACTTAAAGTAGACAAAGCTGCAGGACCATATAATATGTGTCAATAAACATTATCAGATGTTTTCTGGAAAACTGGTGAACCTTTAAATTATATTTATAAAAGTTCAGTATCTTCAAAGGAGATTAAAGAGGAACCCAATTCCCTTATTTTTCAAAGCTAGAGAAACAACATAAGAAACTAAATAAGGTGATTTAAATTAAGAACTGTTATAGAGATAAGTAATCTTAAGAAATATCTTAGGGAATAAGAAGAGTATCAAAAAGCACTAGAAAATGTTAAGGGAATTGAGAAATGAGTATTCATTATTAACTCATGAGTTTGAAAGCTGTGGTTGTTTTGGGTTTTGTTTGGGTTTTTTTCACAGTACATAGCTGGTTGGTAATCAAGGATAGTGAGATGAGAGTTATGTGGTCTATGTCACTCTGGGGCAACCTAATCTCAGCATATTAAAGAGAAACTGCAGGAAGTCTAGGACTTCAGCTGCCCATAATTGGAGGGTTCACTTCTGAAACGAAAAAAAGCAAAACAGCAAGATCGTTCTAATTCTGGAGACAAATTATGTGGTTCAGACAAAGAGATTAAGACTGCAAGTCATTCTCTTACTATCAAGCAAGGACCTAAACAAGAATGCATGATGAATGTCTTCCTTCCTGAATCCACTCAGGCTCATGGAAGAGAGCCTCACAGTGCTGTGGGAAGGGCTCTGCTTCACCTACAGGAAAGCTACAGAGAGGAGATTTCTTTATTCTTCTATTTTAATAGACGGTTTCAGAACTGATAGAATCTGGCAGATTGCATTTACTGCCACCAATAGGCAAACTTGCAGAAAGAAAGAAGCAATGAGTTGAGCACCAGAGTGTTCTTTATTTGGACAGTCGTTTACTTTTACTTCCAAGTGCTTCATTTGTAGAGTAAAGTCAGTCATTACAGCTTGGCTTAGATGAGGAGAATCCTCACTAGGTGAAACGAGATTTATTTCATTTAGAAGATGCCATCAGTTTAAGGAAGACTCTATTGGGAGTAGCAGTAGAAGGAAGGATGAAAAACATTATCATCAAAAGAAAAGAAGACTACAGCCTAAACATAGCTTTTCAAATGCGATGTAGAAAATACTTATTTTTATGACTGATGTTTTAACAAATAAGACAGGTAAGTACAGATCAAAATTTAAGCCCAATTTATTTCAGATATTAATGCAAAGCAGAGCATTAGCTGGCAGTAGTAGAATGGCTGGTGACTGGGAGAAAAAGAAGTTTGAGATCAAAAGCATTGCCCGTAAGTTCAAAGGTACAGAGTGTTTATTAATAAGACCTGTATCTATCTTGACTTCAACATAATATTTGTGAAAAAAAGTTCAAGCAAAATTGAAAATATGTGCATCATAATTGGCACTCCTGGCACTACCTTCAAATTTTTCAATAAGTACTTGGAAAATTCTATTCTGACCAATTAAAATGTGACTAATATCAATAATACACAATGTTTTCTCTTACAGTTTTATTGTGAGTCTCAGCTCCAGATAAATTTTCTCTCAACATATTCTTTCCTGCATTATAAAATAGGAGATAACAAAACTTCCTCTGAATACAACTTCAAGCCTATAAATCACTAACTACTATTTCTATACAGTAAGATAAGAAATTGAATATAATGAAGTGAAATATATATCTCATTATTTCATGTCATACTAAGCCCATTATTTTCAATATACGGTTATGCCCAAATACAAACTAAAATATCTTATTGCTATACACTATATGAAAAAGCCATCACTTCAGAGTGCATGTTGATCCACCTATTGCACAGCAAAATGGTAACTAAGGGTTTCTGCTCTATGCATCATTCAAATTATAAGCATGTCACCAGCAATATCAGGGGTCAAATATTAAAATTTTGGTCATATCCAATGGTTCCTTGGGCAAACACTAGTGACAGCAAGTCATGCCATACTAAAATGAACTTTTAACAAAAATACCATTAATAAATGGTGCTGTAACACATGCACATCTTCTGTTTATAAAATGTGGAGTATGGTCACATTAGCAAGGCTGTAAGAGCTATAGGTTCATTTAAAACTTCTTCCTGCTCTTTGATGTTGCAGAATCACCAACTGCTCCTTTGAAATGCAGCAGCAGCTGAACCAGATCACTCTCAATCGACATTAGTGATAACCCATTCAATCTCCTGTCCCAAAGCTGACCTCAGTCTGGTTTTGATCACAAATAGTTTGGGTAAAGGAGCATTCACCTTCACAGTCTGACAAGGAGTCAGGTAAATTGAAAGCTATTTTTGTCAGTATTTCAATATTGTATAGCTATTACAAATATCTATATAATCAGCATTACATAAAGTATATTGTATGCTATCTGAACATTCAGCTGATAAGCAGTTGATCAAAGATTAATATTTTAATATACAGCTAAACAAATCCATCAGCATACAGACTTAAATATTTTCATATCCTGGGTTATAAATTGACAGCAGCAGCAGCTTTCGTGCCAATGGTATCAAATATATGATCAATGCCTGTGAGAAATTCAAAGTGACTTTAGATAACCATGTCCTAAGCTACTTTACTCTGCTGACTGTTCCAGGGTTGTGGATTTCAATATGCATTTTAATTTGACCTTTTACAGCCACATTACTCTTTCACCAGTGGTTTTCATCTTTCTTGTACCTGCTTTGGATTCTGAAGTAACGCTGTCTAAACTTAGAATTTGGTATTATCCAAATTCACCGCTATTTCCTGGCAGTTAAATGTTTCTTTGATTCTTCTAATCAAAACATGTGAATATTTGACAAAATAAACAATTCTGTTTCAAACAAATTTATCTTAGAAAAATTTAAGAGACTCAGTTCCAGAAGACTGATGTTGAAAACTGTATTTTTCTGTGCCAGACTGGGTGCATTCTATCCAGGTTGCAAATACGCACCATTTTTTTCTCTGAAATTTGGCATAAATAACTTTTAATTTACCTGACTATTTAAAACATGGAACATGGCATTATACTAGTACTAAATTTTTTCCCTCTGTGTCATCCACCAGCAGAAACTAGATTTTAAGGACAAATAAGCAAATTACAGCCATCAGTTAAGACCATGCATTCTTACTGCTTTCGGATGGAATTGCACTGTTATGATTGGCAGAATTTTGCTAATTTAGTGTAGCTGCCGACAACCACACTGTCTTGGTGATTACAGGACGTTTTCCTGCAAATGCAGATTCCTGTTTATATAATACATTTAAAGGCTGTCACAGTCACCTCTGACTCGTGTATAATATATGTTTGGTTGCATTCAAATATTGTAACCAGGAAAAACTGTCAGAAAAAGAAGCAAAGCACTCACAAATCAAAACATCTGAAATAATATCTGAAAAGACCCTAACAGATATTTTAATGACCTGTCTCAAGGCCAAATCAGCTATATCTGTCTCATATCTGGGAGACTTTTTAATAATGTTTTCTTAAGGACCTCAAAGGGTGAAGACTTCATAGTTTCTTCCAAGCAATATATTGCAGCACTTGCCTAACCCTGCTGTTAAAACGTTGCTCCTGATATATGAATTAAATATTTCTTGCTTCAGTGTAAGCCCTCTACTCCTCATCTCTTCCACCTGTGGTTGACCAGTGCACACCTTTTGGCTGACAATACTAGTGACACAGTTTGGAGAGAAGTGGTCCTGGGAGGAGCTGCTCGTTTAGAACCAGACCAATTACAGAAGTGGAGGCAGGAATGGTTCATCTCTGAGGCAGAGGATGACCTCTGTTCTGTCAATCCAGTCAAACATAAAACAGTCTTATATGTAAATTTGTTGAATGCTTTTAGAGGGTGAAGTGTGTCTTTCAGAATAGTACATTTGTAAATTTGTGCTCTTCTGCCATGAAGAATCTTGAACAAATATATACACATTTACAACTATTCCCAAACTAGGAATATATGATAAAAATATTTTAATTAAATTATTTGGGTTTTTTCATTCATATAGCAGCCATGTTGATTAATATCAGAAGCCTTACAGATGCAGATTTATGAAATATGCTCCTTGCTCTTTCAATGCAATAAGTGCTACACTACTGTGAAAGGAAAGGTTGTTTTCATAATACACAAATTAAGGCTTAATTTGCTTTATACAAATTTTTGTTGCTCTTAATTTTTTTCATTTCTTTCTAGGTGTTTACAGAAACTTTGATTATGTATGACAGTTGATCTATTAATTTTCTTACTCCTCCCTTCCTTCTTTCCTTTTGATGATAGAGGGCATATCTGCCATGTCCTTGCTTTCTAGTGCATGAGCTGTCTTATACAAATCCAGTATAACTTCTGATTTTTACAAGACTTCCTCAGCTAGTCTCACATGCCCTAGGAAGAAGTCCTTTAGGTCCAGTGTTTCAAAAGTATACAACTTATTCAATTTCTTTATAACAGCTCTGGAGGTGAAAAAAGCAAGGTGGACTTGGGAGACAGCTAGACTAAAATAATCTGGAGTACACACCAGAATCTTTCCTTTGATTACAAAGCAAGAAGCAATGCGGCACTTTCTGCTTCTGAAAATATTTTGTCAATGTTCTATCAATGAAGATTCTTTAGAAGCTTCTCAGAGGAATCGAAATTCCTTAGATTTGCAAGTATTTAAGCCTATATAAATTCACATCTACCTTTTATGTTGTTGTATTTCTTAAATGTGATGGCAAAGTACCCTGGCAAAAGCACTTGAATTGAGGCAAGACGCAAATAATTATTAGACAGCCTGGTAGGTCTTATGGGAAGATTGAGGAGCTGAAATAAGACAGCAGGGGAGCAGGTATTTCTGAAGGTTCTAATATGCAGAATAGTTTATGATTTTTCTGCCACAAACTGTTCTAAGAAAGATTTACAAAGTGTTATGATTATAACGAGGAAAGAAAGTGATCTTAAATGTATGAGACAGTTGTAATTTCTTTTTCCTTAAATTTTGTAAACTCTTACTAATGCTGTTCTCTTCTGATGCTGTGTGCCAACAGGAAGTCCTTAAAAGAAAGCATCAAGACCATGATGTATTGGCCTAAAACCAGCAGATATTCAAAGTTCTTTTTCCATCCAACATTATTAGAAATTGTACTTTAAAAAAACCCAAACTTATAGTCTCTCCATTTTTCTTTTGAGTCCTAAATTTAACAGAAGCAACCCTAGTAGATGCAATAAAATTCAAAGCTTCGGAAAGATGTCATTTCCTAGACCAGTGAGAAAAATATTCTGGAAATTGTTTAAAATTCCACACTCCTCTCCCAAGTATCAATAACAAAATGAATACACCATTTCATTTCTGCTTGGCTAGAAGTCCTGGATATTCTAAGAGGCTATTAAACAGATAGCTTTAGCACATGAAAAATGCATGCTGGTCATTTTGTTCTTATGTCAGTTATTTAGCACATTGTATATAAATCAGCTTGCAAGATATAGAGTTTAATCTTTTCTGGTTTTATTGCTTTACCATTTCACTGTACTTATATTGCATTCTGTGAAGATGAAACTTTGATTTAAAATTTTGCATTTCTAGGCCTGAGTGTCAATATTGTACACACAACTGAGACAATCACTCTGATGGGAATCACATCATTAGGCTTTACAGCCAACATCCCCTCTATGGATTAGTATGATTTGTAGTCCCAAATGAATTCACATCGAGTGAATACAAGACAGTAATGTCCTTTGGACGAGAGCTTGTTGTCTATGCAAGATCAAGCACAGTGTAGCCTTTACCGTGTTCAGAGCCTCCAGGTACTATTATATAATTTATGTTCTTTCCTTTTTTGTCTCTGGTGGTAAGAAATAATAATTTATTTGTCAATTATTCTAAGTCCTTTATGTTAACTTATCTTTAAACTCAACATAGAGACTTAAAATGGAGAAGCTTTATTGGGGCATGGAGGCCACTGTCCTCCCATTGCAGCCACTGAGCCTTAGAGCCCCCTTCTGAAAACAAATTAAAAAAGGAAAACCTCTTACACTCCACCTTGCTGGCAGGCAGTGACATTTTCTCCCACTGTGCTCTTTCCTGTGCTGATTTTGTTCTGCCTTCCAAGTTCACACTTCCCTTTCCTTTTATTACTACATAGAGATGTCCCTTTTCAAATTTTTCTTTCTTTCTTTCTTTCTTTCTTACTCTGAACATTCATCCTTGTTTCTCTCTCTTAGCTTTCTTAGAATTATCTTCTCTATGATTATCCAAGCACCATCACTTCCCTAATACACAGTGTTTTGTGTTCAGATGCTACAGATGCAGTAATCAAGGTTAAAAGATCATAACCCATAGTAAAACTTACATTCTTAATTTTAAAATCTCCTGCCATGGAATATCTCCCCCACTGTTAAAGCTTCCAGCCATTTTCTTTTGTTTTAATAAATATCAGTTTCTTTATCACACTACATTTTTGTCATACCCTGAGATTGATTTTCTCTTTTAACATGAAATTTGCATTTTCTGGTTTATGAATGCATTACTTCAAACATTTGGTTTTGTTGCATTATTTTCATGTGTTATGAGTTGTTATGCATGAGCATGTTACCTTACATTGTGCAAGAAGGCCACGAACACCTTGGTCTGAGTGACATCTAGAAAAAAATTGGTCCCCATTTCAAGAATGTCTAATTTCCACAACCTGTATTATTTTTAAGCAAAAGCTGATCTATCTTTATACCTAAATGCATTACTTCAGTGAGTAATTTACACATTCTGAATCCCATAAGGCAGGCATGCTCAGAGGTCCTGAACTGTAACCTCAGTTTCAGGCAGACCCCTCTCCCCTGCATTCTCTGTCAGCTGTCTGAAGCATCCTGCTTCTCCCCACACACAGTGTAAGGAATTTAAATGTCTGACAGCACTATGAATTCTACCCAGCTCTCAGACTGGCTGCTAAGGATTCTACCTCCCAAGCCTCCTTTACATTAAGCCTGAAGTGTTTTTTCATAGAGATATATTTAGTACAGATGGCAAGCCATAAACCTGTTAGAAAGATTATTTATTTTAAATTATCTCATCAGGAAAAACTCACCAAGATGACTCAGTTCATTTCCAAGGCTATCCCAAGGCAAAATATGTTTGTAGAAAAGTCAAATAAATCACCCATACAAAAAACAATTACAAACAATTATGATTTTTTGTGGAGAATAAATTTTAAAAGCTGTAAAATGGGAGCTGAAGTCTTTAAGCATTAAAGGTTGTTCATCCATTCCAATTCCAGGCAGCTCTTTAACGTGCAAACCCTATTAACTTTTGTGGTCATTAGCCTATGCATTGAAACATACTTTTTAATAGTACCAGTTGCCAGATTACCCTTTTATAATTACATGTTGAAATATTAAAAGTACAGACCCAAATTCTGCTCAGATGTGTGTGTGTTGGAGCTGTATTCACCCATAGGAAAGTTGCAGTGGCTTCATACAGAAGAGATATGTCAAGTAGATGATGTGTGATCCTTGTGTAGATTATACTACTCTAAACTGTTTTAATAGTTATAAAATGCTCTTCTTCTGTGCCTGCAGTTGACATGCTTTGCCCTTGTACCACGACACAAGAACTGTTTCTTGGCGAACGGCACCGTACAAAATATATGCGAAAAGAAACAGAACGTGACTCACAGGAGAGAGATGGGCCTGGAGCTGCCTGCCCAGTCATCAGATATCACCTAGCTCCATCTTCAGTAAATTCTCCTCAGTCAAACCCTCTTCTCTGACCCCTGAAATTCCCTATGAATTGTCTTGCCTTGTGTATAGACAAGTGAGCTTTCCTTGCAGGGACAAAGGACTGCCTCCAGAGGCGACAGCACAACAACTCTTAGATGGTTATCAGAACAGAGAAGCACAGGGAAAGCTTAGGATATCACAACTTCACTTCTTAAAACCTTTCGTGCTCCAAGTGAATTTGAATTTATCACTTCATGATGAGCAGTATGAGACCACAGAACAGGACACTAGAAGCATCAAGGCTGTAAGTCAAGACAAGAATTCAGAAAAGCTGGAGCCCAGTAGGGAAGGGAAGAAACTGATTTCAGAATAAAGATTGTGGTAACAATGGGATACTGGCAAATCTGAAAAGAGTAAGCAGTCTGGCCAAAGCATCAATACACCACAGAGGATTTATGGTGCACATAGAACTCACATGTAGTTATTATTATCACTTAAACAAACATACCTGGGCTGGTGTGGAGAGCCTCACTCCTCCTGGCATGTTGTTGGGTACCCACCAGAGTGCCCAATAAAGGTAGGCTACTTTTATCAAATTCCTGAGACTCATTTCAAGACAAGTAACATCCTTATCTCTCTTTATGGTCATTTGGAAGTAAAACAATTATTTGAAGTATGATTTCTAGTCTATTTTGGTCTCTGTGTCAGAATTATTTGAATCACAGTCTACAAGTGCCTGTTTCTGCATTCTCTCTAAAGGAAATCTGTGATGACTAGCTCAGAGCTGAATATTTACACTAGAGACATCTGCATTGGGTGAGATGAATTCAAGCTTTAGAGCTTAAATAGCGAAGACAAAGAATAGTGTTTCAACAGCATGGATAAAACCATGGCTTGCATCAGCATCTTGCAATACAACCTGAGATTTTTATCTTTGTAGAAAAAGGGGTTACCAGAGGGACTTGGTCTTTTTAATGCATTATTGGATGCTTATTTGCTAAGTACAGGGCAAACAGGAAAAGAAAGGAAAGGAAGCAAAGGTGAGTGACTAATGAATACAGGACAAGGAAAACAACAGGAGAGCATGCATGATTGACATGAGGTCAGCAGAGTGTGGGCTGTGAAAAGTTAAAACCAACAACCAGGAAGTTTAGGTTGACAGTATCCAGCCAGAACCTGATCACATAATGTGGTGCCTGATCAGCCCAGATTTGTTATACTGAACTTTCACAGACCATGAATACAAGACAATGATATGGACTTGAAAGACAATATGTAGCTTTTCTGACATTTAAAAGCTGTAAAACCCACCACATATCTGTGTTTTTGTCGATCTGACAGCATACTCTTGATTTTTTTGAGCTTTCCTCCAAAACTGAGAGAAGGAATTATACTCATTTTACAAAAACTAAAGACCTTAGGGGCTCTTTATGCAGTAATTGAGCTTCTAATAGAAACATTAAAAATTGCTGGATTTGTGTTCAAAATTCTAGGAATTAACAAAAGACATGTTCTTTCTGACCACCTTTCATTCCTGTCCTTCTTTACTCAAAATTGTAAGACCTCAGGCTAATACCTCTCTGTCACTTCTTTATTACACAAGCATGCATGGTTTAAGTGATTCAAAGATGTCATATGGACTCTTCTCCAATCACAGCCTTGGCACAACTATCTACCACTTTGTTCTATATTGTGAATGATCTGAACAGAAAGGAAATTATGTTTCTGGTATTCTCTCACAGAAACAACAAAAGATCAGCATTATCTGACATAGACAAAAAATAGATTACTTTCACAATTATTCCCTTTGTTAGGGTTGCTGCCTTTGAATTTTTCCCATGCTTGAAATGGAAGCTACTTCTGCTGTGCATCTGGGAGTGAGATCCCATGAGCAACATGAACACTGAAATGCCTCATGACCTCACTTTTTCTTTGCAGACAATTGATACCTATCCTGACTCCAGAATCCCTACAAATCCTAACTTCTCCTATGGTTAGCATAAAACACATCTAGGTTTCTAACAATGCTCTGTGATCATATTGCAGTCAAAAAGGATATAGAGTCTATTGGGATTGCTTAAAAATGTGCATGGCAGATAAGAG
Source organism: Origma solitaria (assembly GCA_013397895.1). Taxonomy (NCBI): domain Eukaryota; kingdom Metazoa; phylum Chordata; class Aves; order Passeriformes; family Acanthizidae; genus Origma; species Origma solitaria. The sequence goes on from VZRL01005110.1 coordinate 763,790, forward strand.
GATACCCTGGAGCTCAGGGAGTATTTCAGTACCTGGGTACCTGAGGTTCGCACCATGAGGTCTGGAAAAAGCCATCTGGGATGCTTCACAGGAAAGCAGAAATAGTGAATGAATCAGGCCTCCAGCCACATCTCCTGCCCAGAGTGCCGACCTCATGAGAAAGCTCACAGAATTGAACAAGACAAGGTAGAGCCGCAGCTGCAGACACAGGTGCTTTGGACTATGTTAAAAGACAAAAAGTGTCTTGTTCTGTCAGGTATTCAAACTACAGAGCACATATCTGCATGTCAATGTCTCTCCACCTGAGCTAAAGGCAATTCCTCAAATAGCAGTAGCATTTAGCACAAGTAGCTTAAGAACAGAAAGATGCTTTAAACCCTCACTGTTCAGTTACAGGTGCCACAAATATTAAAATCGTTCTTTGTGGCAGGCCATTTAAATGCTTTTCATTTCTATTATACCAACATTTTTTATATTATCATATGTATTATAAATAAATTATATGCTGCATTTGGCATTAAAACTTGTTCGTTTCAAAAGGAATAAAAACCCCAAGAATTATTCATTCTTTATGATTTGGAAAAAAATTCTAAGGAAACATTTAATTTTAATTTTAAGAATTTATGAAGGATTCTCTCAAATGCAATTTACATCCCATAGCGGACTGGCTTTTGTTCCTTGTTGTTTGTACAAAATACAGCTCTTGGATAACAGCCCAGCTTTCATGTAAACATACACCCATGCATCCTATTTTTTCGTACATTCTGGGTTAAGTCCTGTAGGAAATAAATGCCACAAAGTTAAACTGATTTGCATTAACTGATATGGCCAACTTACACTATATGATGATTTAGCTTGCCTTAATTATTTTGAATTGCATCAATTTATCCTGCATATCCATGGAAAATTAAAAATATAGAAAGTGCAGCTTCCATTTACAGCTCCTTTTGACTCTTCTGTACTACCCTGATGTGCCTGTAGTGAAGAAGATTGTATCAGACAGGTTAAGGATGCATCAATACAGGCAAACTGACAAATACCTGAATGTTTCATTCCCATGATGTTTGACAGTTCTGTGTCACATCTTATATTCTTGCTATATCTCCTGAAAGGAAGCATAAGAGATAACACTGTGAACCACCAGAAGAAATGAACACAGCAGATATGTTTTCCTCAAGAGTTTCAATATTAAAAGGTAGAACAAAATATATATTGGTTACTCAGTTGTGTGGTGTAGATCAGTCTACCACCTTCAGTTTTAGCACTGCCTTTTCAACTTACATCAGCAAATTATTTAACATTAGAGAGCCCGTAATGTTCTGAACTCATTACACCCCAGTAGGAAAAGTTACATCATTAAATATAACCTACATCATTAGGCTTTCTGGAAAACAGCTTGAATAAGAAAGATATTGTTACCAATTTGCTAAGACTCTTATTTTCCCACCACAGTGATGCAACAACCTTTGAAAGAGGAAGTTTAAAAAAGAAGGCAGCCAACATCCATTTTTAGGTATTTCATAGACCTCAGTTGTTTCATAAGCATCAGAACAATATCAAAAGCAAGCACTCTTCTGAGACCAGAGGAAATACTATAAAAGCTCTTCAACTCCAAGTGCCTTGGATATTACAGCATCATTTTGTAACCTCTCTTCAAATATCTCCCTATCCCTAATTTTCAAATTCAAAGGCTCAGAAATCAGGGTCCACTTAGTCTCCATTAGCTTAAAGGAATTTTAAGTAAGCCTGAGATCACTGTGAGGTAAGTATTTTCCAATAGAAACATTTCACACTATAGCAAAAAATCCCAGAGTCAATAGAATTTCAGAAGTGGAGGTTTTGATTGGCTCAGCTTTTATTTATCTCTCAGAGTAAAGAAAAGAAGCAGAACTTTACCCAGGATTTATATTCATTTCCTGAACATTTGGATATTGTCTTCCCCTCTTTCTAAATGTCACTGGGATGATGGGGTGACATGTATGGGTATTTCTAGCACAAATATTTTCATGTGCTACCTCACTACCCATCTTTTTAGATGCTGAAACATGCACAATTAGAAGCCTGAACATAGCTGTTCCTTTCAGGTACATAGAACTTGGCTATCAAATGGATTTAATCCATTATGCTCTGGTAGGAAATTGCAAACATGATCTCAAAGCTAATTCCTAAGTAATGTTCTCAAAATTAGGACCTCTCTGAAAAAGATTTTTTCTTTTACAAATTGGAAGAAATGTTCTCTCAAAAATTCCTCCAAAACTTTGTCGACAACTCAATCTTCCCTATGCCTTCCTTCTTTCAAGGAAACTGAGCATTTCTGAGGACTGACAGACTTCTCACTTACTAATTTCCCCATCATGCTTGCAAGAAAACTATGAAAACACTGACTTCTTTTCATTGCTTAAATTCTTCTTGCAGTCTTGGCCTACTCATTCAGGCAAGATGAAAGCAAAGAGAGAGATGGACGTGGATGTGTTCGTTAGGAACAGAATCCATGCAAATCCCATGCCCTCCAAGGACTCAATTCAATGTGCTGATTTTCTGCAGAGAGAAACTTGAAAAAGAATGAGTTCAACACAATAGCGTGAGGTGGTTTTCCTCAGTTTCAATGTTAAACTACTTTAGATGTTACAATGTTCCTGTGAGAGAATAACTGTCAGGGTGTGTTGATGCCATTTACTTATTCATTTGGAACCTCTAATCAAAATAGTTTAGGAAACAAATGGCTAATTATGTTCTACATGCAAAATAATTAAACATTCAGAACATGATATTTAGCAAGGATGTATGCTATATTAAATATGATATTCAATTTTATCTAAAAGGACAGAGGAGGGAAGGAGGGAGGGAAGGGAGGGAGGGAAGGAGGGAGGGAGGGAGGAAGGGAGGAAGGAAGGAAGGAAGGAAGGAAGGAAGGAAGGAAGGAATTTAATATTATTCCTGGAATAGCACCAGAGACTCATGGTACTTACAGTTTAATTTCCCCACGTATATTACAAATTATTTACCAAGAATGGATAGTAATGTAGCAGATGAATATTCACTTAATATTCTTAATTCCTAATCTTCACAGTCATATTGCACTGTTTGACTCTAGCCCACCGGTCCTAAATGAAATTATGCTGGACCAAAAAGGTCCTCCCTTATCTCCTTTAGGGCACACTGACACTACATAAAGCAGAGCAAAACAGGAATATGCCAGGCAGCTGCAGTGCACAGCGACAGCAGCATTAGTGCACTGTGACATTACTCCAGCTGAGCTGAGCATCTCTGCTAACAAAACAATACTCCTCTGGGACTGGGATTTGCTCTTTCAGCCTATGCTCAAATTTCCCCAGAGAGTGCAGCAGGAGCAAACTCACTGCCTGTACAGAGGACAACATTTATTATTAGGAACGTCAGAAGCATTTCTAAATATAAGCCGAACACTGCTCTTGGTATGTTGTCCCTACCTCCTATTTCCAACAATCTTGACGTTATTCTTAGGTAATTCCTAAACCATTCACAGGTCTCTCAGAGGTGCAGACTAACCTTGGGATCCACTGATACATCACATATGTTTGAGCTAGACAACTAAAAAAGGCCAGTAGGCAATGCTGCTGGCAGATTATTGGCTTTCTGCTGATGTGACCTAACCTTTACAAGACGGAGAAAACACGCCACACTGAAAGGGCGTAGTTTATGCTTAATTTAAAATCTCTGCAAAAAGACCTTAAGTATTTTGTCCATATTTCTTATTTCCATGTGTTTAGAAGTAAATATGTTTTGCATACTGTGAGGTTTGGGATTTTATCCACACATGTACAAGAGACTAAGTTTTCCTGTGTATTTCGATTTGGCTTAGCTGTCACAATGTGAATAACATAGAAGTATAAATGTTCCCAAAGAAGGATAAGCTAAAGGAAACAGTCTCCATCAGGAACAACCTTCATCGAGAAACAATGGCTGGGCCAACAACACACTCTAAATTCTGCTGCAGGGGAAGGAAGGATTCTGTTAATCATCATTTGTTCTCCTCTGCACCTTCTACCATTTCTTTGTAGAATAAACAGCAAAGGAGTTAAGATCAGATAGTAAATAATGGTTTTATCATCAATATTGGTTAAATTCATAGCTAGCTCTGTGATAAACATTAATCATTATTTTCTGCTCTTGCATTTTCTTAATTTATCTTCCTAATATTTTTATTCATTGTGGATTTAGCATGTGAATTCTTAAATATGTTTTCTGTTTTCTTCTGTAAACTTCTCAGAAGGACATTTTGTAATACTTTTACTTTCACAGCCTGACTGAAACAAACAGGGATGTTTTTTAGTAAGTTAAAAATTAAATAAAATACAAGCACTTACAATTTAAATCCTAAATATTACTACTGTAAAAGGACTTCATTATATCATCTGTGTCAATGCTCTGCTACAGTAGAACCAAAAATTAGTATGAGGATAGGACTTTTTAAAAAATATGGTAACAAGCCCAAAATGTGTCTGAATTAAACATATCCTGGTTGTCTTCATTGAAAAAAAAATAGATTGGTTTTGTAAAGAATTAAGTAAGAAGTGATTTGAGGAAAGGGCAGCCTTAGTGGTATCTTATCATATGCCATAAAGCAGCCAGGTCCAGCTGCAGCCTCCAACAGGCATCTCCTATTTGGTTTTCCATCTCCTACTAAGGGGCAGCCACACTTTGGGCCAGGAGTGCTCAGGCCAAAGAATCTGATCCAGTGGCAATTCACATAGTAAAGAAGGAGAGATTAGGTCTGGCCCTTTTCCTGGGCAAACAAGGTCCCAGCACAGAGTCAAAAACTGTCATTGAACTCCTAAGCAAAATTGCCCAGCTCCAAAATCTGTACTGTTCTGTTGAAGGTGACTCTTCCTAATTTCAGTCTATTATATCACTGTGATCTTCATACACCTGCCTGAAAGACACTAGGAGCTGGATTTCAAAACTTAGTATTCAGTGGAAAATCTGAGAAGTATTTGTGAATGGTTTCTCTTCTCCCAGTGTCATTTGTTTGAAACAAAAATCTGCATTTCTGTTACATACACTTCCTCTGCAGCTCCATGAAACTGCCTATTAGCTATAAAATGCAAGAACTACTGCACAGTTCAACACTTCATGCAGGCTACCGAAAAAGACACTCCTGAAAAGGAGGGTGCCACAACATTCTGGTCCCTAATCTCATAACTGTAGCATATATATGTGCTTAATAAAAACTGTAATTTCATTCCTTTGCAGCGCTTCAAATTTCTAACATATGTTTTTTAAGATAAGAGAAGGGGGGAAACAAGCGAAAGGTAATTCTTCCCCCTAACCACAAATGAAACTTAGAAACTAGGAAAACAAACAGTTAGTTTCATTTCCAGTTTGAATGAAAAGCACACAGACAGTAAAAAAAAATGGAAATTCTGGGCCTTCATCTGCTCTCTGGCCAAATATTCTTTTTCCATCATTGTATATAAAGGATGAATATTAATAGAGGTAGCAAAGGTAAGGCCTGAACTAGATATTTCAAATAATTCTGGTTTCATTTATCAATCTGACTACTAGTAATCAGGGAATTTTTTTAAAAACTCCAATGATTTTTATCTTGACAGTGCCTCTTTAATAACTAAATGGAATTCATATTAATTATTTATCTCCTTTAAAGTGCACTGAATAGCTTTGCTGAAAATTACCACGTTTATATTTATAGAACACTAGTACATGTATGGATAGGTTCAAAATTCATTATTTATACAGTGATGGCTTTATTTATAGGAATCAAGTTCAATAATTAGTGTCAAGTACAAAATCTCCAGAAGTGATGGTAATACTAATGGAAATAATGCCATTAGATCTGCTTTGTCACTCCTGAATTTTCAGTGACTGATTTATTTCCCTATTATTTAAATCTTCTAATCCATATAATTACTTGGATTTACCTTATTCCTTTGAAAGTGCTGGAGCAGAGCCCAAAAAAAAAAAAGTGCACCAAATAAAGTGGGCCCAATCCTGTTTTCAAAACTCCTTACTTGTAAAGGTGTATAAGGATAGCAGTATGAAAAAAGACAAAACATGTGGAGCAATTTCCTCTAGCCATAGCAAAAAATACAACCATTCTCCATGTCCATGAAATGAATGACCTCTCTGTTACATGGGATTTTAGATGTTGCTAAGGTTTTGAAAAACTCCAAACAACCTTCATCCTGTATTTACAATTTATATTGAAATTGGCCTGCTAAATACAAACCTTAAGCATTCAGAGGTTTACAGAGAAAAAGCTTAAGGCTATAATCCTGTGGCCTTGTACCTAGCAAGACTGAATGCAGTCCACTTTTATTGCCATCATGTAACTAATGCACCATCAATATTTCATGCATGTAATTTCAAATGAGTAAATAGCTTTCTGCAAGTTGCATAATTTGCTCATAATCTCAGTGCATCTTGTTCCATTTAAAGCTAAGTGCTACCATTTTAAAAATGCCCCCGCAGGAATGATTCAGCCTAGCCAAGAATTATTATATCTTACAAAGTCCCCAACCTCACTTCTACTGCCACCCATTCTTACGGCCAGGGTGAACAATTTATCCCAATGCAAACACCAAAACAAAGTCATGCAACAGACCCTACCAAATCTTCAGCATTGCCACTATTTAGTCACTAAGGCAGAGAGTAAAGCAAGCAAAAAGCTAAGCTGTGACATATGAGGTGTGATATATTTTGCGAAGGTAATGAAACCGAGGGCTCAGCCATTAACCTTCAAGGAAGAAAAGCCAGGCCCACTGTTTTAAAAATTGCTGGGACCAATCTTTCACCATGACAAGCATTAGTAATGAATAATTAAGCATTTAATATAATATTGCTTTGGTGAAAAATGATAATTTTACAACTGATGGCCCCAAACCTATTCAGTGTTATTATGGTGCAGTAAAAGCAGGAAGAGAGTTTTGATGAAATGCTTGTTTTCCAGTGGAGAGGTTTTTCCCCTTTGTTTTTTTTCCTGATGGCTGGACTGAAGCAGTTATGGTTATTAGGTTCAAAATCCTTTCAGAGCTGAAGAGTGGCCTGCTGAGAGAATTTCATGAAAAATTTAAAAAGGAAAATTCAACCTGGAACAGTTTCACATCTCATGCTAGCCTGCCGGAGGTTGAACTGTGTTTTCCCCTATAACATTAAGCTAATGTCAGGGATATAAATCATTCAGCAGATGCAAATGTTGAAATCTTCCAAAAGGAAACATTAACAACTCTAGAAGCTATTTTGATTAAGTGACATAGTTATTTAAAACAATTTAACAGATGCTTTCTTACTTAGTTCCTCATAATCAAATGTTTATTGTGAAAGAACTATTTGAGTAGTAAATTATTTTAACTGTACTCTAAGATCTCTCTTTGCAGTTAAGAAAAGTGAAGAATTAAGCTGCAGCAGTTCCTCACAGCCATTTCTCTCTTCTTTAGAGCTTGCTGCTATTAGCAGGAATTTTAACTGTAAATTATCACAAAACACAAGTTTTGGTGGCTTTGGTGAGGAGATGGCACATTTTGTCATCACATATGTCACATCACTAAATTATATTGATCTGCTTTAAATTTGTTCAAACACAACTGCTTTAGAATCCACTTTCTAACACAGCATGGAGGAATTAAATAAAAAATTACACCTTTTGTACCATAGGTAAGAGGTGATGGGAAGTCTTCTCTCCTTACAGTCTTTACACTTAGGTATGGCATTTGGCAATGACATTCATTGTACATTTGGTAGGAATTCCACTTAATAAGCTCAGGCACAGTGAGTTTTCAGTGTCTAAAGAATTATCCTTGAGAAACAAAAGGCTAAAAAAGATGTATCTAGTTCTTCAATAATAAGATTTATATTTTCCTCTCAGTGGAGCATATTATTCTCCTAGCCTTCCAAAAACTGAATTATCTATGGTATACCTTTTCTGACTTCTAAAACCACCATGGTCTGGGGGGCGTATGCGTTTGTATGCACACACACATGTATTTAGAGGTACTAATTCCTGTGAAATAAGCCTAAATCAAGAAAGAACATGCAGTTAAACTATTCTTCAGATAGACTGCAGTCTGTAGCAATTGTGTAGAAATGGCCACTAGCTGGTTGCAACGGCTTCTTTTTGCAGGGTTTAAAAATGCATCAGCTACAGGAAAATCTACTGAGCAGATTACTGCTGAAATTCAGACCCTAAACAGTACATAAATGAATTCATTATCCTAGGCTCCTACAAAAAGAGCTACAGGTTTTTGTGAACACCAGTAACCAGAGATGGACTTTCATGAGTCTCTGAAATATAACAATTTTTCCTTTCTCTTGATATTATGTATTTTTTTTTTTAATTCTGAAAAAAAAAACCAGAAAAAACACACAAGATGGAGTAGGCTTTTCCTATCCAAGTTTGTTCTTGAAAAGCAGACACAGTAACTCCACCACGATTTTAAGTAGATCTTAACTATCACTGCTCCATTTTGCAGTCAAGATATGGAGATACTTGGGGTGAAGTTAGCAGAGGCACAACCACCAGTGCTACCTCATTTCCCCCCAGTCTCAGGTTTCCTGCATCTTTTGTCATACAGCAACATCTGTGTCGTATTCTCCAAGTTTATCACCAGACACCCCATTCCAATGGCACAATTTGAAAAGAAACATCTTAGAACTGATTCTGAGTGCACCAATAAAAGCCTGACCATTTATGTTCTTGATTTAATGGAATTTATACAACTTTTAACCTCATATCATTCAAAATATTATTTCAGTTAGTCTCTGCTACAAGACAGTAAGTCATGACCAAGTTCCCCTCTCAAAAACAATTAAATCCAACAAAATTAAGCAGAATTAATAGCTGGAGTTTGTTTTCTGCATGTTTCTCTCCAATTTTGTTTTCCAAAGGTGTTTTTTGTCACATGTAATATCTTAATTTACAGAATTACATAACTTCAGATACATTGAAATGGCAAATATGCTTTTTTTCACTTACATTCGTTATAGTAACCAGAGTAAAGTCACCCAATCTGCATATCATACTTTTTTTCTACTTTCACTAGTTTAAAATAATTTTCTGGTGTTACTTTCCACCCTTTTTTATAAAAAAGGAAAAATCAATATTTTAAGGCTGTTTACAGAATGTTATTGCAGGAAAGTGCCAGTCAAATATATTCTTAAAAAGAGAAATAAAAATAAGAAATCATTTATTTATTGTATTTTTACGTTTCTTAAAACAATGGATGATATGTGTCCATAGCTAAAAGAAGGCATTGCTAATAGTAAAAGATTATTCCCAAACAATATTTTAATACTTGATCCTGATCTTTCTTTATAAAATTAAGATGAATTATTGACTCCACAGACACCAGTCATTATCCAGGAACAGATTTCACAGATGTGGTTACTTCATATGAGTATATTTGTGTACACATGGCCAAGAAGTATACTGAAGCTCCTTCTTTCCATTTTCTAGATTGTTCAATACAAGCCACCTTTGTAGTCACTGGCACAGCACTGCATCCAGGCCAATACACACGACCAAGAGTATTCTAGCTTGATGAGAGCCAGAAAATGCTTTTGACTGCTTCTGGTCACAGGCTGGGCAAGACGCTCACAAAAGGCCAGAGAATAACATGGCACGGGTCACTTCAGGGCCCCACATCTCTCCAGATTCTGATTCTGCCATGGTCTGTAATGCGATGTTCAGGAATACATGAATATCATGTTTTTCCATGGTCTGTGCTCCGGCCCTAGGCTTGAAATGCCAATTGTGCCTTTCTTATGACTTAACCAAGGTCTTAACATTCCGTTTTAGAGCACAGCACAGCTCAGGATGAGATTAATTGCAAGAAGCTGCCTGTCTTTCGGGAACAAGTTCTTTGGCAATTACAAGTACTGAGTGTACAATCTTCTTACTGAACACGTCTCATGGAAAATGATTGAAATTTGAAAAATGCAGATAAGAAAGCAGCTCAAAACTGAAGACATTAAATAGTATCCACCCTATTTGAAAATAATACTAGAAAGTACAAAAAACTCTAGAGAGGGAAGGAGAAAGTCAGCACCCATTCTTATTAACCGAACATGTATATCCAAAGATAATCAAATAAAAAGAAATCTTTAAGAGTACTTCCTGCATGTATAGAACCTTCTCCAATATTTATACACCACCAATGATTTCAAAGAATGAAAACACAGATGGAAAAATAACATATGTAATAGGAAACAGGAGGGAATATAGGCTCATATAAATGCAATCCAAAACTACTTGGAACAGCTTAAAATTTAGGAAACCTGGTAGGTTTCCCATGAAGGCATTTTACTTGCTTCTTAACAGAGATGACACAAACTGGGTAAGTTTATTGCTATTAACACTAGAAATATAGACAGAAATTACAAGGGGGCCTCAATACCTCAGTATGAAGAAAAAAATTCCATAAATTTCAGCATCACAAGTCTTAGTGAGGGAAAAAAACACCTTGGAGAGGGAACAAGCTGGAGGCCAGAGACAAATAAAACAGCAACGGTCCCTCAGAGAAGCTCAGGTGAGATCAGAGAGGGAGCAGCAGGATGAGGCTTTATTCTTCTCCCTTTATCCCTCAGGAATTTTCATGGAGTTCTACCCAAGCAGTGGGAAGAGTGAATAGACAAATTCAACTGAGAAAGTCATTTTTGCGCAAGACAAAGGCTTCATATTTGATAAATTTTATGGTGCCAATATAACCTTGACCAGGACACCCTTTCACCCAAACCCAAGCCAACATTTTCAAAACATGGATCTGCATCTTGGTTGGGAGACAGAACCCAGGTGTTCTCAATGCACAGCACACTGGGAACACATCTATTTATAAACTGACCAACACTGTTTCCCATAATTTATCTACCTGTGTTTCTACAGAAAGATCTATGCTTGTCACATAAGGCAACACTGCATATTCATAGACTCTAACACTTGAATATAAATATAAGATACAGTTTGACTATCGTCCACATTTTTTGGCAATTTTCACTAGATTCACCTTTTTCCACTAACAATTTTATTTCAGAAATGCTCATATACAAAATATAATTTATCTAAGATTAGATTACTTGATGGGGCTTTGGAACTCAAATACTCATATTTTGGTCTTAGAAGAGACACAGCCTTGTTGTGTTACCTTACCAATTACTTTAATCAGTTCCCTGTCAATAAAACTGGCTAAGACATTACTACCTAAATTGTTACACTTGTTGCAGGGAATCAAAGCCAATAGCAAGCACAGATGGATCAGTTACTTTGGTGAATACAAACAAAAAGGTATCTAAACAGAGTACGATTACTGGATAAAATTAGGGCATATATGTCTCATAGGCAGTTTTGGAACTGTTATTTTATAAATACACTTATGTACATATATATACATCGACAAAAAAAGTCATCTGAGTAAACAGTATGAAATACAGAATAAATGGTATGAAACTGCATTAAATGGCAGTTTCTAATACAGAGCTCTAATGCAAATTTCAGTTCTTTCCAATAAGAATCTTTTCAGTTGATTTACTTTAAGTTGACCATACATGAACAATACATGAACAAAAGGATCCAAGCAACAGCCATTGAGAATACACCCAGTCTGCATGATTCACTGTGTTCAGTGAAGCAAAACAGCAGTATTTTGAGTGTCTTTCATTTTATCTATATAATTTTCACTGTACATTTTATCATGTCTGCAATATCATCGCTTATAGAATCTGCTGGAAGTTGCAGGAAATATTTGAGAAATTGCTCCTTCTACCACTACCCCTAGAAGAGAAAGAAAGGAAAAAAAAAGGCAAACCAGTTTTGGTGGTCTAAGCACTGTGAAACAGGGCTCGTTGTAGAATGTGTTTAGATTTCACAGGACAAAAGATTTCTGCCTCAATACAGGGACCATCCAACCCTGAGATCCCTGTGGATGAATCAATACCTTGAAGTGTAGCCATGACAACCATAGAGATCAAATAGGCTCAGCACACACAGTATTCACAGTATTGATTTTTCAGCACAGGACAGCACAGGGCTCTCAGTGCCTGAATATGGATGAGGAGTAGCTGACTGAGACAGACCTCTCTGCAATGTCTGAAGTGATGCTGCTGAGGAGAGAGCAGCACTTCAAGGAATTTTGCATCACTATAGTGAGGGTATCCATTCTCCAGTCATTAAGACAGACTGCAGCCTTTGTGTCCACAGATCACAGCCGCAGGTTTCTGAATAACTGCTTATCTATGACCATGAAAAATAAATCTTTATTATTCCCTTTTTTTTGGAAATAAATATCACTAACTTACTGACGTTTATGAGCAGGGCTTTAGATCTATAATTCTCAGCATTTAAAGTATGATGCTACTGCCCTTTAAATAAATAAATAATATATATTAAAAATAAAACACCACCAGCAGTCCAGAACAGCAGTCCCTCTTCTCAAAAGAGGCAAGAGAATGTATCATTGCAGTTTTGGGCTCTATTTTGCTCATGTTCTGTAGGTCCTAAATTGAGAGATTTAAAGTTTGCAAACTTCTCTAAAGCAAACAGTATGACTATGGTTTTGAGTGGTCTGGCATGCTATGTTAATGTAATTAATGGGCACCACACCCAATGATCATGAACTCTAACAGTTAAATTGGAACAACAGAACAGCAAATTTCATTGTGTCAGAAAAAAGAAGTTCTCAAAAATATGGAACATATTAATGGAACCATAATCACTGGTAATATGCAAATTTCCTCAGAAAATGTCATTTTCTTGAATTATCAATTAAATACTTATAGCTTATAAACACTTTAAAACTAGGACAATTCTTTTCCCAGAAAACATCATGAAAATTATCTGCTTCTATTGGAAAAAAATAACAAAAAAACGAAAAAAACTTCAAAATGTAATTTAAAATAGCATCCAAAAAATCAAATAAGTTTCAACCAGGGTGCAATAATTTCCAACTCTCTCACTGTGACATTTCACAAAATGTCCTGTTCTTCCACCTCCCTGATACTTGCCCAATGGCCTTAAATTTTGACCCAAGTCTGTGCCAAAACCTGCTGAATAATTTTTTTTGTAATGCCACACTGAAAGCACAATCTGCCTAACCTCAGTCTGGCAATGAATGTGCTTGTGAGTGTTTCAGACCACAAAACTCACAAAGATATGTCTATGGGCCTGGAAAGAGACCCAAGCCCAGTTCAGGCTTTTCCATGCTGCATAGTGGGAGTGATCCCTGGAATGGACAATCCCCCGAAGCACCCTGCTCCAAGAAAAATTGCTTAAGACCAAGATATCTCAAGAGTGAATCAACGTAGCCACAGTGCAGAGCATCCCGCAGGAGGAACATACATCAAGAGTCAAGAAGGAAGCTAATATATATGAAAGGACAAATGTCTCTTGATAAAGAAGATTTTCAGATGAACATTTCTGACTAAAAATGTTCAAGTTTTATTAAGTCTTGAATTTGACGTTTTCAGTCAGAATAAAAATATCTTTTTCTTTTGAGTGCAACAGAGTATATTTACATGCTCACTGTTCAACTTTAGTGTTACACAATCTCCATAGCTAGACATTGTGAAGGAAAAACCAACTAAAATGCTATTAATTTCATGTATCAACTAATATAGAAAGAAATTCAACAAAATGTACCGTGTTACTCACAGAATCACAGGGTGGGTCAGGTTGGAAGGGACCACAGTGGGGCATCTGGTCCAACCTCTCTGCTCAAGCAGGGCTATCCTAGAGTACACTGCACTGGATTGTGTCCAGATGGTTCTTGAATATCTCCAGTGAGGGAGACTCCACAACCTCTCTGGGCAACCTGTTCCAGTGCTCAGTCACCCATACAGCAAAGTTCTTCCTCATGTTCAGGTGGAACTTCCTGTTTGTCACTTTCTGCCTGCAGTGTCTTGACCTATTGCTTGACGCCAGCAAGAAAAGCCTGGTCCATCCTCCTGGTGCCTTCCCTTCAGACTGTATGTATTAATCGTGTCTCCTCTCAGTCACGTCTTCTTGAGGCTGAACAGGCTCAGCTCTCTCAGCCTTTTCTCATCAGAGAGATGCTCCAGTCCCTTCATCATCTTTGTAGCCCTCCATTGGATCCACTCCAGGAGCTCCATGTCTCTCGTACTGAGAAGCCCAGAACTGGACTCTCTCAACCTGCTGGCAATGTTCTTCCTAATGTACTCTCAACATTCCCTTGCCCTGGTCTGCTGGGTCAGAGAATCCTAAGAATTGGTCCTGTCAGTGAAGTCCAATGCAAAGAAGGCATTCAGGAACTCTGCCTTCTTTGTGTCCTCTGTTACCAGGGTCCCCCCTGCATTTAGTAACCGGTTTTGGTTTTGAATTTGTTTTTGAAAACAAATTACCCTTTGTTTTCCTTTTGTTTTTAATGTATTTTAAGAAGGCTTTCTTTTTGTCCTTGACATCCTTGGCCAGGATAGACCAAGTTACAGTGGTTAAAGTCCCCCACAACAACCAGGGTCTGTGGCTGTGAGGCTGCTCCGAGCTGCCTGGGCAGGGCCTCAGCCACTCTGTCCTCCTGACGAGGCAGCCTATAGCAAACACCCACAGCAGTGTCACCCTTACTAGTCTGCAATTGTCCTAACCCATAAGCTTTCAACTCACTCATCATCTGTTGTAAAACATTGTAAAATCCCTGCTGTTAATCCTGGAACCTGTCACCACTTGTTGCGGGAACCCATTGAAGGGAAAAAACTCATTTAAGAGAATAACTCATTTAAGAGACTCATTTGAGAGAAACTCATTGAAGAGAAACTCATTTAAGAGTAAACTCATTTAAGAGAGGGACCGTGACTTATCTTCCGCAATCGACGAGGGGAATAAAGCAGTCCACGATCAATATGATCAATAAGCTTCAATCCGTTTATTTCTCAGGTTCTCAGCCTTAAGTACATTTTTCCAGCACCTAGCAAGTCTGTCTACATGTCATAATGTCATTGGTTAGTAAAACTACTTGCCACACTATTATTGGTTAGTTGCGTACAACTACGTCATCTTATTCCTGCCTGCTTGTGGTCCCCTCGTGATCCCCACTATCTAAGTTTCTGTATCCTTTTGACCACAATCCTTCTTTCATAAACCTCGATACTTTCTGGACCCCCAAGGACATCGTCCTTGCAGTTTATCTTCAAGGTTCAGCCTTCTGCTCACACAATGCCTCTTCTGTGCTCTGCAGGGGCAAAATCTGCAGAGACAGAGCTTGTAGCATCCTGTGGCCCTGCTCTTTGAGCCATTTTCCCACCATCATCCATCCCAGGACAGAGCTCGATACATTCCAAGTGTTGAATCCCACAGAGGGCATCTCCACCGCCAGGCCTTCCTGGTCTTTCTCTCCTAAATGTCATGTAGCTCTTTATGACAACATTCCTATTGTGAGCTGTCCCACCACATTTCTGTTATTGCAATGAGACCAAAACCCTGTCACTGCACACAGATCTCTCGTTCCTCCTCTTGTTTGTTCCCCATACTGTGTGCATTGGTGTACACTCACTTTATAGAAGTGTTTGATTGCGTCAATATCTCAGTCAGGCTGCAAAGGGGGGCCCAAATACTCCTGTCTCATGGTTACATCTTTGGGTGCTTGTACTCATTGGAGATATTCCCTCTTAACTCTCCTTTCGCTGCTTGGGTGGTTGCTACAGTTCTCCCCATTGGATATCTTGTTGAGCCCGGCTATGTTTGTGTCCCACTTCAAAGCCAGTTTAAAGCTCCTTAAATAAGACTGCATTCTGAAACTGCGCTTTTAGAGATCCAAAAACTTTTAATCTTTCAGCTTTTCTTCATCATTTGCTCTTTTTTTCTTTAAAGCAACTATTTCCTCTTTCTGCAAGCGTATCTTTTAAAAAATAAGCCTCCAGAGGAGATGCAGATATCCCAGAGCAGATTCCTGCTCAATGGCTGTTTATATCAATCACCAATATCTATCTTACGTCAAAAAACACAGTAATGATAGTTACTATGAAGCAATTTTGAATACACAAATGAACTTCTAGTGAGCCAGCAACAGTTTAATAAAAATGCAGATTGAACAATTATGTTAAAGACATGTGCAGAGGGTATTCCCTCTCCAGACTCACTGTGTGTTGTACTACTGCAAGTCTGCAACTGATCTTTGCCACTAATGTCAATCCAGCTCTTTGTTGCCTATGGAATTAGGCCAATGTAAAGAAAGAAGAAATCAGGCCAAGCTATCTGCAGAAGAAGCGCTCAAAATGCTAATGGTTAGGACTCCTAGCATCACATTTTAAAAAAACCTTCAAATTGCACTTTACCAAGTGCTTCTACTGTAACGTTTTATTTCTGTATGGTTACTCAAAGAGCAGCAAGAACACATTTTTGCCATTACAGCTAATGAAACTTCAGCTGTATCTGTTTGCTCTTGGTTAGGGCACACAGGAGGTAAGTGTCATTTCTTCTTTCTCAGTCACTGCCAAACAAGGGGCTGACATTTCCCATCCTACCCCATGAACCAAATGAGCTACTGAGAAACCATCCACAAACATCCACAAGAGCTGGAAGAATTATATCTAACGGTGAGTTACCATATAAGAAGCTAAGGCTAGGTTTAGAGATATATCTCTAAAGGTAAGTAAGACCTACTGGTTAGATATTAACTGATTCTCATAGTCTCAAAATACATAGATACCACATGTTAATATAGAACACAACCTGAGTAAAAAATGCTCAGCAAACTGAAATATTAGTACTATTAGGGAGAAAAAGTCATGCACATCGAGCAACAAAAGTCTCGAGGCAAAGCTCTTTTCCAAAGATATTGCCATATTTCTTACTATATAATAACAAACCTATTGCGGTCTTTGGGGAATGAATTTACTTGCTTCTCCACATGCTTCATAATGCACCTGTGATAAGTTTAATGGTCCATGACATTTAGGCACCTGTTCCCTTGCTGTAGATTTGTGTTCCATTATTAAAAATAATGTGATCTTGTTTCTAATTGTATGCATCTGTCCACACTTCAAAGACCTTAATTCTTCCTTATTAACAGATAGCTGGTAATTTAGAGAACCTGTCTGTACAATTCATGAATTCTCTGAAAGATTATGATCTCCGAATATGCCTATGCCAGAGTGTAAACAGTTTTATTCAGTGAGTTGCCTTTGCCTGCATATTTTTTATTTTCTGTTTGGCATACTACTCAAGAGTAGCAGATAAGAACTAACAGAAGAGGATTGTTTTCTTAAGTATTCTAACAGTAAAACATATTTAGCATAGACAACAAGTCAATTACCACCAAAACCCAGTCTCTGAAGTGTGATCATGCACACAATGTTGCCTGGCTGTGTTTGTTGTGATCTTTGGGAAAATGATCCAAGTAATACCCGATTAAGGGTTTGGAGAGTAACACAAGGACAAAGTCAGCTGTCGTCCTTCACTTGGTTTTACTCACTAAAAACAGAGTGAGCTGTCTGCCCTGAGAATCAGAAGGAAAGACTGATATTCTAACAGACAGACCTCCCCAAAGTTTCAATGAAAGGATTAATTAGAACGAGGAAATTCATTGCTTGGTTTTGGTTTTTTTTTCCTAAAGCAATATCAACTCCTGTATTTTTCCTTCAAGAAAGTAAAAATATAATAAAAAATCCCATTCAGGTTTTCATGTGGTTTCCATGTCCTGTGCTCAAAAATACATTAATAAAACCCCACAAAAACATTCAATTATCTGTGGAGACTGTGAAAACAGGGTGCTTAAGATGCCTTCTCAATTAAAATGTAAGACACCAGGAATATTACCAGCCCACTGAATATTACTTGGAAGGAGTGTACAACTATGCCTCTCTATACCTAGCAGTATTTTGGGGACAATGTTGCAACAGAAATTGGCTTGGATTCAATCTTATGAACCACTAACCTTCCCTAGAAGCCTTACTGCTTTTCCTAGTCTGTATTTGTCCACCTGATTAACCTTTTCCATAAAGAGTATTTGGCATTCATTCTGATTAAGCAGTAATTTTCCTTCAAATTCATGCAGTTCAATTATGTTAATGTAACTATAAATGTCAATTCCAGATTCCAAGATGCTGAAAAGGTTTTACTGAAAAGTTTCTAACAATTTCGTAAATAAATTCCTGCAGATTGTTTACCTCATACATACATCTTGTATAAAGTATATATAAGTCATAAAATCAGTAAAGTCATAGAATCATAAAATTGTTTGGTTAGGGACCTTAAAATTCCTCTAGTTTCAAACTAAATAGATGTACATAATGCAACACAGTAAACTAGAACTCAAAGAAATAATAAAAAATAATGCATTTTCCAATACACTGTGATCGCAGTAGAGTTCAATCTGCTTAAGAGACTACACAGCCTGTGATGGCCAGTGACAGCTTTTAAGTCCTTTTAGCAGTGAAACTCGATAAACCTAATAGTTTAGATACTAAATACTGATGTAAGATAGAACTGGTAATCCAAGTGTGAAATACAGATGCCAGAATGCTGACTTGTGACACGTTTTTGCCAATTGAAAAAGAAAAAAAAGGAACAGTTTCTTAAAATGTTTCTAAGTCAGATGCTCTCTCCTGGGAGACAATAAGCTTTAGTCTAGAAAATTAGTGACTTGCAGACTGACCTGTTTGTCTCCATTTGCCTGCAAGAGGGCTACGAAGGGCTAAATCCTATGTAGTGGTTATGAAAGGACTTCTGTGTGGAAGAAAAGCTATTAGTTGGCAAAAACAAGGAAAATGTTTTCAACAATTTATACGCAAAATTCCCCATTTATTTTGCTGACCAGGAAGATGCCTTGAAGGTACTTTTCTAACATCGTCCACCAATGGAGGTTCCAACAGCAATAAAAGTACCTGTTACAAATGACAAAACAAATACATCTTAGTATAACAAAGACTTCTTTAGGTAATCAGTTTATTCCTTCCATTTTAAAGTTTCTTGCTCCCTTTAGAGGCCCTGAGGCTACTAAGGAGGAGTTCGTTTACAAAAATAACTCACATGTTCTAATACAAACTGAACTTTCTCATTTTGCCAGTACACGCCACTGTCCATTTGAAAACTTAAGAGACTTTGGCTTAGATTTTTAGGCTTAATCCACTAAGACCTTATCATGGCTTGTACTGTTTGATACATGGTGTACAAATCTTCTGAGTCTTTGATCAAATAATTTTTGGGCAGAGAAAATCTGTAAATATTAAAATAAACAAAGAATCTTAGTTCCTGGGAGCAGGTGTCCCAGCTATTTGATGAGATTTGCAGACTCAGAAGATATTAGTTGCTCTTATCCCAAATGTCAGATGTATGTTAAAGTAGGCATATATTTAGTAGAGGAGCTTAATCCTTCCTGCGCCATCAGTGCTGAAGCTGCAAACACTTCTGGCTTATGCCAGTGCAAAGTCAATTTAAAGGATACCAAATACTGATGAGCCAACTACAGTAGCTGGAGAGCAGTAGTAAACCATCCGTAACTGCTTCTGACAAACTGCTGAGCCTTGGAAAATTATGAAAATTAATTCCCAATTCTTGTATATTTTCTGGTTTCCCAGGCACTGTTGGCTATAACTCTAATCACAGCACAGAAAAGTTTTAATAGTATGACAAGTAAGGTCAGAAAGATAAAGAAATCGTAAAGCTGTAGAAAATGGCTTGAGTTTTTATATAAAAGTACGCATAGGCAACAGGCATTTCTGCCAGCAGCCTTTGCACATCTTTGCTTGCATAAATCATACAGGAACAGCAAGGTCTAGCTGAAGTGCCTTGAGGGCACTAATAAGTCTTAATGGCCTCAGTGATGATGGGTCTATGTCTGAGCCTGGTTATGCTCACCAGGCCTGATCAGACCTGTGCTCTGATCTCCCAGCCTGATGTGCCTCATCCCCAGGACCCTGCCTGCTGCTCTGCACTCTCTGTCCAACATGGCCAGGCTCTCTGGGTCTGCTCTGCTCCCTTGCTTGTGTGCACCTGCGTCCCAGCTGGCCAGGTTCCCTGCCCTGCTGGCTCCGTTACTCCCTGAAAAACCTCCTGTGTCTCAGCTGGCCTCTGCTGCTGCCCTTCAGTGACTCAACCAAATCACGTTCAAGTCAGTCAACCAGAAATAAGCTACACCTCTTTGTACCCATTATTCCACATCTAGATTCCATATAATAGTAAGAATTTTTAAAGTTCTGTCAAAATGTCTCTGCTGCCCTTTACAGTGGAGGAAATGATTCAAAATTATTGTATATTCTCTTGCAATTTTATTTAAACATTTTTGAAAAGTTTTTGTATTTATACCCTTCACCTGCTGCTTCGCCAGAATGCCCACTAAGACATAAATTTGGGGCTGAAGCTCCATTTTCTGTAACCTTGGAAAGAAACTCATGTCAATGAGGTACCATGAAAAGAGTCACTGTGATGAAGACAGGAATTTCCAATGACTGGGAAGTCAGGCAAGGTGACAGCCATTACTTAGTGTGGCTTGCCTAATGTTTCTTCTTGTCTTGTTGGTCAAAATCCCTATTCAATCCCAGGTGACAGTCCTAGGAGTACCAGCTCACAAAGTCTAGTATTCTGCTACAAGAGAAACTAAGTTTTGTTAGTTCAATTAATTTTTGAAAATTGAATATTGCTATTCATTTTCTTATGTTCCTAATACTTACAAAAGCTTGTTTTGTTATTTGTTCCAAAGGTTTTTTCCTAGAAAAAACCTGCCTGACCTATGATTCCTTGGCTCTCCTTTTTCATTTTCAAAAGATAACATGATACACCTTTTCACTCTTCTGTCAAGTATCCTTCACAAAATAACAAGTAAGAGTCATTATTCTTTTTGTAACTAGCTTATGATGAAGCTTGTCAAGGGCTTAATAAGAAAATATCTGCTTCATCTATCCACACTGTACTGGGTTTTTTGCCTGAGCTCTTTCAACAATTTGTGGTAATAATTGTACTAAACAGCTTTTCACCATGTAACTGTTACTATATTTTTGTGAATACCAATAGAAAAAACAGCCATTAAACACTGCTACTTTTCAGCATCATCAATCGTCAGCAAAAAGGAACAGATATTCCTCAAAATCTCTTTTATTGATAATAGAGTTAAATAATTATTTCCTTTACACTTGATGTCTCCTGCTAGTTGTCCTATATATATTCTTTTATAATTTCCTTATACACATCCCTAATAATTTGACTTAGTTTCTATTTTTCACATACTTTTTATCCTTTGATGTTAGTAATGAGTTTGAGATTTTGCCAAGTCAGTCTCTATTTACTCTTCTCACTCCCTTTCCTGCAACTACTACTGTACTTCTGAAAATTAAAAGCTTTTCCTCACTATTTTATGTAAGATTTGCCTTGAAGATCTCGCCCAATTCTATTTAATTACTTCAGACAGGTGTTAGGGGTTTTTTTAACCTTTGTAAGGATTCCAAAATTAAGCATAGCTTTCTTCAGCCACACTGCTTTCATCCTTCAATCAATCTCTTCCTTTTGAGTAAAAACTGTAGATTTTGATATTTGGACTAAGGAAAATGAAGGAGATGTTAGCTTATTGTTTATCAGTTACTATGCCTCCACTGATACTCTTCTGTTTGAAATAATTCAAGAAAGATTATATCATAAAGAGTTTTTGACATTAGCCCTTGGAACCAATAAAGAAGTGGCATATGGACCCAAAATACACGTAATTTTAGAATACGTTGGGTAGTATATTGTACCATATTAAGAGACGCAGTTCTTTACTAAGAAACCAGTGAAAACATCTATCTATCTATCTATCTATCTATCTGCTGTCATTTATGTCTAGAGTACCCTGTATATTACAAAAAATTTTAAATTTACATTTACAGGAGTGAATAATGATGGTGTTGGATGTTAGCTCTGATTTTGGTCCAGGATCTGTGATTGAAATATAGGCAGCAGAGCCTACCACACAGTCAGTAAGAACAAAGAGAATCACCAGGCAAAGTGTGACAGATGGCAAAACCAACGAATGGTGGAATACTTGAACAAACAGAAAAGACTGACAAAATATCCCTAGGCCTGGCATCTGCCATGACATCTCCTAAGTCTGTTGTACCTGGCCTTCAATCAACTGAACAGCATTCCGCTGATATAGGGAGAGGGTGGGAAAGGAAATGAGACCCTGAGGTCAGGCAGAGACACTGTTCTAGCAGGGGAATACCCAGGGCAAGTATTGGTCTGGCGAAGAAGTGCATATGGATTACAGAAATGTTTCTCATTTTCAGAAGCACATTTTGGAAGTGATTTTGTCCTCTGACATAAGAAATAAAAAGCACAACATAAGGTAAAAAAGCTGGTTTCCATCCAAACTAAAATGGTAAAAATATATAACAGCTTGGCTTTAAAAGGATGTCCATCTGTTAGTAAACTAGTGATCATACCATATCCACAATGGTCTAGCAAACTAACAGCCAAAAAATTTATTGTCCACACCCACAGCTCAATAAATATTTAGGGCTGGCTTTTTGTCTGCAGCAAGACCATTTTAAGTGACGAAGTGAAAGTTTTCCTATTTTAAAATATCTTTAAACTTTCTAAGTCTTACAAAAATATGTTACCGAAAAATGTTCCCATAGGAAAAACTCCTCTCCTTACGGGTTCTAGTGGGAACACAGCAAATGAATTCTTTTGCCTTGGTAGGAGAATCTTGATCTGAATCCTGATCATAGTATTTAATATTCAGTGCAAGAGCTCGTAGAGGTAACAGTCTTCCATAAACATGTACTTGGCTAGAAATGTCGTTTTTGACTACCTGATTAGAGCACAAATTAAATAGCTGCCCTACCAATTTCAGCAGATTGAAGATTGCCTGGTTAGCAAACACAGGCCAAGGCCACTTCATTACTTGCCACACTAGAGCCTGCTAGATCTAAAGCTACCTTGGGCACAGAATCCAACCTGAAATCACGTCCCTAATATATACAAGCCCTTCAAGGTTTTTTGTCTCACGTTACTTCAAAAATTTTACACCATTAAAGAAATGGGACCAGAGACTGGTGGTACTTCAGTTTTCTGGGGTCTCAGCATCTCCTGCTGGTTCAACTAGAGCTGTGTTTGCAGATGAACAAAGATGAAGTCTCAAATAAAAGGGTGTTTACATTTGCTGTACTCCATGCAGCACTGATCCACTGTACAATGGAAGGAATGCAACATGCATAGAGCTGTTCAGCTAAAATGTCACGATGAGAACCTGATCCTACTCATTCATATTATAAACCTGAATTTCACAAGACTAGAACTGAAGCAACAATTTTCAATAGCGTGTAAATGGCAATATTATTAAAATTACTTTCTTGGTATATTTTTGACACTCCATTTATCAATGTTTTAGTAAAATGCATGAAGCATAAAATAGTATAAGCCTTGTATTACAACATACAGAGCCTTCTTCTTGGAATGCTTATAATGGTTTACTAGTTTAAGTTCTGTGCAATAACAATCTATTTGGATCAGCAGAACTATAATTCTACTGTCATTGGCTGCTTCATAAACAAAATTCCATAAAAATTAAAATACCTTAGTTGCCTGGCCCAAGAATGTGAATGAACACTCTGGAAAACAAAATATTTATTTTACAATACCAGTCCAGAATGACTTGCTAACAACATAACCTTTGACCTTTGAAACAACACTGAGAAACTAACAAAATCAGAAATATTAATTCATAGATACCTATAACCTATCAACCCTCCTTTGTGAGAGTCATTTCAGAGGCCTTCAGCTAAGCCAGGTGTAGAACAGTGCATACTACTCACCAAGCTGGTCATACACAGCATAGTCCATATCATAGACTCATAGAGTTACTTGGGTTGGAAGGGACCTCAAAGGCCATGGGCAGGGACAACTTTCGCTACACCAGGTTTCTCAAAGTCCCATCCAACCTGGCTTTTAACACTTCCAGGGATGGGGCATCCACAGCTTCTCTGGGCAATCTGTTCCAGTCCCTCAACATCCTCTAAATAAAAAAATTCTCCCTAATATGTAATCTAAATTTACCCTCTTTCAGTTTAAAGCCATTATCCCTCATCCTGTCACATTCTCCCCCTCTCTGGAGTTACCTGAGCCAGGACAAGACAGATGGCATTCAAATGTAACATGAGCCTGCAGAGTTTTCCTACCTGCTGCTAACAGCAGCCCACCTGGAAGAGGGAAGGCAGAGTCCTTGGACATCTCACAATGTACTTTGCAACAAAACTGGTGCTGGTTTAAATGTTATATAGTGACCTTCCAAATGGTACCTATTTTTAGGGAAATGCTTTATGGCATTAATTTATAGAAACAGGAGACTAGAAGAAACCTGCGTCATCATGTCTAATCCCCTGCTATTACATGCAGTCACGTCACATAATCCTTTTAATAAACTGAAGTGTACTTGGATACCATGGTGATGAGTACTTCATAAATATGGATATTTGTAGCTGTGCAGAAAATAAAATGATAAAAAAGTGCAGTGGAAGAACAGAAGGATTATGAGTGACAAAGGTGAGTATAGCACAGCTCTAACGATATTATGGTTTTGGTTTTTTCCCAAGAGACTAATGAAAACCTTACAGAAACCTTCACACCTTTGAAGTAAGAGTTATGTCAACTAGGGAAGGGGTCAATTTCACAGAAGACTTATGAGAAACACAATAGTGGAAGAAAGAAAATACAGATAGTGAAGAGCAAAAAAAAAAGGCCACTGTCAATACAGCAAACTTACTCCATTCTTCGCAGCGCACAATGCAATGACAGTAGCTCAAAAGAGCAAGCCCACAGGCATTTACAGATTTATCCTGAGGTTATTTAGTCAGAGAAGTTTATAAGAGAAAAAATAATTTCCTTACTTTTGTACCCATCAGAAACCCAGGGACCCAAACCAGACCTAATTTAACATTCTTAATCACAATAATTAATTTTATGCATTGTGCACTTCTAGTTTATTTTCCTATGCTTGGCTTTCCTGCATTTGCAGGCTAGTTCTTGAAGATAATTCCTTTTTAATGAAGGAATTCTGGTGACATTTATAACCATTTTAATTTTTATTTCAGTAAGGTTGATCAGTTTCAGCATAAAACTGAAATCCTCTCCTATGTATACTTGATTCAATCTCTTTCCATGTGGGAAAAACCTTCATTTAGAAGGCACACCTTTATCATGCGAGGTGCCAGAAAAAGGAATTGAATTTCATAAGATACACCTTCTATTTACAGCCACAGGGAGAAGTAATGAAATTTAATGAAAGCTGTAGCTCTAAAAAAAGCACAGGTAACCTCTATCCCTATCCTGCTGAAAATGAGGTTGCAGGTTGCACACATTCAAACCCTTTGCACCTCCATTATCTCCAATGGACTTACAACATGGATATATTTGGCATATTTTTTATTCCAGACAGAGGAATGGGGAGTAAAGAACTAATCATTTTCATTCCTGCAAGTGCACAAAAGGAAGAATTGGAACAAATTTTAAAACAGGTATGATTATAACAGTGTAAAAATAATGTAATTTTTCTCCAATTTATCTTTTTTTTAAAAAAAAAAAAAAAAAAAAAAAGTGAAATACTACATTACCTGGGATTTTGTAAGAATCCCTAGAAGGAAAAATGAAAGCATTTACTATAGGAAAAAAAAACTGATCTCTTAATTTCCAACCCAGTGCAACTTTTCTGGTGAAAAAAAAGGAAGCAAAATAAATTTAAGTTCTATCAGATGGGACACCTTCTCTGTTGTGCTACATAGCACAGGTATACATTCCCTTGAGAAATTAAAGAGATCATTTTGGTGAATCTCCGATATAGACTGAGATTTTTTTAAAGCCATTGCAACAACTCCTTTAGGTGAACTGGCTTATGAAAGAAAGTTTTGAAGGTCAAGAAGAGAATATATTCCCTTTATAAGGGAATTCTCAGTATGGTCACAATACATGGATTAATTTTTAAAAAAACTTCTACCTTTATGAAATAAAGTGATTTGAGTAAAGCAGGACAAATATTTTCTGTTCAAACTGTGGGGGTTTTTCAACCAGGTAATTTTTGTTGTAAAAGTTGCTTCCCATTTCAGGACAGAATCAATTGTTCAGTTGAGTCTTCTGAAAATACTAAAAGATTGGCAAAAAATTCACGATGGCTTGGTGTTACTGTGATGTCTTACTGTTTGCACACCTGTTGCATGCCTATACAGCCTTCTCTCTCAAGCAAGCCCACAATCAGGGTACAGCCTCTGCTACATGGGCAAACCAGAGGCTTTTGTGAGGTGAGGCTCTCTCTGTCAAGAGCTCAGATGTAGATGCAGCAGAGAAAACTTAGCTCTCTCTCAAGAAGTGTCAATCAAAGAAAGGAAAACTACTGACGGGTTCTAAATTTAAAATATGTTTGAATTTGCCAGGCTCTGTGTGACAAAAACCAGCAGTGTGAACAGCATATTGAGGCCTCACTACCAGACTACCTTAATGGAAGTATAATGAGATGGCCGTGAACAGTCTCATCACTAAATGGGACCCGACTCGAGAGTGCAGGCTCTTAAAGCTTGTTCTTAGCTGAAAGGCTGGGACAAGCTCATGAGATGGACTTGCTCGCTACAGCTGTGCTAAAAACCTGACACCATGGATTGACCTTGGCTGGAGGACAGGTGCTCGGCAAATCTGCTCTATCACTGTGCTCCTCAGCTGGGCAGGAGAGAGGAAATATAATGAGACGATGAGTCAAGGTAAGGACAGGGAGAAATTGCTCACCATGGACTGTCAAGGGAAAAACACACTTGACTTCGGAAAATTAATGAGAAATAAATCCAAATCTTAAAAGCACTTTCCCCCCACCCCTTCCTTCTTCCTGGGCTTAAATTTACTCATGATTTTCTCTATCTTCCCGTCCCCAGTGGAAAATGGGGATGAGGAATTGAAACTCGGAGTCCCCAGTAATCACTGCACAGGATTAGTCCAGTGTTCCACATTCCTCTGATTGCACACATAGGGCATGGCTTGTATTTTGATTAAAGTCTTCCCCATTCTTTAAGGCCATTTTTATGTCATTGTCATGTATTTATACAATTACATCTAATTTATACTATTAGGCCTACTTACTTAATTGTTGTAGCATGCATGATGAAATGATGAGAATGTGCACTTAAGATGTGCAATTACATAATTACAATGTGTAATGACATTAGGTATAAATATCCTAAAATGTTATGGGAAAAATATACTGTTGAAATAGAAGAATATTTTTTAGGTACTACTTCAGTTTTTAAAAAAGCAGACCAAACCATGTAATCATTCTTCAAAGGCAGGAATTTTCTTCTTATTTTAAGTCCCCATAGTTAAGCACTACCCATTTTGAGCAGGAAAATTTATGTTTAATACAATCAAAAAGGGTAGGAAACTCTATGGAGTATACATATGCTGGGATAACTGAGGTTGTCTTTATTTGCAATATTTTAGAACATCAGAATCCGATTTCTGTGTGTCTTTTTTTTTAATCTGGTGCAAAACTGCAGATTTGACTGTTGTACACAAACCGCATATCAAATAACACAACTTTAGAACTTAGTATGGCTGTACAACATGCAGCCAATGAACTGACAAAGTAATAAACAAAATAACTAATTCCAGCTTTGCTCTGAAACGTGGTATCAATTTCTCTCAAAAATACACAAACAGAAAAGTAGCATGCCCTCAGGAACTCCCTAAACTATCTGTTTGCTCTTCCCAAGGTTTGGGACCACCCCACTGCCTCCTCCTTCCCTACGCCTGAGAGATCCCATGGCTGCCCCCAAGACTTCCCATAGATCCCCAGGAAGACCTTCTACTGCATTCTCAATGATGTATCACAAAAGGTGCAATGTCTCACTTAAAAGCTGTTTACTTATTAAAATCAGATTTAATTCCTGTAAGCATTTAAAACCCACAGAGGTATGGAAGGGTGAGATGGATTCCCCTCCATGGGGCAGCTGCATTGCTGTTGGCAACACACAAGCACCCCAGACTGACCCTGAGCTCCTAATGGAGCTGGCAAGTAGAGCAGCAAGAATTTTACAAGTAAAACGAGCAACAGTGAGTAGAATTTTTCTTTTCTTTAGGAAAAAAAAAATCTTGACAAAAGATTTTGACTAACTTAATTTTAACTTCCCAAACACTTATTTTGGCAATATTCCCCCTCTGAAAATTCAAAACAAAAAGTAATTTTCACATATCAGTTCAGAATGTTACTTCATGTTTACTTTAAAAGCCTTTATTCATAATATATCAGTACTGAAGCCTTTTCACTTTCTTCTCTGGGGAGTTTTGTTTTCAGGTATCTTCCTGTTACCCTTTAATTTCGCTAGAAGAAGGAAGCGGGGGGGAAAGAACAGCATAAATGAAAGTTTTCATGGCCAGAATTCTGATGTTGAAAC
Organism: Origma solitaria; assembly: GCA_013397895.1. NCBI lineage: Eukaryota > Metazoa > Chordata > Aves > Passeriformes > Acanthizidae > Origma > Origma solitaria. The sequence continues at coordinate 792,119 of VZRL01005110.1, forward strand.
TGACTGAATGCTGTATGTTGATTTCTACCATCAGTATCTGAGGTAGAATATCAGAAGAGTATTTGAAGTGATAGAAAGGTAGACTTAGAAGTATTTGAAGTGATAGAAAGATTTTCCATAAGGAATACAAAGAAGAATCCCAAACAGCTTGAAGTGGGTGGACAGGAAGGGATAAAAGGATCAATGGGAGTAGGAGGCTGGGGGACACTACTTGTAGTGCTGATTTCTAGACCTCCAGCCCCAAGGCATGGGGAATCCACACCATACCAGGAGCAGAGCGGCCACAGTTACAGAGGTGCATTTCACTCCCTCCCAGCTGGGTGGTCTCTGTGGAGGAGACGGTGCACAGATAATTAGGTTGGTAATTTGGACCTCAGTGTCTGTCAGTTGCAGTCGTTTCTGAGGGAACAAAGCTTCTCACGACATACCAACATAAGCAACACATACATGGCAGTGAAACCCCAAATGACCATATGCCTTGAAGCTTGGGATTTGTAGGCTTTGAAATCTTGTTCTGAGCAAAACAACTTTAGATGCAGCTTTTACAAATCTTCCATAATGAACCTTTCTTTAAAAAGGTAATTCTATTTCAAAACAAGTTATAAAGTGACATAATTGTCCCTTATTAAAGAGTTCTCAGATAATGGCACACTATACTTAGGCTTCCCAAAATGTTCTTCTTCCTTTCTGAATATTTTAACCTCAACAGGTCTCCAATGTCAGACCTGAAGGCCTGTCTGAAACCTGAAGGTACCTCTGTAACAAGTGTGCACTTCAAGTTTAAGAAATTATCCGCCTTGTGCTGGCTCGCACTTGTCTTGTCTGATGCTTCTCCATTCTTTGTATGGCTGCACATCTCAATATCAGACATATATATGTAACCCTCCCTTAACCCTTTAAATGTAAATTTTAACACTTTTCATGATTGGGATAATGCTGGCAAAATAGCTATAAAAATGGGACCCTGACAGGAAATGTATGGTTACCAAATCTTCACTTTTTTCCATTTCCTGACACACAAATTCTTGTAAAAGAAGCACACGAGGAAGAAATATTTATCTTGTGATAACAATTTGCTTGCAAATCCTTGAAACACTAGCAATAACAAAGACATTTTGGGTCTTGGCATTTAAACAAAGACTACCTTTTTATATCTGTCAACATTGTCAAATGATAAAATGATTTTGTGTTTCAACTGATCAGAAATTTGCTCATAGAGTATGTTTGCATTTTATGTTAGATTAGATTGTCCTGATAAGTCTGTCTTTTCTTATTTTTTTACCATTTTTGATGACATTTGTTACAAAATGAAAATTAAAATGAAAAATAGTTTTTGCCTGAGAAATGTATTGGCAAACATAATTACTACCTCAAATGTGATAAAGCCATACAAATCACCCACTCATAAATCCTGCATTGTAATCCTCTAAAATCTATCATTGGTCTTTATTACAACCTTCCTATTGTACAGCCTTTCACCTGATATGAGGCTCGTGCAATTACAAAAAATATATCAGCAGTAAAACATTGTTCATGAAATCTGGCAGGGTATGTAAAAGTTAACTGCACTGTGTATTTTACCCTGTAGTTGGTTTACAACAAAGCCAATCATGCTCTGAATACTGTGGTGGAAAAGAACACATCTTTCATCCAATTAGCTATTATACAGATGCTTGGGACCACATGGACTGCGCCCTGGAAAGCAATCACACTGCTCTCAATGAGATAAGATAATGCTGGAGGATTTAGCTGGTCATATGTTTATACTGTGAGTTCATATAGCCTGAGTTCTTAGGCTGCTCTGGCCTGGTTTTCGCCCCTGAGCTGAGCCAACTCTCAAAACCGAGCAGGTCATTCTGTTTTACTTGCTTCCTCTTGAACACTTTTGAAGGAAAGTCTGAAAATGGAGCTAAAAATCTGTTCCTAGAGATGGTTTGGTGACTTGGACTTTCTACACAAGTATCCCACTTGAGCTTTTAAACAAGACCTGAAACACTCATAAGGAGAATTCACTGTTAACGAAACAAGGTGAATGATGAAAATATATTTTCTTGCTTCTTTTTAAGGAGACATAACAACACACAAACAAAATTTGCCTCTTGAATATCAGCCTCACTTGGTGTGGACACAGCCAGGACAACTGACCCCAAGGTCAGTGATCAAAGGGGTATCCCATACTATACGTCGTCATGCTCAGGATATAAAGGCAGGGACAAGTAGAAGGAAGGGTGGACGTGTTCCAAGTTGTGGCGTTTTGTCTTTCTGAGTCACCAAGACATGTGATGGAACCCTGCTTTACTGGGAAAGGCTGAACACTTGCCCATGGAAAGTGGTGAATTAACTCCTTGTATTGTACTGCTTGTGTGAGCAGCTTTTACTTTCCCTATTAAATTGTCTTTATCTCAACCCACAAGATGTTTCACTTTCACCCTTTTAATTCTCTTCCCCATCCCACCAGGAGCAGAGAAGAAGTGAGCAAGTGGCTGCATGGGGCTGAGCTGCCAGCTGGAGTAAAACCTTCAGTGCTGGGGCTGTGCATTCACAGGCACAGTCCAGCTTAAACCCCACTAGATCAAGAATGCTGCAGCACTGCTCTCGCCCTTGGTCACAGGCTCTCCTTATCAAGCACTCCATATTACTAAAATTAATCAAGTATGTGTTTGGAGGAGTTGATCCCATCAAAATGAAGCCAAGCACAAGAAAGTTCTTTCCATCGCCTTTAGCTGGGTAATGGCAGAGCCAACACAGGCAGGCTGGGAATACAGGACCAGCACTTCATCTTAAACTGCCTATGAGACAGAAGAGGAAAGGCTAAAGAGAGATGTGCAACATTTGGAGCCCCTGATGGCAGGGAGTTCTTTTAAATGCTGATCAGCGTTTGACAGTACCACCAGTCTGTGGAAATACTGCAGGATTGGGCTGTTATTTAACATTTACAAATTAATACTGCAATCAAGATAATGAATGGCTTGAGCACACATGCTTTCACACACCACCTGTCCATTCCCCTCTCACTTCTGTTGTTTCTTCTCACTCTGAAGATAGTTTGCTAATTGCTATGCTTGTATGTAATATGACATGGCCACAGGGAGCAGAGAAATGGGAGGGGAGGGGGTGAGAGAGAGAGAGACAGACAGAGAAAGCACTTTTGCTTTGAGTAACTACTGAATCTTGTCTCTGGTGGTAAGAGTTTATTGTTCTAACCTCTTGGTCACCTCTTAAAATATATGAAAGGGCAATGGCAACACTTGTTATGCACTTCTGTGGCAGACCTGTGATATATAGCTACGCACCACCCTCCGTTTGATCCAGTCAACTGCTCCCTTTGCTGGCATTCACAACTGAAACAACCAAATGCGTCTATTAACACCCATCAGACAAGCACTTGATCAGTAACCAGTGAGACCCACGTGTTATAAAACGGGATGAGTGTTCTGGATAACAATTTATTTCTTAAGTTGTCATCATCAGAAGGAAGAAATTATGTAAAACCAGGCTTTTGCAATAAGATGCAGTAGCCAGATGGAAGATAATGTGGTATCAATAAAGATTTTTTAAATAGCCAGAGTGCTTTTTGGAAAACTGCAAAATTTCTAGGGAAATTGATAAGCATGGACTTTCAAGAAGTCTATATTCTAAACAGTAATGCTGTATGTGACATTTATTTCCAAAAGAAAGCACATTAATGTTTCTGCTCCATTGATGGTAATGATGACAAACTCCTCAGACTAAAACATTTTTCATTAAAATACTGCCATTTCTATGATCTGGTGCCTTTCTTTCAATCTTAACAATGAATAAGTATTCAACATAAAAATTATTAAGTCATTTTTAAGTTATTTGATCAGGAAATATCTCCAAGCAAGAGTATTTGTTTTGGAGTGATGTTCTGTTATGAACACACTTCAATCCCTGTCACAAGAAGATATTGCAATCTCAAAACATCTGCTTAAATCAAAATATCTAATTTACATCAAATATAAATTTACATAACTTTGTATTTTGTCAGCGGGGATTTAAGCATTTTTCTAGCTGCAGAAAAGAGAACATAAGCAGTATCAAAATAAAAGGGTACCCTGAGCACACACATGGGTAGTACTTTCATTTATTACCCAAAGTGTTCCCTATATAGCCTTTACTCAGTACTTAGAGCACCCCCTGATCCACAGCCTATAATAGGAGAGGATACATTTTAACGTGTCTCAGGAATACTTAACAACACCTGCACTTAGTCCTTAGGCGCACACTAAAACACACACTTTCTGTCACTGAGCTGAGCTAAAGCTCTAGTAATGCGCATATAAACTGAAATATATACTTTCTGTATATGCTGCACAGGTATTACACAGATAAGTTATAAATAGCAACTACAATAGGAAAAATTTAAGTGTTTCTGTGTGAACACTTTTTTTTCTTCCAGCTGGATTTACTTATATATGGGTACTAAAAAACAAATCCTGCTATGGCTACTAAAATCAGATAATTCTTCTGTTGTATCTGTAACATTAATTACATATTTGGATCCTGATTTTTTATTGTATAGAGTTATTGTTTCCCCCTGCAATAAAAATGACAGTTTGTAGAGTTTTCCCTTTCGGTCTCCGTGTGAATATCTGCTGGCACTCCAAAACCATTAACACAGCAAAGTATTTCCTGTACTTTTATAGAAGTCTGGAGACCAGAAAGATCAGTATTATAATTTTATAGTGCTGTTTGCTTTACCATTTGTGTGCTAACCCAATTAAGATAGTAAATGTCAATTTGTCCTTCAGACACAGTGTACCCATGTTCTTTAGGAAAATTTTTCACAGAGATGTTCAATTTTTATACTCAGAGTTCTTAAAGTTTTGGGATGTTACTTTTTACAAACTGTATAAGGAATGGTAAAAAGCAGAAAACATCAGGCTTTCTGCATTTATTTGTGTTTTTCTGTGATATTTTCTCACTCAAATAAATGAATGAATTTATCTCCATCATACCCTTGTGAGCTAAACACTGCCATTTTCATTTTTCTCTGACCAACGCAGATGTTTGAAGCTTTTCTTCTTGGTTTGGGAGAGTAGGGGGATGTATTCATTCACTGAGTGGATTTCAATTTCTGTATAAAGCAGTTGGAGAGAAACATATATTTTAAAGCAAATGAAAGCCCAGGGAAATGTACCACACTTAAATTGTAATATATCAAATTTGACAGTAAGCAGACTCCCCTCATTCTCCAACATTTCTTTGTTCTGTTCCACACCCCTCTCATATATCCTTCAGTTTTAATTATTTTTATTACTTATTACCTATACTGCTCAAAATACGCTAGGCATTTTTTGGAGACAACCCTTGCCCTGAACAGCATAACGCAATAATAACTGTGTAGTTCCAGAATGCCATTTCTCCCTCTTTTATAGCTCTATTACTGTTCTATCTGTGCAGCTCTGAATTTAATGCATTTCTCCTCATCTCCCTGTGCCCCAGGGAAGGACGACCATCTCCACTGTACAGATAGGAAATCAAATAGATCCATAGTGTACACTGAGTAGAGCTCTCAAGCCAGTTTTTCTAGTCTTTGGTCTCCTCCTGACATAATCCACCTGGAAATGGGTTGCAGGGCCCTGCCACCGACATACATTCCACCTGCCTTAGCAGCCATACTGTGTCATCCTCAGATAATTTTTATAAGGTTCCTGGTGCCACCTGTCTAAAGAGCATGAGTGCTTATAGAAAAGTTGATTTGTGGTTGCTCTTTTAAATAATTGGATTAAGCCACAAATATTCTGCAGCTGCTCAGGCTCTGAGCAAGGTACAAGAGAGAGTCAGATTCTAGCTCCCACAGAGAGTGTGTCTGTCCCCAGAGATTAGGGACAGATTCCTGGGGAATTAGGTAGGCATCTATCTATCTATCTATCTATCTATCTATCTATCTATCTATCTATCTATCTATCTATCTATCTCCTTTGAAGATTGAATATAAATGACTTGGGAAGGCACTGGATAAAAAGTAGCAGGAAATTTCAAAACCAGCTTTAGAAGACCTAGGTAAACTAGAAAGTCAGCGGACACCCAAACACGAGGATCAACTCCACAGAGTTTTAATACTTAAACCTATTTGCACAGGGCATCTTTCTTTCCCCATTCTCCCCTAGGAAGTAACACCTTTGGTCATGCACCACACAGTCACAAAACTGAGGCATTCGTAATCCATGGAACAGCTGCCTTTTGAATTTCTCTTCCCTAAATATGTTCCTCTGCCACTGGAGTCTGAAGTTGTTGCTTTTGATTATAAACACCTCCTACATCCCTGCTGAGCAGATTGCCATTCTCCCTCCCAGACTACCTCCACAAGTACACCGGGAAAGCTGCCAGCATACAGAGTTCCCCTTCCTCCTTCGTTGCGAAAACTATATTCTGACAATATGGTACAGGTGCAGCTTTCACAAGAAACAGCCCCCACAGCCAACTGAAACTGCTCTAGTCAGGATAAATTGGAGTCTTCTTGGGGATTTTCCCTTATTTTCTGAAACCTTAGTAACTGTACACAAATAAATAAAGTTCCAACCATTCCATCTGTGATAAATGAACATATAATAAATCTGAGTAAAAATGTTTCTATCAAAAAGAGTTTTATGAATAACATCTTATAAAACAGTATTTACCCTCTATTCCATACCATTTTCCTTTAAATTAGTGGGAAAAGGAAGAAGTGAGAGATGGAGGGAATAAATACAGTACAGAAAAAATATTGGTAATTTACCGGGATTTTTTTTCCAAATATCATCACATTCATCATTAAAAATGCTGTCTTTCAAGAAGACAGACCCATGTGGTCACATTCTTATAAATTCATGGTTCTCACATACTTAATTCTCTCATTTGTCTGTCTGACATTCATCTGGATTCATACTGCCAAGTCTCACGCAGTGAACATGATAATAAAACCAATAATGCCTCCTACACTCCAGCTTAGCTGCAAGTGGCTTCCATATGCATGTGACACCAGTGTCTGTCTCCCATAAAAATGGTAAAACTATCTTTTTTCTGCTCCACTGCCATCTCTCCCAGGCAGTGGATTTAACAGGGCAATGTGACCCACTGTCTGGATGTATCCAGGGTAAGGTGAGGTTGCAGAATAAAGACAGGACTGACACTGCTCTGCAGCCAAGAACATTTTCTTGAGCCAGAAACCAAACACAAGGAGCTCAGCTGCTCCATATAACGTCCAGAAGGGTCATCAGCTCTGAGATACAAGCCTCCTGCGACAGTCTGCAGTACTTGCAGCTAATATTCCATATGGAAAAATAGTCTATGCTGCAGCCCAAAAATACAGATCTTCCACAGGATGGTGATCTAATGTTCAAGAGATAACTAGACAAAAATATAACAGCAGATGACACAAAATAAGAAGTGTTGATATGGGCTAGAAATTGAACATAATACAAGCAGAAACAATCAGCAACTGGCACCAGCCCTCTGGACTTAAAGAATTGTTATCAGCTCTTGGAGCCACCATTTCCAGCCATTTTTTTCCCACCTGCTCTAGCAATGTGCACTCCTTCATATTATGGCACTGTCTCTCATAGAACAAAACCACACCAGTTCACTCTGCTTCCTCTAAATAAGTAAATACATATATCCTATTAGAAAGCATAATCAGTTACTGCATAGTGTGATACAGCACATATAACTCTGTGGCGCAGGCAGAAGAGTCCTGACTCAGGAAATTTCACTCAGTTTAAGTAACTGACAATTTTTAACATTAAATTCTAATTACTGAGACTGGTATTGAAAAAGAAATAGAAAGCAAAAAATTAAGTCAACACTTTGCCTCCTCCTTTTTCAGACTCAGCTTCAGCCCAACATCTCTCTTCCCACCTTCCCAATCTCTTCCCACCTTCCTCTGTTTTGTCAAACCCTTCAGTGCAGTGCTGGGAGGTGCAGGAGCTCTGGGTCAGTGCCAATTTCTACTACCCTTTGCTTCTCACTATTTTCTTCCACTGCTCCTTGGCCCTTACTATTCTCCTGCCCATGTGCAGGACCTTCCATCTCTTCAGGGGGGTTCCTGCCCCAGTGTGCGGGTGTCCAGCTGTGATCCCAGCAATGTTCCCTTCCACTGCTCCTCTCTCCTGGTAGGTCTATTCACTTTTTTCTTCCTGTGTCTCCTCCCAGCATGGCCTCCTTCCAGTAGGGCACTATCCTACCAAACCCTGCTGCTGCTGCTCCATGAACAGTGCTGTGAAACTAAATAAACACATTACCAGTTCCACTTATTATGTCTTCTAAATATTTCACATTCCAAGAATGGTCAGTAGCACTGGAAGACCCATTGAAGTCAACAACACTATTAATATGATGAAGTGCTCCACTCTGTGTTCCCAAAGACTGGTTTACCCATTTCCCCTAGTTGAAGAAAAAGGCAGTACTTTTTTTTTCAGGAATTTTTTGGTTGTTAATCACACAAAAATGAAGAGTTAGAATCACGGAGGACTGGAGATGCTCAACAAAATTTTGGGATTTAGTGGAATGGTTTGAAATTAAATTCTGAGCTGCCAGAGATGGCGAACAGGATCTGCTGCAACAAGATCTAACTTCCTATTGTCGTCAAAGTAGATGTGGTGCATAGGGACATAGCTTAGTCCTGGACCTGGTAGTGTTAGGTTAATTGTTGTATTCAATGACCTCAGAGGACTTTTCCAGTCTTAATGTTACTGTGATTCTATGAAACAATTCACTACCTTAATCTGCTCTGATTTTTTGTGTTGCATACCAAAGTATTTATTACATCAAAAAGACTTGTAAGAAATGACAATTAGACAGTTCATCCTACTATAGTGTCTGTTGAAATCACATTAATGCTTTGGTTATTAAGACCAAATAAATATACTGCCTGGCTTTGTCTGGGGAATTTTTAAGGCTGACACTGTAGGACCAGTGAATATCTCCATCTCTCTGTCACCGTGGTTACTGTAGAAAAGACTGTGAACTTCTGAAAAGATAGATTTCAAACACTGACTGTCCCAGTTATGGCCTACACCTATTCTAGCTCTTGACTAGTTTAGATATATGTAAAATGTTTCTTTAATCCTGGATTTTGACCCTATTGTAAAATGAAAGATTCCTTTTTGAGTGAAAAAGGGGTTTGTCATTTTCATCACTGAAAAAAAGCATTTTTCACCATCTGAAAGACTTTTTTTCATTTCTCTGCACTAATTATACAACTAGCATAAAAATATGGCAAAAAAATTGAAAGATATCTCTGTTTACCTTAAATCTTTCAAAAAATAGCTTTGGACAAGGTCAAATTACATACTGTGAGGAGAAATTGTAGTATTCTTTTTGAAATAAATATGCCTTAACTGTGTTCTGCACCTCAGCTACTTTTAAGAGTCATTTACTAATAATGTGTGTTTAACAAAGAAATTTTTATAAAGCATGAATATGATCTTAGCAGTGTTAACATTACATTTATGATATTAATAATGAATGGAAAGTATATGATCAGGCAAAAGAACAAAGAAAAATGAGTGACTATACCTTAGGCTGTGGTTCCCAGAAGCCAAAGCCTCTGAAAATTATTTTTAATGAAGCTTTTATTTTACCAGTTAATGTCACAGTGAAATATCATATTCATTTCTATATGAAAGTTAATTGCATTCAAGCATTTGAAGGATAAACAGTAGAAAATTGTCAAATTTAAGATAGGTGTATGAGTGTCCAGGCTTTTGGCAGGGAAAATCAGGAGTAAAGTTTAGATAGGGAAGAAGGGAAGGGTGAGGGGATTAAGATTAAGTTTTATTTCTCATTACACTACTCTGATTTGATTGGCAATATATTAAGTTAATTTCCCCAAGTGGAGACTGTTTCACCCATGGTAGTAATTGTGGAGTGCTGTCTCCCTGCTCCTATTGCAAGCATTTCATTACATTTTCTCTCCCTCACCCAGCTGAGGAGGGGAGTGAGAGAGTGGCTTTTGTGAGCACCTGGAATCCATCCAAGGTCAACCCACCACAAGAAAAAGAAAATGTGATGACGACTAAAGGAACACAGTTATAGAAAAGAAAATAAGTATCTGGAGTCAAATCTAATATAAAATATCAAGTCAAACCAGATGATAAAAAGAATTAGAAAAATTCTAAACAGGAATGACCAAAACATTTGACACTTCACTTTGTACAACAGTCCTGAGCTAACAACAGAAGGATGAAGATGTTCTGAAAAGCCCATTACATCCGTTAGAGATAATAACTCCCTTTGGCTGAAAGGCCAGAGGGATATTCCTAAGTCCTCCAGTTGAACATAGCTCAACAAATCTTCTGACAGGCTGAAAAAGTGTGAACCTAACACCTGTTGTGTTTAAGTGCACATATGCTAGAGCTGTAACAGCCCACTAAACAGGACTGGCGAACAGGCTCAGCTGCAGCTGGTTCCCACTTATAGGAGCACTTAATCATTTTTCATGCTCCCAGACAACACCTAGGCATAGATTTGAACACAGAATAGGCCAAAGACAGCTTTAAACAGACACCCTGCTTTGGGTGAGAAGAAAGTTTAGGTATCAGGATACAAACTGTGCCAGCTAGTTATCCTCAGGGCCAAAATGTTGCTCCCAGTCCATTTTACTTACCAGTACACATTCAGTCATGAGGTTTCAGAGTAGTAAGGCACAGAAGTAAATCCATGCACTTCTGCTGAAATTCATTGTAAATGGTTTGGAATCCATGAGACTTTTCTCTTTTGCTAAGGAGTAATCACATGAAAAAACACTCAAAAGCAAAGAAAAAAAGAGCACTGCCTTTTTAAAAATTTCTTTTTTAATAGAAAGCTTAAAATTTACTAAGAATATGTGGCACATCCCTCAGGAATCACTTAGCTGATTTTTCATTCACTTACACTGATGTTTAATTCTGTGTAAATCTTTCTGAGAAGACAGAATTTTATTCAGTCTGTGCTTTAGTGAGGAAGTTAAGTTAGTGGAAGAAGGGGATTTTAACAGTTACGTTCAGTTACATTTTTATAGGAAATACTGTTATAATACCAGGAACTTCAGAAGAGATGCAGTAAAGGGAGATCTGTTGATTTATATGGACAGTGAAAACAGATTCTAATGAGTTCTTTTCAGACTAGCTGGACACAAAATTTTCCTCAGGATTTACACACAAAACTACCTGAGTAACTCCACCGACACAACAGTACTTTGAACCAGTCACATATTAACACAGCTCACAAAGGGGTCCACAGGACTCTTGAAATATTCCAGCTAAACAGCAGGAATGGCAGTTGTCTCTAGTTCTGACACTGACTGAGTAGTTAACCCTGGACAAAACATTTAATCTTCCTTCACTGATCCATTGCGGAAAGAGGATTTCAGTCCCTACCTACCTGAAAGCTATGTAGGAAAATATGTGCAATTATATAGTAAATATGTGCTATTAGATAGTAAATATTACTATAACAAAACATGCAAAAAAAAAACCCTTTTACATGTTAAATTAGGGCTAGGTCAGAATACTCATGCAATGAGTTTCTGTTATTATGCTTATTTTAAAATAAATCAACACCAAAGCTCTCAATACTCCAAAACATTGAGGAAGAGTATGGACCAGTTTGACCAGATCTGAGCTTTGTTGGCCTGTATTTACATCTAAAAAAGGACTCAGCTGACCAATAACATGATATTGCAGCCCCTCCTCTAATATGCATTGACCTAAAGCTAAACGGCTGCCAACATGAGCTCTGTAAAGCTTCATCGCATTCCCTGCTAAGTCTTCATTCTGTCACTTTATAGTATCTGTAGATCAAAAACAGCTCTCCAGCCCTGCCTTAAGCAATGGATAAAGCAATTTCCTTTAAGAGTTTTAGGGTATTAGACCCAAGTGCATTTCTGAAAAGTCTCAAATGGAACAGATAAAAGGGCAAGCAACAGATATAAAAAGAAATACTCTCAACTTGATACCTGGCAAAAGGGGGTGATTTTTGTGTCTGTTGATTTCACAAATCATTAAACTTAACAGCAAACATAAAATGGATGTTTTCTGCCTATTTTTTAAATGTGGAGGCGTAGGGGCTCTGGTAATGCTCCCCTATGTGAGTGGCCATTAGACTGAGCGTTGCATGGAGGGCAGCTGCATAAGCTCTCTCACAGGGTCATCGTCAGACACCAGATGCAGTTTGTTGTAGCCCCAGGGGCAGAAACCACAACTACTTATTGTGATTGCAGTCAAAGGTCTTATCTGTGTCCAGGTTATTTTTTTCTTCTCCAGGAGAAAACATCAGTGATTCAACTTCAGTTAAGCTATACAATGCTTATATAGAAGACGACATCACTCACTTCCTCTACATTTATTTCAGAAAATCTCTCTGCATGCATTCCTCTGCCTTGCTGTGCCACTCCTCAGCTGATAGAAGGAGCTGCAGCACAGGATGCCTTTTTCAGCTGACTCCAGGCCAGCTATGCTGTTACACAACCTGACAGGGACAGTAGCCTTCACCAACAGGTGAAGTAGCACAACCATTGCAGTAAAGAACTTCCTCAGGCTGTGCTCAACAAGGCAGACAAAGAAATGAAGAACAGGTCCTGGATTCAACAGCACACATTTAAGAATACCCAAGCATGGGTGCACCTATTATTGCAGTAGGTTTAAGCATTATGCCCAAAACAGGCCTGAGCACCTTTCCCTCTGGGCATCTGCTGTATAGATATTGGGTTTCTCATATTTGAAGCTTCAGATGTTTGTCATGATGATTCAATCAACACTGAGGAGAAACACCATTTTTTCTTAGAGTATCGGCTCCAATGCTTAAAAAAAGTGTGCGAATAAAATAGAAACTAAAATTATATTAAAATAAGAAAAAACAGAATACAAGAGTTTGGACTGCTCTATAGAACCTCATTTTAATGAGTTTAAAGTTGAGCCCTGCCTTTGACACTTTTGATTAGTACATAATAATATCCTCATGTACTTGAGTAAACACAGGTAAGGCAAGACAGGACCATCATGTTGGTTCTAAGAGTGAAGTACCTTTTTCCCCAGGGACCAAAAATTATTTTTTTTTGACATCTTGCACTTATACCAGATCAATCAGTAATAAAGATACAAAATAAAAAAAAAATTAATTTTTATTTAAAATTATTTTTTTTTAATTAAATAAAAAAGGAAAAAAATTCTTTATTCCCTTGATCCTTAATAGTTTTGCTTTCCTTGGAAAAGAAATTATTTCCTGCTCTTCTATCAATGATCTTCTGAAAAAAATAGTTTTGACAGACTGAAAAATAGAAAACGGTGTATGCTGACAGTCAGAGTTGAATTAATGGACAAGTATTGGTAGTTAAAGCTTACTTTTAATACTAGGTCAGACTTGTGTTGCAGTAGTGAAATACTAAATCACTGTGGACAGGAACAGAAAGTGTGCACATTGCTATCACATCATCACATAAGCTCTAACACTTGTGTTACTTTGCTCTTTTATGAACTATCAAGATCCTGTATGTGGTATTTCAGTAATTAAGATTATGTTTCATGGAAAATTTCTCTACTGTTATGGTGATCATACAATAAGGTACTTCTGAACTTCATTTGTGCTTAAAAAATATAATACAATAAGGGTCATGTGCTAGAAAGTACTGACTGTCCTGAGTTAGATGTTGTAACACCAAACTCTGAAACCACTGAGTACTCTCTAAGCTTTCATCACTGTAGTGAAGAGAAGCAGACATGAGTTTTTGATTCAGAATTTGTAATTCAGCTTTTTCTCAAGACTTGATTGGGAAAAACTCTTCCTGGGACTGATCCAGAGAAAGGCTAAGTTTTTCAGAGAACCCCATAACTCACCATGTCATTTGTACTAATGTCAGTGACAATCTGTGGTGTGAATTCCTCTTGGGATCACTTTTAATATGACGCATCAATTCTCATTGGGAGCCCCAAATGCCAATGCCCTTTCACAACACAATCCACTGATTTCCTGGGATTTGACCTCCTGTTAAAAACAGACTAGGAAATTAGTAAGCTCTATCTCAAAGAGCACATTTTCCTTTTTTACTTCCACTGAGATGATATGAGAGAGACAGACTTCAAGAGCGGCCCTGCCTCAGGTAGCAGTACTGCACTCAAGGGGTGACAGACCCTGCGGGTGTTACACATCTCAGAACTGCGCAGAAGCAGTGAGGAACAAGCAGTCCCTTGCAGCTGGCACGCTAAGGAGCACTTGAAAGGTATCACAAGCTTTTCTCTTCCTTCAGCAGCAGTCAGGCCAGTGCCCCTAACCCCAGGAAGGTCACAAACTGATAAGTTACAAACTACTGACCAGCCTCCATCACTAATTCAGCTGGCGACAGGTTTGGCTGATTGGCTCTCGTAACCATGCAGGCTGTTACAGGGCAGTAGTAATATGAGAACTAATGAAGCAGCAGTTGCTTTGCTCAAATTATTCCCCATCCTTCCCTTCCAGCGGTTGCCTGACTTAAAAAGAGAGGCCCTGAAGGCACAGAACATGCTGGATTCCCAAGGCCCACATATCAGGGCATCCCTTATACAGCTGTCATCCTTCTCTAACTCTTGCTACAACATCCAACAAAATGCTCAGCTACTTCTGAATTATTTTGACTAATCACTACCTTTACAATACAGCTTGGATTTCAAGCACAGCTTTTGAGCACCGGTTGATTTATAGGCATACAGGCATATGTTTTTTCCACGGAAAGAGAAACAACTTGATTTCTTTATTAATCAGTCTTTCCAGAGATGTTGTTGAGATGTAACTAAATAATTCAATACAGTATCAGGGCATAAGAGAGTAGTGAAGGACTGGAGGACTCTTTTCTAAAAGAAAACTGCAGCTAGGATCTGAGGCATTGGACGCAAATTTAATACTTATTTTGATAACTTCAAGGCAAATAAGGTTTCTTTTGCAAATACTGGCTTGCCATATAGGCATGTAAATACTCTAGGGTAAACACTCAGTACAGCACATGGAAAGAATGAGTTATGAATATATTACAAAATAAAAGGAGTACATGTGTATCTCTGGTGTGTTCATTGGAACAGTGAGCCTTCTGACTGCAGACATGCAGCCACTTGCACATTTTTGGTATGTATTTACACCACTGCAAAAACACAGAGGGAAAGAAAGGATGGCAAGTCAGTGCTCAAGGATGACACAAATGATGCCATGAGCAATACTCATGTGTACCAGGAAAAAACACTTGCAGCCTGAAGGGGAAGTACAAGATGGCACCATTTCTGGACTAAAGCAGAGGTTATTACACATAGACCAATGAGTGAAAAGCAGAGCAGCAAAGCAAGACATCAAACTGCTCTGTGCTATCTCACAAAAAGTCATAGAATCATTAAGTTGGAAAAGACATCTAAGATCATCGAGTCCAACCATTAACCCAGCATTGCCCTGTTCACCACTAAACTGTATTCCCAATAGCCACATCCACATACCTTTTGAATCATCCATGTCTTACACCATCATCTGTTTCACCTCTGGATTCGGCCCTCTATGTCTGTGACCTTGGAGCAGAAAACTACTCATACTAAAAGATCAGAAAGTGCATTTCTTCTTGTAAACCACACAACAACCCCAGATTTAGTAATTCCCACCTCTGCCCAAATAACTTGAGAATAAATTTGACTCACAGTATTTTTGACAAACACAAAACATGCCAACAAAAATCTCACACAAGTCCCTTAAAAAGCCGGTTATCCTAGAAGTAGTAACCCTATAAGTCCTCTAACCACCTAGCTAGCAAAGTCCTCCCACACCCACACATATCAACACATTTCAACAAGTTTATGATTGCATGCAGAACCCCCATATATAAAATACATATAGTACATAATATATGTATTATATATATAATGTGTTTGTATATTTATGTGTGTGTTTGCATGTGTCTTTATGAATTTTAAAAGAATATACTAATGATAGATCAATATGACCTGAAGAAAGCTAGAAAAAAAAGTGAAATATCAAATTTAAAAGCAAAAAAATACATACACAGGCAGGTATTGTTCCTTAAATGTAAAATAATCAGAAAAATTAACAAAAGTAAAATGATATTTTAAAATGGAAGGAAGAGAAATCTCCCTCATGAAAATAAGGGTGGAGTGGAGGGCAGTGAGAGGTATCCCTTCCACAGCCATAAACAATCAGAAGGGATAAAAGCTTTTGTTCTACTTTAATAACTTATCAGGAGATTAAGAATCCTTTGTTTTGAAGCATTTTCTTCTTCCTGTGATTAATGTTGACTGCAATGCTTCTGTGACATTTTGACACTTGTTTATAACTTTATGTCTGATTTTAAAGTTTTGGGGCTTTCGTCTCCAAATATTTATTTTAAAGCATTCACAAACTGATCAGTATAATGCACTCTGCTGAACATTCTGGGTACATGCAATTAATAAAAAAGCTTGATTTTAATGTAAAAGCTTAATACTTCAGAGACCCACTTCCAACTGCCTTTTATTGTACTCAGGTAGCTGAGCTTCCATTCCGTCCACATCCACATTGGTATTCTTCAATTTGGTAATCTTTCCCATGTTTCTTTTGCCATTCCTACTGACTTATTGGTATTTCTAGGCTCCATTATGCTTATTTGTGAACTGAGTTTTCCAGTGTTCCTTTGTTGGACTGGGCTGACCAGAGCAAAGCATGTCATTGACAGCACACCTACTTGTACATGCTGGCTGCAGACACCCTAATAGGAACCCACACAACTCATGTGCAAAATAACTTAACCTTGGCTCCCCTGGTCCTTACATTTCCACAGTTCATGCCTTGAACCCCGACCCTCCTGTCTCCTCAGTTCAGAACACGCAGGTTGTGGGGCTGATGTAGATGGACTCTGCTCTCTGTTGGTGAAGCTTCCCTGCCTTTGCCCTCTGCCCTCACTGTCCTGCTCTGCAGTAGTGACCAGTGTGACTTTGCAGGCAGCTGCACAATCCTGTGATGCCAATATGAAATGCATCCTGAGAGCAATGGGGTGGCTCCTGTTAGGGTTGATGTGTTTGTTTTGCCAGGTGATGCACATTTGTGGCATTAACTGAACATTTGGAAGAAGCAAGCTTAACCTTCTGGGAAATCATGCTTTTTCTCATCTTGAACTTTCCACTGTACTAATGTTTTTCTCATTTACCACAGAAAGTTCAGAACCAACTGGGAGAAGTTTTTAAGATGTTTGTCTTGTCAGAATAAATTTCTTCAGTGAGTTTATAACCAGTGCTGCACTGGACTATTATAAGCAATATAAGCTTACCTTTGACTGGTACCTCAAATTTCATAATTTTTTTTATATCAAGACCTTTCACACTTTTTGCTATAAACAGCATCTTATATTCTTTTTTAGATTAAAAATATTTAAACTAAACAAACATTTATAAAAAGGATACCAAATCTGACTATGCATTATAGCAAGCAAAACAGGAACAATGTCCATTCATTCTGAGATGCTTTACAGTTCAAAGAAATAAAGTAAATTATTCCTGTTTCAGACTTAAATTGTGATGGGGCTGCAGAGCCAGAGATCAAAACCTAGGTATCAGCTTTAAATAAATTTAAAAAAATAAGAAAGAATCAGCGTAGCTGTTTCTGAAGGTAGCAAGTTAGCATGTTTAGTCTTTTAGCCACGAGCTGGGAGCCCTTTGCTGGCGGGAGCAGGACACTCCGCCCTTGGCTGCCGGAGCATCTCTGCGGAGAAACAGCGGCCCCGGGCGGGCACACAGGCAAACCGCGTCCGAGGGATCCCCAAAACCACCTGCTGACATCATTTAACAGCTCCCAGCCCGTCGCCACAAAAAAAAAAAAAAACCAAACAAAAAAACCACTAAACAAACAACAACAAAAAAACCTTTACCTTTAAACCACCACTTTTCAGAAACACATCATTTTAGTTCTCCATTCTGATGTCTGTGAATATCCCATGTTAGCCTCAAAAGTCTGGATGTGAATTTGCTATCTAGTTTGGGAAAACACGTGGAAGCCTGGAAATTTAAACCTGAATCCAGCAGAAGGCGGAGGAAATGAATTATGTGCGCACATATAAAAGATCTAGCAGTGCTTACCCAGTCATTTTAATATCTTCGTTTTCATAGGGTGTGGTTACATAGCCCACTACAGCACGCAACTAAGGGTAAGTATTCTGTGCCTCTTGCTAGTTTTTCTTACAAAGCTACTGCTATACCCCTGCTCAGCTTTTCTGTTATCCAACTGCTCTGTTCAGTGAGGTCTCAGAACTTGCTCATGGAAGCTGAATTCCTCTTTGACAAATTGCATTTTTTGACAGAACCAAGCTTGCCAGGCTGTCAGACTGAGGGAGCTGGAATGAGGGATTTTTTAAAACATGCAGGAACGATAGACAAATTATCTCATGGAATAACATCATATTGAGGCATAGCATTACGATATATAAATTTTCATGAAATTACAACAGCGTAAGCACTCTTGTGTGAGAAGAGTCTTCACAATTTTAAGTCTACCCCAGACTGGAAACTAAACAGATTTGATCCCCATCCGGTTTTATCTTTTGATGAATTCTGCATCATAGTATGGAAAGTCACACAGAAAATGCCTGGATTCCTATAAAACAGTGTTTTATATAACATAGAAAAAGTTTTTTACAATGTTCTGCATGCTTAGCAATCACACTAACAGCAGAATTCACTGAAGGAGCTTTTTACAATCCCTCATAAACAGAGAAGGAAATTAAATATTTTAATGCTGTTATATGAAGTGATTATCCTTCATCATCTGGGAAAATGCTCTCAGTTCTGGTCATCTAATTCCATTAGATACAGCAGAATTTAACAGAAGTCTTTATAAGTTGTGATATTCCAAGAAATCAGCCTTATAAAATAGCAAATTATTTCACAGATCCATGCTAAATCTAAAGGTTAAATTCCTTCTCAACAGGTAAGAGTATCCTAAAATCTGCTTGGCACAGTTGAAACTTGTGCAACACAAACTACAAACATTGGTTTTTAGAGAGGATGTGATATAGATTAAGGAATGTAGAGGAACATCTAACAATAGCCACTTCTCTGGGGCTCATTTCCCGTACAATATTAAAGGAAAATCGGTGAAATCAAAAGGCAAAACAAGGGTAAAGGGATTGTTCCAGCCGAAATAATATTACTCTGAGGGCTACAATCTCGAACACAGTGCATATGCACCTTACTCAGACTGGGGGGAAGACATTTCCCCATGAGAAACTATTTGGAGAATTCTGGTATTTTCAGCTGAAGTTTTTGGCACCAGACCGTGTTGAAACAGGACACCAAATCTCAGGGTTGACACAGTATAGCAGTTCCTACATTCCTAAAATTCCCATTTAGTCTGTGCAAATTGGATCTAACCAAATGCTTCTGCTGGGCTTACAAAAATAAGGATAAAGTCTAAATTAGGCAATACAGTTTGGCTGCTGTATTTAAAGCTGAGGTATGTGTAAGCTCAAAGCAAAATTCTGCAAGACAGTGGCACTTCTACTGTCTTGGAAGAGCACATGCAGCTCCAATGGTCAGTGTAGGCACAACTACAGAATTCTGTGAAATTGTTTATCAATGCAGCCCCAAATAAAAAAAAAAAACCCTCATACCATTTACTCTATAAAATTCCATGTAGTTTTCAAAATGAAATGAAATTCAGTAACTATTTGTACTATCTATACATTTCTTGATGCATACAGAATTTAAAAGTTGACTTTACAATCTAGCCTATCACTTCAAGCCACTAGAAATTAAAACCATGAATAAATAAAAGATAATTGATTATACAAAGATGATTGAGACCTATGATGTCAATACCTGTATCTACTACCTGTGTCCTCAGAGAGTGAGGAAATGCTTGAAAGACAAACCCCAAAAACTTAAATGGAGTACCAAACTCTTTCAATTTTTTTGTCAAACATAACTAGTTTCAAATATGAATGAAATCGTACAATCTACAGACTGTATCTGAACTAGACAGAATGAGACTGGCTGTGTTACAATTCCCACCATGATTCAGTGAATCATCCAGGCTAATGCTACATCCATACAACTTTTTTCTGGGGGTTGTTAGTTATCCAGCTGGTGAATAAGTAATACAATGGATCTATTCTGCATTTCCTCCTTCTAGAAAGGCTGGCTCATATAATAGTATTTGTTAGTATGAATATAAACATAGTGTGGGCAGGAAATTCTCCCTATGTTGCTTAATAGTTTTACATTAAGTGATTCTTCCTTTTTATTTTTACTATGATGTACCTACAAATCTTACTATTGTTCATTATACCAGGTGCTGTACAATTGAAGAATTACAAGGCAACGTCCAGCCCAAAGTGTTCACTGTTGCAGACTAAAATGAAAAATAAAAATATCATTAAAGTTAACTTCATTATGTATCTCCAAAGCATCTTTAGGTCATATATAAAAAGAAGAAAGAAGAAACAAAACTATGTATTTTATAGCTATTGAAACAATAAACATTTCTATATGTTTAATAAATACAAAAGAGAAGTCTGCAATGCAGTTTTGAAGTGCCTGAAAAATACTTTTTTTTTCCTTTTTTATCAGTTCAGTTTCCTTACCTCCAAAGTGGGAAAACTTTATCAAAACTGGAAAACTCATCTTTGACTCATATTATTCTCTCCGAAACACTTTTATAAGACTAAGCAAACACTAGTGTGGGATAAAAACAAGCATTCATTGTTTTCTTCATTTTTTAAAATGTATATTTTATGTGAAGGTACAAGGTTTTCCACTGAAAACAAAAAGCAGACAGCAAACACACAGAGAGAGAAATAATAAAGATATGGATAGATATGTGATTCTCAGAGATCTTGGAATCTGTTTCTAGAAATTTAAGCCTGGAAGGTATAGCTTTAAATGAATATTCTAATTAAATACTGAAATAATTTCTCCAAACCATCAACAAATATATCAAAGTTTGTTATAAATATGTATGCACAACAGCTCCATTACAGATACCACGTGATTTCCAAAACAGATTATTTTGCATGTCCTCATAACCAGGAAACAGACTGAAGCCATGTTTCCATTTTCTTAGTGCTCTTTTTAACAACTTTTGCAGGTAATTTTTTCCATGTTCCCAGGACAACAGTCTCTTTTTTCATATTTAAAAGACCAGTTTTAGACTCCAAAAACATTAAAGCCCTGGAGCAAAAAGAAAATGGTATGAAAATGTCTTCTAAAATCCTTTTAAATTTTCAGTTCCTAGCTTAGATGTAGCTTTTCCATATTTCATCAAAAGCATTCAGGTGTCTGCTCTCAGAGAATTTAGCGGAGAATCACATTCCTACTATCAGCAAGTTGCAGTCCTTCCAAGTGCTTTGTGCAGTGACCTTAACAACTCAGAGTGCTGAGGAACTGAGGATTCTGATTGAAACAGGCTCTGACTTCATGAAGCATGGTCTGAATTCTCAAAACACGTAAAACCAGCACTTGCTAACTGCAAGGCAGTGAGCACCATTACACCCCACTATTTCTGAATTTAATTTTTTCTTTCCTCTTTTCAAATAGAATTTAAGATAATCAGTTGAAAGGAGGTTATCAAAGGAGGCATCTCAGAGTAACATTTTTTAGATAAACAGTATTAACTTGTCATAACTTGGTGTTAATAAAAGAATCCAACTATTATAGTGTAGAAAATACAGAGAAAATGTGAAGTAGATGTGGAGAGGAAATATGTTGGAAGTTTACTTTGAATATAAAGGGAAATAGTATTAAGATCATGTTCAGGAAGGAATATCTTTTGCAACATCATGCAGCTTTTTATTTTGTATGGCTTTTAATACAAAGTGCAATATGCAAGCCTTGGCAGAAAAATAATCCCTAATTAAAGTAATTGTAGTTGTAATTGCATTTATCTGAAAGTACCCCTGCATATTTTAAGGACCTTGTTCAGGTGCCAAAAATAGGCATCTAGTGCCATATGAAACAGCCTATTATTTTTAAGTTATCCACATGGATCTAGCAGATATGATACGTGACTTCCTGGGGACAGCAGTTGGAGGCCAGATAGGATAGTATTTTGGAAGCTTGAGACCATACATATTAAATGCCACTATTTATCTATATTTGGTCAATTGATTCAAAGCGTAAGTCACACATCAAATAATTGAGAATAATTACCAACTGAAGTTTCTCAATCAGGCAATAAGGAAGCAATTCTATGTACATAAATTAATAACAAGCCATTATAAAGAGGGCTATAATTAAAGATGATACTGCATCAAGTTTGAAAGTCTAATTAGGAGTCTAAAATTATTTCCTGATAAATGTGTGAGTTCCATTCCATCCCCAATTAGTCAAAAATTTTCAGTTAAACCACCTCTGTTGATTTTTAAACCTATAATTGAAGCTTCTCATCAGCAAATTTCCAGCTTTAAGCAGTAAGCAACAGCACCTCTTCACTCTTGCATTCAAGATAATCCTCCATAAGAATGAGGCGGGTTGGATATTAGAAAAAAATTCTTCACCCAGAGGGTGATTGGGCACTGGAACAGCTCCCCAGGAAAATGGTCATAGCACCAAGCCTGACAGAGTTCAAGAAGTGTTTGGACAATGCTCTCATGCACATGGTGTGACTTGGGGGTGGTGCTGTGGAGGGAGAGGATTTGGACTTTGATGATCCTTGTGGATCCTTTACAACTCAGCTTATTCTGTGATTCTGTGAAGGTAAAAACAATCCAATTCAAATTAAAGCATAATTTAGCAAACATTAATGTTAAATTGATTTGTTAAAGGCAAGCTTTTGTCTCCAGGCAATTAGCCATTCTGCCTTCCATTCATGTAGCCTTCCACACTTACTATTCCAGTTATATTCTGCAGGCACCAGAAAGGATGGATGAGACTCATATGAGGTTTCCGGGTGTGCACTTCGCCATAACTAAACGTTTAAGTATAGTTTTGGAGCTATTTGTAATTGTAACTCCGGTTACCATCAGCAGAGAGAAACAGACATTCTAGGACATGACTCATCTAATCTATCACAGATATAAGATTAGAAGAATCACATCTTTTCTTCAGTAGACTTTAACGGGAATGTAAACAACTAGTTCTAATGAAGACAACTGAGTTACAGGTTATAGAATCATAGAATGCTTTGTGTTGGAAGGGAGCTTAAAGATCGTCCAGACCATCCCCAACCTGCCATGGGGACACCTCCCACTAGACCAGGTTGCCCAGGACCCCATCCAATCTAACCTTGAACACTTCCAGGATTGAGGCATCCACAACTTCAGGAAATCTGTTCCAGAGTCTTACCAGCCTCATAGGGAAGAATACCATTACACCATTTACTCAAATAAATCCTGCCTCTGCTACCAAAGAGATGTTTTAAACTGTTACAGTGAAAATTTTGCCGTTGACACATTCCTGGCAGCAGCTCTAAAGAAGACAAATGTTGATTTACAAGGATGAATAAAACAAACTGCAACACCTCTGAGGCAACTGCTGCTTTCCCTTTGGCTAAAGGATATATTATTTTCTGTTGTATTTTAAGGACCCTAGCTGTATCTATACGACACACTGAAGTAAAACCCTTTGGAGTTATTACATTCTATCAGGTAGCTAATACGTCTTTAAAAAATACTCTAAATGTGTTTACAGGCTAGAGACTAACAATCTGTCAAGTAATTCATGTTTCTGAAGTCTCTAATATGGTACATACATTTGGTAGGATTTCCTTTTCCCCAAGGAAAAAAGCAGTGGCAGTCCTGATTACATCACGCTAGAAAAATTGCCTCTCCAGCTTCTTGGCTGCATTAAACAAATGAAACTATGGTACATTATGTAAACACTTGTAAAAATGTCACTGGAAATTAAACAAGTTTTTTCTTGTTTAGGAAGATTTCTGCAGGTATTTCTCAATATAAAGTATTAGGGCTGCCTAGAGAACCACAACTCTGACAACTTGCAAAGTCTGATTTCTTTCTGCAATGAAATGAGCCGAATAAAATGAAATAGTGTAGCAAAAAATCACTTGGGGGATGGTATCTGTTCAGATCTCTCCCTACAACATTCTTACACTCCCTACAAGAGCCAAACACAGTACACTAAGAATCCTCCTTGGTCAGAATACGACACAAAATGAAAGGCTTTGGCATATGTGGGAAGATGACTGGGAGCAAAAAGATAATGGTATGGAACTTAGAGGGAAAAATACGGTTGCTACTTCCTGGGTGGCACACTGTCGGTGTATCCAACCTCCCACACACAATACAATCTAAAGTGCCTGAACAGAGGGTGGAGCAGAGCAGAGACCCCATGACCAGGCTCTGTCTAAACCCTCGTAGAAGAGGGAATTCAGTGGTACTTTCCAGCTGATAAGCCACACAGCATCTGAAAACCACAGGACATAAGGGAAGATGTCCTGCTGGTGAACCAGCAACCATGACAAAATCACTCTCCTTGGACTGATGCACATCTCTATCCCAAGGTTATCTCAGGTATTGAGATATCTGCCCCCAGGGTACGAGCACCCCTCACCAAATAAGATGTAGGAGTAAAGCCACTCAAGCTCCACCTAAAACTTAAAGGGTAACAAAAGGTAGTTAAGAATAAGGAGAAGTCAGCAGAAGACTCCATCATCGCTTCTGGGAACAGTTGAATTTGTCTCCCCCATAGGAACACCTATTTGGCAAGAACTATGTTCTCTGTGTGCTGTATGATTACCTCAAGTCAGTTTTCATTGGGGAATAGAGCTTGTTAGCATTGTTCTTTGAATTAGTATACTGCTTTAAATATGTTTTTCCAGTCAGATACTATCAGTAGCAATCCTCAAACCTTGACCAGTCATAATTTTATTAAGGAAGAGTGTTATTCTGTAAACTGTTAATGCGAGTCCTTCAAAGGGACTAGCAGTGCTTAGCAGTGGGTAAAGGTGTGAGCCCCAGGAGGGGGTGTCTCTTTTTAGCATGTGACCTTGAATAAGTCAGTCAAACCCTCTGATCCAGCAGGACTGCTTAGTGAAGTGTCCCTACAAAGTGCCCCAAAGGGACACCGACAGACAGGTTGGGCACAAGGGTCTCAGCTTTCCTGGGGCACTGACAGATAAATCAAACAGTAAGGGTTTAGATCAATCTCCCCTTTTCATTGACAGCATACCAGCAAACTGTATCAACAAGGAATATCTGATCCAGACCAATACACTGTATCTCTTGAAAATAACAGACCATTCAATGCAGGCCCAGAAGTCAGAAATTCTCAAATCTTCAGTCTATAACCTTCCATTTAGAATATGCATCCATGTTCTTTTCTCAAGCAGGAAAGTTATTTACAACACCCTCACCATCCTCATGATTCACACTCAACTGCTGTTAGCTTAGTAGGACAGCAAACAAAACTAAATTTTTAATTTCTTTCACAGCTTTAGGTATTGGGGAGAGGAAGAAATGATAATTTGTGGTGGTATTTTTACAGACCTAGGTTGTTAAAATGAACCAATGTGCTGTTCAAGCACTAGAGAGGGTAGAAAATAATTGTGCTAGCATTGCCAGAAAAGAAAATATTGTGTGGAACAAATTGCCATACTGCAACAGTGGTTTGGACCATATAACTCAGTCCTTATACCTATATTTTCCTACCTGTGACATACAGCGAATAATCCAGTGTTAAAAGAGTAGCTGTAAAGAAGTCAGAGGCTTCCTTTTTTACAAGAATCACTTGGAAAATACAAGGGGTAATGGATACAAGTTAATCCTGGCAAGATTCCATTTAAACACAAGAAGAAAATTTCGCACAGTGAGAAAAATCATCCATTGGAATACTCTTTCCAGGAAAGTGGTGGATTGCCCAACACAGGACACTCTCAAGATTCAGCTGGACAGGGTGTTGGGTCAACTTGTCTAGATTGTGCTTTTGCCAGGAAAGTTTGGACGAGATGATCCTTGAGGTCCCTTCTGACCTGGTATTCTATGATTCTATGATTTTCCACTAATGATGGATCTGGGTATTAATGATCCCTAAATAATCAAGGAACCCTTCTAAACACATATATTTAATTTTTTTAAAAAGTAGCTTTAGATATTCTTAGTATAATTGTTTTTAAAATTGAAGTTGTTATCTCTTTGGAATTTTGTAATTTCACCCTCAAACCAAGCATCTAGACATTCACAGCACTCCAAAGACCTATGAATCCTCTCCATAGAAACTGCCACTGTTGTCCAGGCTCATTTAAATTATGCCTTTTTCCTCTTAGGAGAACTTCTGAAATTAGAATCTTGTCAGTTGATTGGCAATTGGCATTAAGCCAAGATATAATTCTCTGGTATGCACCATTAAACTCACAGTGAGGATTAATTAGTACTGCAAAAGCACTTTGGAAATGAAATGTGCTGTGTACTAAATAATTATTATTTTTATTATTATAACATTGTAAGAAAATTAGCAAGTGACTGAGAGAGTTTACAAGACCTCCCACTGAAAAATACATTAAGTGGCCTATTTCTGAGAGATCATCCAAATGAAATTATTCACCTCTATATACACTTAAGGCTGTTTCTGTAAGGTGTCATAATGGATCAGCACTGGTAGTATAGCTGGGTTTGGATATGGGATCAGTGAAGAAAAAGAAATTTGCCAAGTAATTCACAGGACATTGTTATGAAAGGTTTTTTTGCCTATTATCTGCTGTAGCCATATATATGCATATATTGGCAAACATGATTTGTGGATATCCATGGAAAATAAGCTGCAGAACTCACTTTGATTAGTTACTTGTCTTTAATAACTTAATCAGGAGTTTATTCCCAAACTATTCCTTGCAATATCTAGCACAATATGTACTTAGATCTCATAGGTTTCATACAAAAACCAGATTTTTCTTCACACTGATGAAAAACAGATTTCTCATGCTTCCGACAATACCTCTCTCCTCAAAGGCTAAATGACTCGCCTTAAATTTTCACAAATAATATGGACTGATTTATAGCCATCTTCATTGTCCAAAATAGTACTTACAGTGTTCTTCAATGCATGCACAAAGCCTCTTGACAGCCTTACAAGCCCTAGAAAGCATTTAAAATAAAATTTTTTAAAAGTAAATTTTAAAAAAAGAAAAAAAGAATGTTTCCATCAATCTAAACTTACATTTGACTAAGCTAATGGATTTTGTTAAAGTATCATAGAGGCCATCCACTGACCACCTGACACCCCTTCCGGGTCAGGGATGATCTTTCTTTCCAGAGAAAAAACAACCATGCACATAAAGAAACCTAGTTAAGCATATTAGTAGGGTGAGGTGACCTGCTCATTCCCAGTATTGGTGAAGATACATGAGTATGCAATCATTTATAAATTGTGGGCAAGGTATCAGCCTCTGTCCAAAAGCAGAATGTGTGATTTCATAATTCTTGCTCAGCTATCACTTTGAAGACTTGCTTCATAATTATGGAAGCTAGGAACCAACTTTTCCAAGAGTGAAAACTGAGGCTTTGGATAAGAATCATTAGAATATTTTTGCCTACATTCCTTTCCTTGTTTCCTTGCTCAGCAAAAGGAAAGGTAGGACCTTATGCATTTGAAAACTCTAGTGTAATAAATGGCAGTGAGATATGAATAAATCCACACAGTGGGACACTGTACAATCCTGAACATAATCTGCATGAAAAATGCAGTTTTGAGGCCCTGATTCAGACAGCTATTGGCCCATATATTTTTCTTCATATTCTTCAAACTGTGTGGCTGTGCAAAAAAATGCAGAATGGTCCAATCTGTCTTTCCATTGCATAATCTAAGCCTTAGCTCCAGCAAGGACTGGTATTTGCTCATTAAACAAGTATGCATAAAGATAAGTTCTGCTTAGACATTTAGTTTGGCTTCTGCTCTCTACTAGACAAGATGCTTTCTAAGGTATGTATTGTAAATTAATGGGAGCAGTAATGCAGTTATTTTTAGACACCATTAGTCAGTTCCCTGGTTAAACAGGGGCAGTTGCATGTGCAACTAAGTCTATGATGGAAGTTAGATAGAAAGCACATTCAGCACACTCTGTGGAAGAAAATATGAGTGGCTGCCTATCAAAAGCCGCACAAAATGCAGCTCTGGATCTATGACAGTATGTGGAATTTGTTAGTGGTAATGTATACACAGAGCATGGAAAAGATCAAATGGAATGCTATTCATACATTATTTATACTAGTTTTGAGGACTAGCAGGCAGACTGCTACTCTTCAGAGACTCATACTGTTCACCCAGGTTAAGTCTTGGTGAAAAATTGTGCACAACCTCTGGCTCATACCTTTCCCGCTCCTAAAAGCTTCTTGACAAATGAAAAGATTACTCATTACTGACTTTATTTTGAGATCAAGAGAGAGGTTTCTACACACTTACTATAGTCTTCAGAGAATTTCTAGAACAATTCTGAATAGAATAAACCTTTGGTTGGTCATTAATATGCTCATTTACTCCACAGTGTCAGTGATAATTAAATTAACCACTCCAAAAAGAAGATTCCTAATCTTGTCCATCTCCTCCATCCTCATTAAATTGCTTGTTAGAGTGAATTTCTATCAATGTCTTACGTAATATTTAGCCTACATATTTCCTCTGTAGTTTTAAAACAATTCTTCTTCAACCTTCATTTGCTAATGGGAATAATTGATCCTTGTCTTCTGAGCATTTTTTTCCTGGATTTGTGACAGTTTTTTTTTTTCTTCCCCAGTTATTTATTTAATTTGAGGTTCAAAGTGCCTAGTAGAATATCCTGGCATGGAATATTAAGTCAAACATTGTGGAAATCCTGACTAAAAGCTCAGTGTTGCAAGGTGCTAAATTACTTCCACAATGGGAAAAAGGCTCTCAGGTCTTTTTCCAGTCTAAAAATATTAGGAAATGTCCTCCTTCAAAGATATTTCTGTTGTATTTGGTTATTTTTCATACATCAGTCCTGCATAAGGGATATTTTTCTCAGGTTAGGCCCAGGAACAGGTCTAGAAAATCTGGGGGCATTTTACAAAATCAGAGTAATGGATTCAGATAGATGAAAGGCATCTGTAATGACTGATATCAGTAATAATTAAATAAAAATAAAACTCCTTAACCTTCATTAAGCCACATAATTCTTTTGTTTATGAACTTTTTAAAGCAAAATATTTTCACAGAAAAAAAGTTGTGATAATATTAATCCTTGAGCTCCATCAAGCCTGGTCTTGAATAACTTCAGGAACAGGGTATCCACAGCTTCTCTGGACAGCCTGTCCCAGTGCCTCACCACCCTCACAGTAAAGAATTTCTTCCCAATATCTAATCTAAATCTACTTTCATTTTAAAGCCATTCCAGCTTGTCCTATCCCTATATATCCTTGTACAAAGTCCCTCTCCAGACCTCTTGTAGCCTCCATTTAGGTAGTGGAAGGTAACTCTCAGTTGTTACTTTTACAAGACAGGTAGAATCTTAATGCTGACAATTTATCAGGCATTGACATAAAGATTTACCCAAAAAGCATAATAAATGTATGACTAATTTAAAATATCCTCCAGAAATGTACATACTTCCTTCACAATTTCACAAATGTTTTCTCATTTTTGAAACATTTTAGGTTCACCAGGATTTCATGTATATTTCTGTCAGTGAACAACACTCAGTGCAGTACTTCTCCAGCAGCCTCCAAGATTATCCCTGTGCCATGACAGCAATCCTGTGAGAGTGATTGTCGTTGCTTCAACTGCAGCCCATCCCAGACTGACTGCAGAATCACATTTACCCTCTCCTCTATAACCCCAGCCTAGCTTCCCTACGTAAACCTGTTTCAGCTGCAGCCAACAGTGCAAATATCCTAATGATTTCTGTGATTAAATTATTGGAGAGAAAATAAAATCTTCCATAGCACCTTCATTTTCACTCTCCAGCCTGAATTTTCCTTCCCAGATAAAACAGGCAGTATGTCTACAGAAGCTGAAAGGAGGAAATAACACAGTGGTAAATGAGTGTGAATAAATTACTGATTTGAATCCTTATATTTCTAAGGAATCAAAGAGCCGTCATGCTAACCAAGTTTCCCCTACACATTTAGCTTTTGTTATTAGATATTGTATTTCAAATGCATCTTACACATGATTGAAAAACCTCAGTTTGATCTTTACTGGGAGGGAGTCAAGACATCTGGATTGATTTACATCAGGTAAAAAAATGTTTTTCCTTTTTAAGTAATGTGGGGTGTATTGCAATGGCAATATGGTATGTATGCTTTACTGTTGAGTTACATCCATGCATAAGTACCAAAGTAATTTCTGGACATATAAATTATTACTAACCCCAGGCTACAGTAATTCATGAATTCCAAAGCTTTTTAATTTAATATGCATATTTTATGTATTTGAGGATGAAAAGCACACTTTTTAGACTGACTCTGTTTTGATTTATACCCTTAGCACCATGACTGAGAAATGTTATTTCACACACAGAGGGAGGGAGACTATCACTGCATAATGTAAATATTGTATATATTGATGTGCAGAAAATAGATTGTTTCTTTTCACATATTATCAATGCCTCTTAGTGTACAACTCTGGAGATTTGAGATAAAAAAAGAAAACTATTAATTGAAAAAAATGTAAGAAGCCATAGTTATGGCAGTTTGAGATACGATGTTTATACAAAATGACTGTGACTAAGCGAAAGGAGTACCTAATTACCTTCATAATTTGACTGTATGCTATTGCTAAAAATGCCTAAAAATAATGCCTTCAAATCAGACAGTGATTGCATATGATACTGATGTTGTGAAAAATGCTCCATTTACAGCAGATAAATTCATCAGTGGTCATTCAGATCACCACAAAATGATTTGGATATAATTACGGTTTGCGAAGAAATAGAGCTTTCTGCCATGAGAAAAATTCTACTCCAGGCCAGTATTTAATAAATATTTTTTAAGTGTTTAGAAGCAATTTTTAAAAAATGTAAAGAATTTACAGGGTTTTATTTAAATGAATACAAAAATCAACAGTTTTACAATTAACATCACCCGAGTTCCTTGAGCCAAAGATCTGAAAAATATTTCTATCAAGATAGGATGCAAATTGACATTTCACTTTTAAGCATCAGTTTAAAGTAAAAATTCTGTGAAACTTTTACTTTGTGCTTCCTTCTCTCTAAGTTAACATTTTCTGATGCAGGCTTCCTATAAATTTCTATGATGGTAAGAACTAAATGTAGTTTGTGGATCTTTTTGTATGGACAAGAAATAGAAAACTGCTTCACACCAAGCAGAGACTGGGGAACAAAGGTTTAACTTCAGTTAGAAGTCAAAACTCACCCTTTCGGTTCTATCCAGCTCTACAGCTAAATGAAACAGATTGTGAACAAAGCTCTTGCAACTGCCAGTTCAGAGCACAAATGAAAAGACAGCATCTAGGCACTGCAGTGCTGGGTGGCACACATTGCTTAGTCCTCAACCATGGCCATAACAACAGCAACTTCTATTAAAAAGTGGGGAAAACCACTCAGGAGAATCACTTGTTGACCGTCAAGTGTGAGGAGCATCAACAGGAACCGTCCAACACAGACTATACTCACCTGCAGGGATAGTACATTCTCATCTTCCTCCTTATTAGAGATTTATTCCATCATACCTCCAGCCAACTACACTGGTCAGATAGAAAGGAACAGAAATAGAAAATCTCCCTCTTCATGGTCCATTTCCTGGAAGGAAAAAAGTGTGTTTTCACTGTTGTCAGAGAGAGAGAGCCTCAGCAGGTTCAAGCAAGCTCTTGACTGATCAGTCAGAAATGACCAACCTTCCATCTTGAACTGTCAGCAATTCTTACCTGAAAGACACATAAGTGACCATTTTCACCATTGTTATACCTTACAAGGAGGCAGAGGGCCTAAGGGAAAGATTCTCCTAAGTAGTTGTAGCTTTGTCATTCTCAGTGTCAGATGGACATTGTGTTAGCTCATATGCAGCTACACAAGCCACTTGATAAGTATTACTGTGAGAATTTGAATGTCACAACAGAAAGGAGACGAAACCAGACCTGAAGCTAGATCTTTTCATTGAAAGATACTACACAGCACAGATTTACCTGATAATACTAATTCTTTTATTAGCTCTTTATTCACACATATTTCTTCTCTTCGTGCTAGTTTTATTTTGCTTAGTTCTAGAAAATTAAGATTTGCTTAAGGAAAGTATACTGGCTTTAAAAATATTTTACCAGACATAAAACATAGAAAACCAAGTTTTAGCATACATTTTTATATGAACAGGGACACTGTGGCCTTCTCTGGTCAGTGAAGAAGAGAAAAAGAGAGACATGGTCTTTGCTCATTAGCATGTATTACAGCCACAGGATGGTTTGGAAATTTAGAGTGGAGGCACTAACAGAAACACTTTCCTAGTTAAAAGTTCAGCAGAAGAAATGTGTGCTTATAGGGCAGGAAGTCTTTGCCAATGCAAAGGTCTGAATCACAGATAATCAGGAGATCTTACTTGATGTTTTCAAAGACTTAATAATTTAGAGCACACCTAGAGGTCTCTGGTAGTCATGATCCTCCAGAGCTGTAATTACAAAACCTCTCCTTTTTGAGGTAAACAGATAAGAACTAGAGCTACAAAGCTTGACACACAAGTTATATTTACACTTGAAAATTAAGCACATCTGGGATCATGCGTTGGCCTGGGGCAATCATGGGATAACCCAGTTATCATCCCTGAATGATACAGTGATGGTTTACAACTTCTAAAGCCAGATAATTCTTTGGTCACAAATTACCATTACTGAGCAGTTACAATTTGAATTTCTCATTCAATGTAAACTGCCAAATGGGAACAGTTCTGCATCTGCGCCAATTCCCACACTACATGCAGGAACAGGTACTGATTGACATGGTCTGAAACCATGGTAGGTGACTCCTCTACCAGATGCTCAAACTTAACTTCACAAGTACATTCCCTTACACTGTTGAAGCTACTGGTACAGATATAGCGAGAGGCGGGGACATATATCACTTGATCAGTGGTTGCAGTGATCCTATTTTCCACTGGGCCAGGCTGAAATATCTGTTTTCTGCAGCCTTCTGCACTGGCAGTGTTGACTTGTTCCCTGCCCACTTCTAAAATGTAGAAGGCAGGTCACTGAGACACCACAGATCTCACATACAAAAAATTGCCCTGCAGTATTTTCAAAGTTCTCTGGTTTTTATATCCTGCCCTTCTACACCTCTTTTTTTTCCTCTCCACCTGCTGTCAATAGACAATGAACCGACAAGAAGAGGCAGAAGATGAGACACTCTGCCATAACAACATCTTCAACAAGAGCTGCTCAAGACTGAACTACTGGCTGAGAAAGAGATGAGAAATGGAGCACAGGCTGAGCAAGGTAATCCAGGAACCCCAGAGACACATCTTACATGTGGGCTGAGCTCCCACTTCTTCCAGTTCTTCCTCAGCACCCAAGAAGAATTCTGTATGATGTCAACATAATTTTTGTCTTTTAGGTCACCAGGCATAGAAATTTTTTCCAGGGTTTTTCTTCCATGTGCAGGGCTCTATTTTTGAACAGTTTTTTGCCATGATTTATTACTTCTGTGAGAGCAATAAAAGTATCTGTATTTACAGAATGACATATGCATTAATTTTTTGTAAAGTGGATTAAAGCCTTGGTTTATGGCTACTGTTTTTTAGCTCTCCAGTCACAAATACACTATTTTTATAATTTCCTCCCCTCTGTTTACCTATGGATTATAATAGTTTTACTCATTACATCCAGTCACCAGAAAGAATAAAAAACAGCATTGCCTGACAAGTTTTGATGAAATAAAGTTCTTGATTGCCAAAGAGCTTCGAATAATTTAATTCTTTATCTCAATAATGGCAAATGTATCATGTCAATGTTCTAAATCCTGCTAAAATAATAATGGATGATACAACTCATAAAGGCGAAAAAGAAACATTAGGGGTTAGATAATATTAATTCAGACATAAGAGCACGTAAAAATGTCCTGGTATTCTGCAGTTTCACAAATTATTAGCTCTCTGAAATAAGGACTGTGCCTTTGCTTTGTTTTTCACACAGCATAATGGCACACTGACACTGATGGAGGCTTCCAGGCAGTCCCAAAATGTAAATAAAATCACAATTAAAATTATGTTGGCAATGTCTTTCACTTTTTGAGTAGACAACTGAAATGAGCTCTATTCTTTACCTAACAGGGGATAACAACAGTTTGTTTGATGCAATATTTTGTATGATCAGTACTCAGGATCCTGGTGTTTCTGGCGATAGAAAGAAAGCCTTTATTGTTTGAACAGTATCAAATACATAAAAGCAGCATAAGCATGTATCACAAGAGAAAGGAGGTTAGGATGGCCCCTTGAATCAGTAAACAAGTTAAGGCATATACTGGGTAGTTAGTGGCCAAGTATTCTCCAGAGGCTTAGGGTTAAATCGAAAGCCTTGAGACTCTGCTATCAGCTGTGGTCACTACATTTATTGAAACCACCAAGGCTTGTCCAGCACAGTTCCAAAGCACTAGTTCAATTAATGCTCCTGCCAGACTTCTGCAGTGCATAGCAAGCCCAGGAGTAGAGCTAGAAGGCCCTATATCTTGGTATGAAATACTCTAATGAGGGGAAAAACACAAACCATAGAATATCTTGGGTTGCCAGAAGCATTTAAAGGCCATTTAGGCCAAGGTACCTGCAATAGGCAGGGACATCTTCAAGGACATCTGTTGGTTTAAAGCCCTTTCCAACCTGATCTGGAATTTTTCCAGGAATGGGGCATCTATCACATCTCTGGGTCACCTATACCACTGTCTCATCATCACCCTTGTGTAAAAAACCCTTCCCTACCTAACCTAAATTGACCATCCTTCAATTTAAACTATTACCCCTTGTTCTGTCACAAAAGACCCTGCAAACAGCTCCGTCCCCATTTTTCTTATAGGTCTCCTTTAGGAACTGGAAGGGTGGGGAACTGGAAGTCTCCCTAGAGCCTCCGCTTGTCCAGGCTGAATAACCCCTACTCTCAGCTTTTCGTCAGGGGTGTTCCAGCCCTGTGATCACCTTAATGGGATTACAAAAAGAAGACAATCACTATCAGAATCACCGAGAACCTACAAATGTTCACTGTAGGTTGAAGGTCTACCCACAAAGCAATTAGCACAGTGAGGCTGTACTGCTTTATCCATAGCATTGCATGAGAGAAAAACATTTCTTACAACCATTAAACATCCCAAGCCCTGGTCTGCAATGAGCTCTATCTCGTAATCAACCAGTGGAAGTACAAAAAATCTGAGGCAAGAACTTATTATACGACAAAGAATTATGTCAAAGGCAAAATTTAATGGAGGCATGAATATGATGACACATAATGAAGGAATAAAGTCCAACTGAAGCTTTCCCAGTATGAGATTTGCAATATTTGTCTCTGATGTCAAATAAATCCAAGATCCTGCTGCATGCTTTCGGTCAGCATTAGAGTCTCACAGAGAGGATTTCTCTCTGACCACCAAAATTTGTAGTAATTTACTGTCTCTGAACCTTACCGTCCCATTTGCTTGAAATTAGCCATTCAGTACGGAAGCAGAGGCAGAGGGACAGATGTGGAGACAGTACAATCCCATACACTTTGTTTCCATAGAAAATGAGGCTAACAATCATAATCATTACAAAATTGTTTTGGGGGGTTTTGTGTAGATAATTGCATTTTCCTGGTGTATATATTTCCATCATTATTGTTTAATGTAAATCACTCTCTATCTATCCCACATGATTTATTGACAGGATGTTTAAAAGGGAAGAGAAAAAGGCTGAGCCTCTATGCAATGGATAAAAAAAAATTTAAATAATTTTAAGTATATTGATTATGCTTTTGAAATTGAAAAACATAATTTAGGAGGGCATATCTATTAATTTGAATTTAGAAATAAGATATATGTCTCATGATTCCCTGCCCCTACAAATTAAATTATAACCATGGATTTCTGAGATGTATTGTTTTATATGATTAATTGTTTCACCAGTCATCCATTTAGGAAGTCTTACGAAAGCCTCCTAACAAAGACTAACTTACAGATTTAATAGGCTAGTAAACTTTAGAGGGCAAGAATATTAAAAAATTACGTGACAGTTATAATCTAACACTACTTTTCTGTAACACAGTGTACCCTATAGCATGTGTCTTGGCAGCCCGGTTAACAATCTCCATTCATTTCACCACAAAAAATAAAATTAAACATGTGAAGACCAGTCTAATAAAAAGCATATGCTTTTTTTAAGCTAGAAGAGCTCTTAGTTTTCAGAAGTGATTAATTTCCAAAAAGTTCCCATAATTAAAGGGAAAGTAAACAGTAGATTACTTAAGAGGTCATTACTTTTGAGGGTAGATTAACATGAATTGTAAATATCAACAATATTAATATAAAAGATAAAGAGCTCTCTTTTTCACAAATCATACACATCTTTCAAAACCAAATGGGGTGAAACCCAGACTTGAACATATATCTACTCATAGTAATAACGGTGCCCAAAAAGTTCAGTGAAGATGTATCTCTATCTAGCCAAAGTAGCAAGAAATGGAGTAAAACACAGAAAATTCTCTTCTGCATTCCTGCTAACAGAATGATGTAAAAGAGCTTTAAGCAAAGGCGTTTTTTGTTTGTGCGTAGTAGTGAGGAATGGTAGACTAGGTATTAAAGTAATTTAGCTGAATATTCATATACTCAGCAGTGTTTTCTTATTACTACCTTTTCCATTACTGAAAGCTGTATATTTGTGATATTTTAGCACTGACTTTCTCTATCAAATTTCAGTGCTAATATCTCATATTCTTTGACAGATACTTAGGATTAATGACCCAGAAGTCTCAATTTACCCTTATAGATATGAGTATGGCAGAAGGATTGATACTACTTCATACATACAGTGAAGTGCAAGTCAGGCAAAAAGTCTTTTCCCAGAGGTTCAATGAAAATTTGGCAGTAAATTGGTTACTCTCACACTTTATGATTTTCCAGAAGGACAAAAAAATTTTTCACGACCCAGACAGCTTTGGTGGTTGTTGGGGTTTTGTCTTTTTTAATTCAGCAGCATTTTAGTCAGCCCTTGTTGTGGTGGCTGAAGCCATCTTGGAGAAGCCAAGAGGTTCCCACAGCAGCAACAAACTGGTGGGACAACTCTGAGATGTGAAATACCCTCTGAGTGTTGGTTACATGGTCTCTCCCTAAGGTTATGTTAATCTTCCTGTGTTGATTGGCCTTGACCTGGTCCCTAACTCCTTCCTTCTCCTAGACCTTTATAAGAATGGCCACTCACAGGCATTCTCGCTCTTTTGCTGCTGGACCCCCTCGAAGAGTAAATCCTCAGAATATCCACACATCTGGGCCCTCTGAAGTTCTTTGTTTCTGGTAACATTGGGCTTATCAAAGGCTCTGGGGTGTGTGCGTGCGACTGTGCTATCTATCAGCACAGGTGATAGAAAAGGTCTGCTTGCATGGTGTCGAATTCATCGGCCGGAAATGTCTGTCTGAGCTATTGAGACATTTTCAGAACACGCAGGCGACCAAATCTCACCCCACCACCACCCCGTGTTAAGACCTAATCTATACTGTTTATTTTACCTGTGACTGAGCAAGGCATCTTGTCATAAGTGTGCAATAATATATCTGTCCCTAATCTCAAACTGACAGTTACAGTTACAAAGCACCCCATATTTGAACTGAGTTAAAACAAAATGCACATCACTGAGCAGGACCTCTTGTATGTTCCACTTTACTGGTTTTACCATTCTTGAGATTATTTGGCCATTTATTGAATTCAGTGTAATAAATGAAAATATCTCTGGTTTCCCTATTTTTTCTGTATACCAGTAACTTCTCTTTAGGCAATTGGTGACTCATATGCTTATTGTCTCCCTTCACTAATTTAATCTCATTATAATATGACCTTCTTGATGTCTCTGAGGAATACATCCATTTATCACTTTTAATGTGAAGAAAGTTCCAGCTTTCTATCCTTACCTTTTGTTAATAAGTCTCCAAGTTCATATGAAATTGCTGTCCAATATGTTTTGTGTCATTGGCAAACTGTTAAATGAGAAACTTTCTCACCGAATTTTGTGAGAATAAAAAAGACAATTACCTCTAATCTTTTCTGTCAAGTTTCTGCTTCAAAATATCCCCAGCCCCCGAGGACTGATAGTTTCCTGTTAATGCTTTCAATCAGTCAGACACAGCTCTTTCATTCCTACTCTCTACAATGCACTGGACTTTCTAAATGAAATTGCAGGTTCAGTTCTAACCCACTCTTAGCTTCAATAATAACCACATGCCAGCATTTGAAATACAACTAATATAATGGGGAAAGATGAGGCTACATTAAGAACCATTGCCTTAATTACAGTCCAAATATTCAAATTAAAAACTGCAAACATTAAGGCATAGCAGTAAGGACCCCCAGAAGTATTCATATTCCTCAAATACAGATCCAGGATTTTTGCAAATATTTACTTCTAAAGAAAGACCTCATAACTGCAACACTGAAATACAGAACAAAGGTAGTTCTGGGAATGAAGAATGCCCACTACACTTGAGGTCACTATCTTTCTCTACTTAAGTGCATGCACGAGGAATAATTCCTATGATACTGAATGCAAAATGAAATGCAAAGTAATTTCCTACTATTTGATCTTTGAATTAAGTTGTGATGATAGGGCTGAGATTTCTGGTCTTAAACTAAACATGTTACAAGATAAATCTAGAAAAAGTAATGAGTTTTACACCTATTCACTTCAAAGTTAATTCTAAAGTTAGACACATTGTGGATAAAAATACAAATTTGTGAAATCTAATGAGACAAAATCTAAAATGCCCTGTAATTAACAAGATTAACAAGATTCAGGACATCACACAGACAAGTCAGTCTAATTCTATTCTTAGAAATACTCTTCTTTTATCTTCCTGCCAGCTGATCAATCATAGCAACAAGGGCCAGACCAGAGCCAGTCTTAATTAAAAACTATAGAAAAAAAATTAGCAACCCTAAAAAACTGGGAAAAATAAATGCCACCCCCAAGATGATTAATAATCCTATTCATAGAAACTGCAAGAATTTATCAAAACAAGAAAAATTTTAGTTGTTAAAACAGTATTCAAATTTTTTTAAAATTCATGGAAGTAAATGCTTCTAAAAAGAACATACTTCCTTGCCTCACAATATCTTTAGCA
This sequence comes from Origma solitaria, assembly GCA_013397895.1. NCBI lineage: Eukaryota > Metazoa > Chordata > Aves > Passeriformes > Acanthizidae > Origma > Origma solitaria. The sequence continues at coordinate 831,275 of VZRL01005110.1, forward strand.
GCTGTCTGTCTTACTAGCATGAGTCTATCTTACTTTCTTCCCAAGCAACAGTACCTTAATCACAATACCTTGTGGGAGGCTTTAATCAACCACCGGTAAGATGATAGTTGATCAAAAAATAATATTATCACTCTTTGTTGTTCTGGCTCCATGCAGTCTTCATATTTAGTTACATGAAGAGATAGGTGCTCACCTTAGATCAAGTGGTTTAGTTTTATTGACAGGTTTGACTCTCTTCTAGGAGAGTTCTCTTTTACATAATCTTTCTGCACATACTCTGCCCCCACTCAAAAAAAAAAAAATCTTAAACTGTGGCATCAATAGCTGCAATATACTGGGAATAAATCGACATGGACTTCAACGTTTCGAGAAATCTGCTTGCCTCACCACAAGAACTTTCCTTTGTCAAACTTGTTTATGATACAGACAATTCCAGACTGTGCTTCACTTCATCCTAAAAGAATTTCCATAGAATGAAGCCTTCATCCTAAAACAAAACACTAAAAAGGATTAGAGAACTGTGAGCTAAAACATGTCTAGGGGATTATGAAGGAAACCTACCATTACTTCATTTCTATTACCTTAGATGAAGAAGTTTAGTACTAGATGAGAGGAATCCCAGCCCAGCTGTCACCAGAGTGCTCACTCTCCAGTAGCCTACCAAAATCAGAATTCCTGCTGCAAATATTTCTGTCATCTCACTAAAAAAACAAGCCCATTTGCCACTAGAATTTCTGCTTGAGGGAGAGTCCATTTCATCGCCATGAACATCAAAAGAAATCTTTCAAACACTGGGAACCCCAAGCACACAATGATTTGGATTTCATTTATCTGCATATTCATAGGTATGAATAGAAACAGACTCATTTCTTGCAAAATTATCCCTCTTCTTCTATTAAGAAAACTCTTTGAAGAGATATTACTTCAGGTATATTCAAGTTCTGCACACACACAGAAAGCTCCTTATGCCCTTCTGCTGCTTTTCCTTTTAAGACTTATTCTGCTTTCAGTAGTTCATGTTTTTTACTATGGTCAAGGCTCTTTCAAAGGTCTTTTTGCGTATTCATTATATTATAAATCATATTTTTCAAACCCTACATGCTATTTCCCTCAGCACCACCATCCTGCTGTGTTTTCTTCCCGGAATCTTCTTTCATTCAAAAACATGAAGTAGTTAGCAGGACAGTCCTTGTTACAAGCATTAGCAAGAGCAGGCCCAGAAACTTAAAAAACAAACAAATCTAAAAGAAACCAAACCAAAAGAGAAACACCAGAGTAAAATGTTTTGAATTAAATAATTTCTGAAACATTCAAATCTATCACAAAAATCAATTTACAGTTCTTTGGCACTTTGTGTCAGCAGTCCTAATATTTCATTCTGGAGAAGTAACCCAAGCAGTGTGTATATTCACAAGGTATCTATATTCCATGTACCACGTGTCATCACCAGCTTATAGGAGCTGCCATTCTTTCCCCTTCCAAAGTTCAATCTCTTCTAACATTCTATTCTGTAAGTCACACTCCTAAAGGACCATCTGTCCACGCTGACATTCACTTAAAAACAGTAGAAGTCCAATCTCTGTACAAAAATATGTCTGCAGGTTTTGTCTGAACCTGTGCCATTCTTATTATCCTTTTTTGACAAAGATTTTACATGAGTTATAGAGCATGTAGAGTCAAAACACAGCATCATTGCGGGTTATAAATGTAACTTCATTCAAACATAAAAGAGATTGGTAGATTCAGAAATATAACACAACTTCCCAATTTTAATGAAAACTTCCTGATGTTTCTAGCTGTATAATGAAGCCAGCCCAACATGGTAATAGAAAATCTACACTTCTCCATGCCTGAAGACATATGTTAGGATCCTTCTGCATAAATTTTGGTGAAGGGGACCAGAGTAAGAGAGTACTCCATGCACTATTTATTGTGAACTATTACTTCTGGCATACTCCCTACCCACCAGTGTTCTTTAAAACAAGGACTGTCATTCCCTCATTTGTATGCAGTAGCCAGCACAAGCTTCCCTAGAAGGCATCAATAGCTTCCTTGTATCTCTTCAAGGCCATGCTTTCTGTCACGGGAATAACAGAGAACCAGATTATCACAGCTCATAACATGACATTGTGAAGTAGCACAGGCTGAGCCCAGGATTGAGAAGTGGTGGGGAAAAGAGTGCGTGTAATTAATAGTATTGAGAGACAATATTATCAGTAAAATTACCTAGTTAGAAGTGTTACCATGATCAGCAAGTGTGCAGGAAATAGGAAGAAGAAGGGATTTTTGCTTCTGAGATACATGATTTAGAGAAAGATCATATATTTTATAAAATTACAAGGTCACAGAGCTTCTACATTATTGCAACTTATTTGCTGATTTCTAAGAACCAGACTTTTGATTTAAAAAAGGCTACTGACATTTCTACTAGCTTTCAAATCTACATTATGTGCGCAAATATAATAATCTGCATATTGCTTTAGTTGAAAATTAATTTCGGTATAAAATCTGCCTTTTTGCTCACACCACACTTATTAGAAGAGGATGAAGAGGACTACTGATTACATGCATGCACATGACTTCCCATCTATTTAGGAAATTCTATCTCTTTAACAGATTATCTGCAGATCTTGTTGGCAAGCAGGAACATACCAGCAGTGCTTTACTATGTAAATACAACTGCTATTTTTTTTATCATCAAAACATACAGTATAAATTCTCTCTGCTCCCACATCTATTTTAACCCTATATATGGAAAATTAAGGAAATTTACTGACATAATTTTAACTATTTTGATGACAACTGTAGTTGTAAAGACAGATAATTCCAATCTAAAAACCCTTCTGTGGATGTCAACCTGTAAATAACACATTGGATATATATATATATGTATGCAAATTTTTAAAGTGTTCTTCATGAGATTAGAAGCAACCTTGTGTGAGTGCCAGGGAAACACCATCATTAATACATATGTTCATCATAATCATTATCCCAATTTTTAGGAGCTTCTGCTATGACCAGTATGGTACTAGAAAGCAGCAGCTCTAAGTGTGAACAATCATGTTTTTGAATGAAACATGTCAATATTTGCTGAAAGGGAAATACAACAGAGGAGACTTTTTTCTGCCTTTCACCCTTTTTTTGTGCACCAAGCCTGAGCTTTCATACACGCATCAGACAAGAGACAAACATTGAAGAGAGCAGATTAAGTGTATAAGATTTCCACACCATTAATTTTTGTCATGTCCTGAAAGAGTCATGTAAAATGAGGATCTACTATAAGAGGAAGTAGGACTTTAAAGCTGACTATATTTTTTTCTACAGCAAAAAACCCCACCCTCAAACATGCCCTAAATTATTTCTGCAACATAACTTGCAGTTGAAATGATAATCTGCACTACTTTATTTCTGTAGCAAATGTCAGGGAAATTACATTTTTTAATTTCAAATTTGGAGTCACTGACAGCTGGGAAACTTACTGTTGCTACTTCCCCTTAACCTACACTACTGCAATATGGTAATAAATACAGTAATAAGTTTGTTAATCTTATTTTTCTTAGAGATAGAAACATAGGTATGTTTGTATATTAATTGTTTAGAATTTAGACGTCATCTTCTGGATTTATGTATCTTAAACTCGAGCATCCAAAATATTCTTAATCTATTCACCTGTATGACACAGACCTTGAAAGTTTTACCTAGTTTTATTTGGAGAAGAGAAAAGAGAAGAGAAGAGAAGAGAAGAGAAGAGAAGAGAAGAGAAGAGAAGAGAAGAGAAGAGAAGAGAAGAGAAGAGAAGAGAAGAGAAGAGAAGAGAAGACGAAAGTAATTTTAATTTGTGATTAAATTCATTGCTCTGAATGAAGAATGAAATAAAATATCTGGTTTCTGTATTTCTTTCATATACATACATATGTATATAAATTACATATAACCTGACAACATGCTGCTGCCTTCAGTGACTTATATTGACTAAACCTCTGACTATCCACATTTGATTCTCTGTTAAAATATGACTACTAAATCATTCTTCTAAGCAAAGCTACACTGCACTCAGCATATTAATTCTGTCCATTTATTTGAGTTTTCTTTTCCTTCACATCCCCCCAGCATTCCTCAGAAGTATACAAAAACCTCTTCTGAGACTCAGTATCAAAGATCATCAGCCACAGAAAGTTCCAAGTTCCATTTTGAAAATTACAGGGAGATGTTCAAATAGATTTTTCATTTTAGAAAGGCAGGTTTTTTTTGGAATCCTTCTACCAAGATGCTAGCAATCACTGCACTGAGGTAAAAATGACTACTTGGACCAGAGGGATTTGCTGCCACACACTTCAGTCCTGGCGACAGTCTATACTATAAGCAATTTTTGCGGAATTCCTCATGAAATGTCAGCCATGCACACCCAAAGGTTAATTTTCTTCCTTTTTTTTGGGTGTGATTTGTGGCTCAATTTGCATGATTTTGCACTTAATCTATAGTGTACGTTGTCAAATAGAAGCTGTAACTCAGAATTAGCACTCTGAAGAACTCAGATTCATTGGAAAACCTGCAAAATCAATTTAAGGTGCCATTCTCAGGAAAGCTGAAGCTTAGCTTTCAAAATTAGCTCCACTAAATCCAGTAAAACTTAATTTTACATCTTTTTTAGATGGTATCTCATAACATATACCTAGACAGATGTTTGTCCTACTTATACTCAAATATCTATTACTTATAAAGAGAAGTCTTACTAGTCTTAAAAAAGCAGGGATTTTGTAGATATTACAGCATCCCTGCCTGTCATTGGGGGGCAGTAGGAACTAGATGATTTTTAAGGTCCCTTCCAGCCAAGTCTGCCTCCTGCTGATATGAACAGAAGGCTGTAAACCTATTTCTGATCAAGTCCAGTAATTAACCTTAGCACTAAATATGGGGTTTGAGCAATTTTAAGAGCTTTTTCCAATCTCAGTGATTTACATTATGTTGAACCTAGACCAGGACCAATATTTTTTTATTTAAAAAGGTGAAATTTTTGTATTTTCTGTAAGACCGTATCTCATTTAGGATTCTTCAAATTTCATTTCATATAGCCTGACTTGAAATATATTGATTTTTTTCTAAAAATACTCTCTGTTTTTATGAAGGTCATCAAATCACAACAAAGGATGACTATGTCATACTGGTTGGGTATGTGAATGTTATTGCTTTATTCTACGTAATTTAATCATCAAACTTATTCATCTCATGAGACTGTAATTTTCCTTCAAGTGCAATTATATTTCACAGTATGCCTGCTGATTAGGCAGAAACAGAAATAATTCATCAGAAAATTACAAAAAGAATTAATCATCATCAACATGTAAAGTAAAAATACGATATTCAACAGCCAATAAATAATTAAATCCCTTCTTTCCAAATCCACCAAAGCTTAATAGGAGGCATGTATACATGTGCCAATAAAGAATAAAGATCATATAACCACCCATTAGGGGTTTCCATTTTGAATTGTGCAAGAAAGATGGATAATTTATTGCTTGTTTCTTTACAAAGCACTATTTTAATAGATTATGTAGAAGACAACCCCTTGCAGTATAAATATGTATTTTATTGCAAATAGTGTCTCAATCTGCAACACTAAAATTGTGAAATAGAAAAATTTAAAGACAGTATTAAATATGAATTACTATTCTTACATCCCATTTGACAGTCTCACAGAAAACCAAAGTCCCAAACAGTTCTTTAGAAAATGATAGCCTGATCTTGTAAATACATGCACACATGTAAATGTTTACTAGTTTCTGTTAGGCTACTCAAAAACAGGCTCAAAAACCTTTGCAGGACTCAGGCCTAAAGCTCTGCATCTCCAAGTCATTATGTCACTTAGATGAAGAAATTGTTTCACTCACGGCAAACAGTTTATAAATTAGAGAAGTCCACCAGTATATTTGAAGTCCCTGTAAGAGAGAGCAAACAAAAAGCCATCTACAAGACACTGAAGAGTGCATTTATATTACAAACTAAAATGTCAGATTCCTAGAAGTTTGTCTTTCAGAACAATAGTTATTTCAACATATGTAAACTGAGATGTGTTCAGGCATGTTGATGTTCATCACAGCCTTGATTCAGTTGCTCTAGATGAAGTCACATAACTGGCAGATACAACTCAGAACAAAGGACAATAATATACCCAGAAACAATTCATGACACGAGATTACATTGCAATCCTGCAGATGGTCACTAACACTGATGGAAATCAAGAATATAGATGTACTGTTGAACTGAGGGCCTGTTCAGACTACGGAGGAGATGATGGTAACGGGATAGAGCAGTGACAATAGAACTCCCCATCACAGGTTGCCAATACTTAAAAATAAATCAGATGTACCAAGGAACTATGTCAAGTAGATAAAAATACTATGGAGAGCTACGGAAAATGATGGAAGTTCCAACTCAGAAGTAGCAGTGGCTTTTTTACAAAGATGCACAATATTTTCATTGAATTCTGGAGATTAATAAAGCAGAACTCCATGAGGAATAATGTGGAATGAGCCTGAAAGCAGATGCTGGAGAAGGGACAAGATTTTTATCAACAGCAGCAAACGTATCCTATACATATTTTTCTCATATGTATAACCTATTTCCATGAGATCTATCCATCCATTAAACTCTGTGCAGTAAATAGATGCTTACATATGTATCATATGTCTCCATTTCCTCATAAATAAATTGTTGAGGGTTGGGAGGTGGCTGAATTTTTCCCCGTTCTGTTGCTAGATAACCAGTGACCAGGTACTTAAGGACCATTTACTCTTACAAAAGAGACAAAAGATTTTGGTTGGGGTGTGGCGAGGGGAGCAGAGATCTCATCATCGGTAACTCTCACTCACTCGCCGGATTTGGAGAAATAAGCAGTGAGAAAACTGCTGCCTCCTTGTGGCTACAACTGCGGAAAAAAAATCCCAGTTCTGCACTGCTTTCTCTACCTGGTGGGCGAGCTTTCGTTTGGGAAAGGGGCCCAAACGAAACCCCCCCTTTTCCCCTCCTGGAGGGCACATTTCCCAGCTGCACTTCAGCTGCTGCGAAGGGGAGCCCGGCTGCCACCGCCCCACACCCCACCTGCCACAACTGTGAAGCTCCTGCCACTTTTTTTATTAGCTAGCCTGGGTGAACCCACCCTGCTGCTCCATCTCCCTGCTCCGAGCTCCCTGCCCAGCCCGTCCTGCTGCACGCCATTCCTGCCCAGCCCATCTGCTATTACCCACGTGAGACAGATGCGACCTCATTGCACAGCGTCTCCTGCAGCTGCACGGGAGTCATTGCCCCTGCCCTGCCTGGCCCGACAGCACCCCTGCTGGCTATGACCGTGACTGCACCAAACAGGAAAGTGCCTGGCAGCCCAGGGACATCTGCCACCNTATTACCCACGTGAGACAGATGCGACCTCATTGCACAGCGTCTCCTGCAGCTGCACGGGAGTCATTGCCCCTGCCCTGCCTGGCCCGACAGCACCCCTGCTGGCTATGACCGTGACTGCACCAAACAGGAAAGTGCCTGGCAGCCCAGGGACATCTGCCACCGGGTTTTTCGTTTTGTTTGCTGTTACTATTGTTGTTATTGATTGTTTGCCTCGTTATAGATACTAGTAAAGAACTGTTAATCCTTTTCCCATATCTTTGCCTGCAAGTCCTTGATTCCAAAGTTATAATAATTTGGAGAGAAGGGGGTTCACATTCTATATTCTAAGGTTCCCACCTTCCTTAGCAGACACCTGTCTTTCAAACCAAGACATAAATATTGAGTCTTCCTTGGCAAAGAAGTTCTTAAAAGCCCTGAAAGTAAAAAAAAAAAATAGTAATTCCCAAGAATGAGTAAAGCAGTAAAGCAGTATAGGCTCATCTCACACTGATTAGATAATATAGCTAAAATTAATCCCAATATTGAAAAAGCCACACAGAAGGGGTTAGCTAAATAAAAAAATCAGCAAGTTATCTCTCAAAGGAAATAAAATAATATTTTTACGTATGAAGGAAATTTTAAACTTCTGACTTTATAAATAAATGTTATAAAAATCATTAAATTATACAAGTTATAGTTTCCAGTGTAAAAATATATGACATAAAATCAGTCTAGATTTCTCTATCATTAAGAGTTACAGAAGAATTGTAAAACAAAAAAAAGTGGTTTCTTTTTACAGGTCTACTGCACACAGCGCCTATGTACAAAATCTGTGTATTTATATATGGTGTAAATAAATTTGAGATTGAATCAAGCATTTTAAATAGCAAGAGATATTTAGATATTTTCACTGGAAATATGTATTGTATTTACAAAAATGCAATACAATCATAATATTTTCCATATCAGTAATTTTTGTACTTCAATTCAATGCTTCATTAGCATTTTTAACAATAAAAGATCAAAGTTAAATTATAAATTTGCATGTATAAGAGAAGAACAAGCAGTGTCCACTGCAACAGTATGAATTACAAGGAATATATGCAAAAGATTAAAAGACTGAGATAAAAGTCATGTGATGTTGCTGTAGGTACTTGTAAACCTATATAAATAAGGCTATGGTTCAGAAATTAACCTCAAGTATATTTATTTCAACTCCAGCACCACAGAGTCAAGCACAAGTTTCTCACTGATAAACAAGGGTCTTAAATATCAGTAGTACTGGTTAGAGCAATAGAACTGGATCATACCCCATGGAAATGTCAGAGGTTAATCCACATGTTGCAGATAAAAACACAATAGCCTCAGAATCTATAGATTCAGAAAGTTTTTTAAGCACTGTGAAAAAAATGTCATCCAAAATCTTTCAACAAGTAAAGGGCATGAAGAGCTCACAAATTATGAAATAAAAAGCATGAAGATCTGTAACATAGTACTACAAAAGATATTATTTAATTCATATCATCTGCTGCAGTTATCCAAAATGAAAAGTGACCCTGTATGTAGCTATCACAACCCGTGTCCTAAAATGGAAACATGGAGCTGTTCTACATTACAGAGCAAATATGTGTAATAAACAGTTGTGAAAGAACTAATGGTCCATGCTCAAATTCTTTCCTGATTTAACCCTTTAGAAATGAAGAAGACACTGCTGCATAAACTTGGCCTTATGAAAGCCTATGCTACTTGGCCCAGCTGCTTCTATACACAAAAGAGAGACATGGGAGTTTGCCAGATTGAATCAATCCCATGAGAGATTTATCTCATGTCTTTTCCTAAGGTGTTCACAAGAGAAACATCGTTTCTGCTATGAAAATAATAGATACACCATGCAAAAAATAAATTTTCTGGGTGATATTTAACCTTTCAGTAATGATTTTTATGTTTGAAAAAGAAAAAAAAAAAAGCATATGAAGGGCTTTAACACTGGGAAAAGCAACACTGGGGCTGATTCTGATCTCTTTTACAGCCCTTGTTGATAAAGTCTATATTCTGAGTAAGATTAATACTTCATTACTTGGGTCTTATAAAAAGCTGCCCAATTCCTTAGTATAGATTTGGAATTATTAATCAGTCTTGGTATCCCAGGCTTCTGTTGATTTTTATGCACAACAAAACCTCTTAGAAGAGACTGAAACCATTTTTTCTGTACCCAGCACAGTTCATATCTACATTGCATCATAGCAAATGAACATTCCTGTTATTAATCTGACTTCTACTATCCAGAAACAAGTGGCAAGGAAAGCAAAAGTGCAGCACATTTCAGTCATGTAAAAATAAGAAAGAAAAAAGGAATAATAAAATTTATTTTACTTCATTTGGGGTTTTTTTCTGCGTCATGGAAGTGGCTATAAAATTAGACAGTATTTAAATAACATCAGAGCTATCTCAAACTTTGAAAATACAAAAAAGTCAACGGAAATGTCAATGTAATCAGTTCTTTCATGAGCTTCACTGATCACTTAGTTGTTTTTTCAATATCTGTTGCATCCAAATACCTACCTGACTTACTTAAATAATTATCAACAATTAGGAAGATAACCTATATTAAATCTGAAAGGGCATTCAAAGCAAATCACATTTAGCGCTGGGTCTAAATGTGATATGAAAAATCATATCATAGTTTGGCTTTCAGTTATTTCTTAATACTGAAAAGAGTTTTAGTGTGACTAATTTAAATCAGCAAAATACCCTACATTGCCATTAACTTACTTCATTTGTGAAATCAGCATAAACTGTGTTTAAAAAAAAATTCCACAGACTTTGGCATGTATAAGCCATTCTACAGCTAGGAGTGTGCCTAATACAAATATTGTGATCAAGAAACATAGCATGCATCCCTTTCTAAAACAGACAATACAATATCATTCCAAGCCATTAATTTTAAAACCCTCAACACTTTGTTCTTTGAATTATTAGCTGTCGCAGTAGGGGGGGGTAACCCGGCTAGGGACCCTCATAATCTCAGGGGGCTCGGTTTGCGCACTGGTGCAGGAGGCGTC